>CM023538.1:49004694-49394694 GCA_013350335.1 Chimonanthus salicifolius
CACCGCTCCGTCCCTCGACCTAGGCGAGCACCTCCTCAGCCTACTCGGTCATCTAGGGACCACAAGGCATTTTGGCGGGGGCCGTTCCTCACCGTACCATCCCCCCGGCTAATGAGTAGGCGAGCACCTCCTCAACCTACTCAGTCATCCGGGGATCACCTCACCGTCAAACATTCGGGTATCGGAACCGCAAGGGGCTTCTAAGGTTACCTTGGGTGAACCAACGTTCAGCCTGATGGCCTATCCATGGTTAACATAATTACTTCCCAATTAGTCCTTATCTGAGACTCCCAGGCACCTTGTTTTCTAAATCAGGTCACGCCTCTCTCATAGGTACGTCCGGGAAATACAAGACGGACCGATCATTTGATCCATGCAAGGGCTTACGACTACCCATTTCCAATATCAAGGGAGTCCGCATAGCAATCACTTGTCCACTGCGCGGTTCCACATAACATCCCCATCCTAACTACCTGACAAGCTAGGGGGAGTCTCTAGATCCTGATGTTGCCTAGTACCCATGCCCCCACCGACATCCCACATACGTCAGCTATATGTATGCACAATTAACTCTACACTTACACATGCTATTAACATAGTTCGTCACATAATAATCAGGTATATGCATCACTATTTATCACTGGTTGGCATGTTAACATCCAAGCATGTTATAACATCTTACAGTCCAAACTAATTGTCACATGATCATATGGTTTATCCTCAACAGAATACATCACACCACAATCAGACATATAACACCACATATTACATATTCACATGCTGACATCTTAGCATATTATCAACCAAAATAAACTCCAATCATGTCACCACACAATCAATCAATTATGACCAAAAAATCAATTCATATATGCCTTTGCAGGCATCGGATATGAATACATCCGGATGGGGACCCGCCACATAATAGTATCAACAGTTCCTGTGCCGAGTGGCTCGTAATACCGGGGACCCCCATTCGCCACATTCCATACCCACACATCTGATATAGTAGTAATATGCATAGATGCATGCTAAAAGCGGTGATAAGTTTCCTCACCTGTGTGTGTCCGTGAAATCCAATGAGATAAAATGAGTCCCGGGGTTGAAGGGGTTCAATCTGCTGAAACAAGAATAGGAGGGTAGGAAACTGGGATGAAACGGGTCAAACTAGGCTTGGAATGCAAATGGGCCCGAGAACGGATCGGGTCCGAATCGGGCCTGGTTGGGCCGGGCCTGACTGGGCTGGGCTAAAACCAGACGAGCCGGGCCGGATCTGGCAAACAGGGCCAGATCTGGAGGGCTCGGCTGGGCTACCGGGGTCCAAAATCGAGACACGGCTGAGTCAACTCACGGGTCAGAGTGACTCAGCCGAAAGGGAAGGGAAAAAAGAGGGAAAGAGGGGGAAGAAGAAAGAGAATCGAGGAAGAAAGAAGAAGAATTGGAGAGGGAAGATGGGAAAATACCTGGTTTCGGCCGAAGGAGCTCGAACCAACGCCGGAGGAGGAGGAGGGAGGTTTGCAGTAGATCCGGATGAGGAAGAAGGAAGATCGGGAAGGAAAAGAGAGAAGAGGAGAGGGATTGAGAGGGGAAAGAGAGAATCGAGAGGGAGGGAGATGAGGACGGTGGCGGCGGGATTAGGGTTAGGGTTTGATGAAAAGGTGGAAGAAGATGAAAGGGGGGAAGAGAAGGGCTCCGCGGCACTGTAGCGAGCTGCTATAGGGCGGCGCGGAAGGGTATCACGATTTAGGGTTTTGGGGAGGGATTTTAAGATAGGATTTTTCTCCTTTTTTTTTAAGTAAAATCTTAAATTTTTCAAAAAAAAAAACCTAAATAAATAATTTAAAACTCATTAAAAATCAAACGTCGAACACCGGGGAAGGTAATGTGTGATTTTCAAACTTTTTACATGATAAAATATTTAATGATTCAAAATTATCAAAGTGCCTTTCGAGTGTCTGAACTCAAAATCGGGCAACCCAGGACCCAACACGGGGCCTACACTTTCCCCACTGCTACCAAGACCCCAAAACTCAGAAATATCGGGTCGGGTCATTACAAAGACAGCCCTGGACGCTACTTAGATTGAAGAATTCTGCTTGGGTAGGATTTCGACTATTAGATTACTAGACATTTGTTGGGTAGGTGAAGCCAGGAATATTGGTCACTACAGTCATCTAGAAGCCTTTTATTTTATTTTGCCATTTCCTTTCTCACCACTCTTTGTTCTAGTTTTCGTCTTCTCTTTTCCCATAATTCTCTGAAAGCTAAAAATTCTCTCTGATAAGAAAAGAAATTGAGATAGCTTTACTATACATGATATCAAGATGAATAAGGAAGAAACTAAAAGGATCAAACAATTGTGAAGTGCTTGTTTGAGACTATATATAGCTTTACGAAGGTCACAAATATGATGTGAAAGTTGAGAGTCAGCCCATCGCTTTATTTGTTTGAATGATTGGATATTCTCATATGAAGCGGGAGATATAGCCCTCAAACCCTTGAGGCACCTAACTTGATCCATAGTGTTTGTGGGTAGTGTCATGGATCTGAAATTTTACCTATGATCACCACAAAGTGAGGTCAACAGATTTTCACAAAAGTTGAGAGTAAACAATGGCAGGTGCTTTTTTCATATAGACCACTTTCTTAAGGTGACCATATAGGAAACCATTTTTGATATCCAGATATCTAATGGGCCACCCACAAATAGTAGAAATACAAAGAACAAAACGAAAAATAGTGAGCTTAATAACATGATTACATGTTTTATCAAAGTCCCAACTAATTGGTACCTTTGTCAACTAACATTGGTTTAAAGTGTTCGAATAGATCTATTTGACATGAGTTTAGTCTAAAAAACTCAACGGGAATTGACAACATTTATGTTGGACTGTCGAGGTACCAATTTGTATGTGTGATTGTGAGCCAATGCTTGAAGTTTGTAGTGACCTGACCCTTATTTACAATTTTGAGGACTTTGGGAACTCTTAAATTCGATAATTGTCATTTGATTGTGTAAATTTGGGAGAGAGGAATGAAGATACAACAATTTCCATGATCCATGAAACTAAGGGTTTTTCTAATCAATCAAAGGCGTGTGAAAGATTAGGTTCTGGCTCATAAGAATCAGCAAAGTTGAGTGCAAGTCCTTGAGACTAGGGTTTTGCAGAAAGTTTTGGCTTTGGACGATTGAAAGAAAGAGCAATGGCGTGGAAACACCCAAAGGTTTAGTATTTTGGCGTGTATGGATCCTACTCTCATGGATCAATTACTACAAAATAGGAAATTCGGAGATTTAATAGGAATGTAGGCGTGGGTTGCATGATTTGGCCGATTGATGCAATATATTCTCCTTATTTTGTAAGACTCCAGTCAAATTATAAATTAGAGTGGAGGCCCATTGATTCTACACAACAATTGGATGAATAAAAATTGAAGCTTGAAGCTTTAGAAATTGGTGAATTTGAATTTCTTCTGAATTTAATTTTCTTACTGTGCTGAGTTAATTTTAATTAGAAATAATTAGATTATTTATTTGCATTTTGAATTTATTTGTTCAACTAGTGTATTTCCCATTATCTAATTAAATTAAATTACGCGATCAAAATTTATTCATTAGAAGGTTCATTGAATTTTCTACTTAGAATAAAGCATGATTCAAATTCATATTTGTATTTAGTTATGTTTTCAATTAATTTAGCCATTGCATATGAAATTATAATTTCATATTCATTTTGATTTCAATTGAACCCCAATTTCATTAGAATGTTATTGCATGGTATCAATAATTTTCCTAACATTTTGAACCTAATCCCGTTCTTCAGTGAACTTAGATGGGTAATCCATCAAAGTTTCAAATTTTTGGCTAACAAGAGTGGTTGCGACGTTGGTGAAAGGAAAGGTCCATAAGCTTGGCCATATGGTTAGAATAAATTAAATAGTATAAATTTACCAATTATTGTATTTAATAAAAATATAAAAAGAATTCAGTTTTTATATTCTAGCCAATCATAAAATCATTAATTTCTAAAAATACGTTCCCCTTTCTCGAAGATGGAGTTTCTTGTTGAAATTTATCATGTGATCGTCGTATTAATAGGCGAGTAAGTTTCAGGCAACGTCATTAAAAAAAAAAATTTAAAGTCAAGAGTCATCTTAAAATATATAGATAGGGGGGCGAAGTCGTAAAAAACAAAAAAAATTAAGGTAAGAGTCATCTTAAAATATATGGATATGGGGGCGAAGTCGCCAAATCTTTATATAGCATCTGAGAGTAGGAGTACCTGCTGCAAAAAGAAAACAAATTGATGACTCTGTGGCCAGTGCTACACAAGAAGCACGGCAGTGTGAAAACTCCATCCTAGTCAACCATTACCGGTGCTATACACCAGATATCAACTAGAAATTATTAAACTTCGACTAGTTTAAGTCAAATTTAAAATTGTATCAGACAGTATTAAATGCACTGGAACCTGCAAATAGCTTGTTAATATCTCAATGGATAATTTTCTCATTAAGAAGTGGGAAACGAAGAAAATGCTGTGCAAACTTATATTTCATATTTGAGATTTAGGAGAAGGGGACAGGTCAAATGTTCTGAACTTCTGATGAGTTTTGGTATAATATGAAGAATATATTAGAGGCCACGCAGTCCCAGAGAAGTAAGAAGCGCAAACAAGCCAAGAGAAGGAAGAGGAAGCAGAAGAAGGAGATGGACACAGCTATGACTGCAAACAAGGCACCCCCTCAGCCACCGCCACTCCCAGAGTCGAAAAAGGGTGTCTCCTCCCTGATATCATTTTCCACTAGTGGTTCCTGTAAACGAGAATTGGAACTGGAAGGTGTCAAAGGGGAAGGTGGATCCATTCCGGTGAAGTCCTTGAAGACGGAATTGGAAGAGAAACAAATGACACGGGAATCCAAAGGCGAAGCGAGGACCATAGAAGACGAGTGGAATGGATGGCTGGAAGACTATCAACAACTATCTTCTGATGGGGTTATGACCCAGCAGCTTCATGGAAAGCTAAAGCGTTTGATGCTCCAATTTATCCAAGAACCAATGCATCACAAGTATTTGGTTCAAGCTTACGAGAAGGTTCCTATTGCCAGAAAGGCCAGATTAACCGGTTCTGGTCAAACATCCCTGCACTTATTAGCACAAAATGGATCGAAACCGGAGATTGTAGAGCAAGTGTTGACGTATATTGATGATGCAGACATCCTTAAGATGAAGGACGACGACGGCAACACTGCCCTCCACATCGCCGCAGAAGGAGACAAGTTAAAGATGTGCTGTGCGATTCTCTCTCGCTCTACCGATCTAATCAAAGAACCCAATAAGAATGGAAAAACGCCAAGTTCCATTCTAACCAGCCGGATGTTCCAGTTTGCAAAGGATGAGAAGTGGGACAGCGTAGTCACTGCATACAAGCAGATATGTGAGGCTGTGGGTGACGCAAGTAGAATTCCTCACCAAACCCCTATCCACGTGGCAGTCAAAATGGGCAATGCAGAGCGTGCAGAGCAAATGCTAGAAGATGGTTATGAAGAAGCGTTGAAGATAAAGGATGAGAATGGGGACACGGCGCTGCACTTGGCCGTAGCCAAAGGCATGAGGGATTTATGCCGAATAATTGTAGGAAAATCGTCTCAGCTAGTTAATGTACGTAATGGCAAGGGGCAGACCCCACTCTTCCTTTCAGCTTTGAATGGCAACACCTCCATCTACAGCTATCTCCGGCAGTTTGCCTATCGGAATGTTATCATTGCAACCACGGATAATGGCAACACCGCTCTTCATTGCGCAATCTCATACGAACACTTTGGTAAGTAATCTTTCTTCACCTTCAATCAACAAATTTCTAACAAGAGATTTTGTGCACGGATAAGACAAAAGTCCCAATTTATCACCGGTTCCCCCAGTCCCGCACCCCGCCACACCCACGCCCCCACCCCACCCACCGCGCACACCCCCACCCCCACCCCCCCCCCGCAAAACATCCCCATCCCCACCCCCTCTCCATTTTACAGATTTCTACTCCCAATTTCTTTTCTATGATGGAATCTGTTAAATATTTTTCAAGTTTTACTCTAAAATATTTGTTCTCAATTTTTTTTTTCAAATTTCATATATCCCCACTCCTCTTCTGCCACGAAAAGTGAGAAGTACTAAGAACAATATTACCCACGGTTATATTATTCGAAGTGGTTAGAGACACTTCAATAATTTATGTTCACGGTCTTTCCTTCGAATCCTTATAAAAACTTATCCACGTGATGCTTGTGGATAGTGTCATTTATTCAGAATTTTATCAATGATTAGCACAAAATGGAGTTCAAAAATTTCTACGTTTAAAAAAAAAAAATGTTATGAGACTAATCCATGGATGGGCATTACCTGTAATACAGTCAGCGTTGTCCGATACCTGCAAAATCTTATTTCCAGCTAAAATTTTGCAGATACAGCTTATCACATACTTCACTCATACCCATGTCATGACTACGAAGGTCTCTTATTTAATCCGAACAAGGATGGCGAAACACCTCTCACTATTTTGGCAAACAAGCCCGATGTCTTCAAAAGCGGAACACCACTGCCATTGATAGAGCGGATCATCTATTCATGTGAGTTTCTCAATTCCATTTATACTTCATTGACATTATAAGCATTGTCACAAATACTGTTTTGAGATATTAAGTGTCATTAATAATATCGAGATATTTTTAAATTCTCAATTATTATAGGAAAATCATTTATCTAGAATTTACCACCGTGTCGATATATACACATTATTAACACGGTAATGATATTTTATCAATTAAATGTAAATTTAAAAATATCACCAATATTTGTGACATTGATTACAAGTACATAGATTTGATTGCTAGAGTCACTCATGAGAGTTAATCAAATTATTTTTATCATGATTTAGTTTAATCAGGTTCAATTTCTCGATCAAATCACTTTGAACTTTTTTAGACCCTAATGTTAACATAAATTATAATAATTAAATATATTATTAAATTATAAAAGCAAATTATTAAAATATAAAAATTGAAAATCATATTGCCACTATAATACTATAAAGTGAACCACACGGTTTCAATTTAATTGTTAAAACACTATAATTTGACTTATCTTTCTATTATGTTGATGTTGTTGTCTTCTGATTCACAGGTATCCACTTCTCTACGTTGGAAAAAACGTTGGAAAAAGTTTCCTCCGATGAAAGAAAACACAGCAAAGAATCATCATGTATGTGTTTCTTCCTATTAGTGATATGTTGGTTAGGTCTTCACTGTCTTTCTTATTAAAATGACCGGAACCAATTATTGAATATCATACAGTAGCACATGTTTTTAGGTTCCCATCTATTAGGGAGAAGAGAAGAAATTCATTAATTTCTCTCTTTAAAAAATAGTTTATTTGAAGACTTTTTAAGTAAGAAGATATACCTTTTTCCACTTGTATCATAATATATTTTTATTAAAAATTTAATCTATCAGCAAAGAACACAAAAGTTAGTATTCAAAAACTAACATTTTTTTTATGTATAATCTAATTTAATAGAAAATTTTATTTCATTAGAAGCACAAACATGTCTTCTAGCCTTCTAATTCTAAAAATGAAAGTTTAGTAAAAAGAAATTCAAACTCTAAAAACCCTAACCCACAAAAGAACGTACTTTTCAAGTTTAGTAATCTGATATGACTCAAGTAAAATTAAGTAATATTTGAAATGAAATGAGATTATTAATTTTATAAAATCAATTTTTATGTGAAAATTTGAAAAGAAATCAGTTTATTTAAAATATATGGCTATTGATTTATACTAAAAGAATATAAAGTGATAAATCTTAACAACTATCTATTTTATTTGTATAAATTAAATAGAAAAATATTTAAATAAAATTAATTTTTTTAATCAATATAATGACAATTTAAGTTTCATAAAATTAGAATATACAGAAAATAATAATATTATTAAAACTAAATAAGTAAAAGGAGTTAATTACTCAATAATGTCACATTAGAGTTTTACTTTGAGCAGCTTGAATAGTTTATTACTCAGTGATGTGATGTCAGAGTTTTGGATTGAATCACGTTCACAAGTGGTAAAGACATTAATGCAAAACCAGAGAAGCAAGTTGAATCCACTCATTTTCTTCTTCTTTTACCATACTCATTATTTCCTTTCATTTTTACCATTTATCCCTTCTTTACCATTCCTTTATCAATGTCCCAACCACCTCATTCTTGCCATTCATTTCTCACTATCCCAACTAACTCATTCTCACCAACCCTTGTCTTTCAAAAGTCATGTTCTCACGTACGTGAGAAAACTTCAAATATGTTTATAAAACTTGTGATTTAGTATTCTTGGTCCACTGACTTTTATATTCGTAATATTCTTTTCAGAGTATATAATTTGTTATGAACTTCAAATTTTGGACTACTTAAGTCTTTATTTTTCTCACATTAAAGATTACTATGTTATAATTATATTAATAGCTGTACACATATATATGAATTGGTGTTATACTTTGAGTATCCTTTGTTTTGTTATACCCTTAATCAGATTTGGTAACTTCTTAAGTTATACTTCTCAAATTGACCGTATCACAAATTATACATTCGAGTATTTTATCAGCAGTTTATCCCTCCTAATACCGATAACTAGAAATCTTTCGACTCTACGTACTAGAGTTGTGTCTAATCTTTTAGTTACATGTCTTTACAATATTAAACAAGTTTATCTTAATTTATCTTCTAATAAAGATTTTTAAACTAGCTCTAATGGGGTCTAACTCTTTTTCTTAGACTTAATTCACTCATCCAATATAACAATGTACAACTCCAACACTTTTAACCTTTTCGGTTTTTCATTTCTTTATAGCTTAACACTTTGCTCTATAAAGTTTAACACGTCTAATTCTATTAATTTAATTTTTAATTTTTATATTATTCTTGTATTGATCTTGATGGCACTTTTTAACATGATAAAATCTTCTTTACTTATTTTTAATTACACAGATATCTTCATCTTACATAAAAAGGTGAGATTAATGCATGGATATCCTTTCCTTCCTTACAACTTCAAATGCAACATTTTACCAATGAGTGCACATGTTCAATGTTTCTGTCGTCAATAATAGATAGCATGGCATGGTACTAACTACTAAGGATATTAATTCAATGCTGCAGGGCTTAAAACGATAGGCAACTTCTTCTTGGCTGAGAAATGTCGTTTGGGAGATGTAGAGAGTCCGCATAGTGCATCTGGAAGGCCTGAAGGTGAGTGGTAACGCAATAAAAAATATTTCTTTATTTTTGTGCTTTCTGAAATAGTCTTAATATTCACAAGCATCGTCACAAATACCGTTTTCCAGATATTAACAATGAATGGTACTATTGAGATATGTTTAAATTTTTGAGTTTTATTGGGAAATTAATTGTTAAATTTTACAGAAAAGATAATATTAAGAAAAAATTGAAAATATCGTTGATATTTGTGACAATGCTCACTAGGGACATTAATAAATTGGTTTGGCTGATCTTGTCATTTCACCTCCTTTCCTCACTAAAATTTATCACCTAAAAATGTAACAAAATCCAGTGAAATATAATTTATTCCCATTATTAGATTAGGTCGGAAGATTCTTCCAAATAATGGTGAAATTGTGCTTCAAGTTTGGATTTGGTTAAGTAGATCAATTGTTTATCCTTCTACCAACTTATATGTAATTATATTAGGTAGACCTGTTTATTAAATCGAAATTTTGTTTTTTTAAGTTAGATAGTAATGTAATTCTGAAGGGTTAGTTTGATGGCTATTTCTCATTTTTGTTTGTGGGAGGTCATAAGATTAAACCTCCTTCAACACAAAAAGGGCCAATCTCTTTAATTCTGTACCCGACGTGTGCGGATTAGGAGGTTTACACATGTCTCAAAGATTATTCAGGTAAGATGTCTGAAAAATTCAAGTGAGACGCTTAAATACCTTGATCTTAAAAATAAAAGTTGGATAACATTGCATGTCATCTTGAGGTTGAAATTGGATCGGGTGTATTTTATAATTATGTACCATGAGCCATGATAACAAGGATCTACTAGTAAACTTTGTCCTATACATTGAATTTTAGATTGATAATATGATTTTTTATTAAAAACATATCTTTCTTCAATCAACGGTCAAAGTGAAGTCATGAATTCTACTTGCCTTTCTCTATAGTTAATGTTTGAATACGATCAAATCTACAACTTGTGTCGAGGGAAAAAAATTATGATTTTCTTGTATATTAAATTACACTTACTTTTCATTAAAGTGATCTCCTCAAGATAACTATTGTTCACGTGTATTTACCATAATTATATCCTCCTTAGCAAATGGAGTTGAAGCAGGAAACAATTGCATGATATTAAAATGAAAAAAGAAAGCTCCCATGGTTGGTGGAGGAGATAGAAACAAAGAGTCCAGATCATACTTTGGTTGTAAACATAAATTTTTGATATTTTAAAATGCAATTCAATTCAAAATTCAAAACTACAATTTGCAGTCTATAGAATCAGAATCTGATTTATAAATAAAGACAATGGTATACATTATAAAATGAAAGAGAGAGAGACAGGTGCTTAGATGATAACGAACTGATTATATATTCATAAAAAAATTAAAAAAAATGTGAAAATCTTCAAAAATAGATAAGATATAGATAGAATTTCTTTTACTATATATATATATATATATATATATTTCAAAGCCTAATAGCCTAATGGTGATATATATATATATATATATATAAATATTTTTTTTTCCTTCGAAAGCTGTACAAATCATTCATCATCTATCTTGTATTTGTTCCTTCAATTTCCATTTCAAATGCTTGTTTGCTATGAAAAGTTGTCGTTGCAGGAAGAAACGAAGTCCCACAATCGAAGTTTCCTGGACATCTTCCACGCCATTATGCAAAGTTGAAGGCTGCGTTCAAGATTACCATTAGCTTCTTGATTTGTCATCTCCTACCAGGTATATCCCATTTTAAGCTGTAACAATATAGTAACGTAGCTATTGATAAAGATGTTAAAGATAATAAAAATTGTTATGTTATTATAGTACTAGATGGTATATGTTTGACAACCTGACGCGTAATAAATTATCAGATCTGATCATATTAAAAATATTGATCGTGGAGTATGTCATAGTAGACTAAAAGTGATTGTCATCAATAGGTGCACCATATTTGATTTATAGTGGCTTCATGATTCTTGAGGTGTTATATTCCTTACATTCTTTGTAGAGCACCGATTAAGCAAGTAGGTAGTACATGCAACCGCCACTGTCCAAAACTTCTTTGGCAATCCTTTTTCTTTAAGCATCGTCCTCGTCATGTTGTGAATGGTGCGTCTTTTTCTTTCCACAATATCATTCTGTTGTTTTTTTTTCCTTTCCACAATCTCATTCTATTGTGACGTGTAGGCTACTCTAAACTATTGTTTTATGCCATGTTGTCTGCAAAGATCTTGAAACACATTTGAGGTGTACTCTCCACCTCTGTCAGATCTGAGTGTTTTAATTTTGTAGCCACTTTTTAATTCGACTTGGGCTTTGAAATTTTTTATGATAACAAAAGCATCATATTTTTCTTTGATAAAATACACTCACAACTTTTTGCTGAAATCATCGATGAAAGTAATAAAGTATTTTTTACCTCCAAGAGAAGCTGAGTCCATTTGTCCACAAATGTCTGTGTGAACCAATTGTAATGGTGCTTTTGCCCTCCATGATGTCCCACTTGGAAACGAATTTCTTTGTTGTTTTCCAAGTGTGCATGCCTCACATACTTGATCTAAACTGTCAATAGTGGGCAAGCCATGTACCATGATGTAGACAATAGTTTGAGGCCACTGAAATTAAGATGCCCGCAGCGACGATGCAACTTCCATTATTCGTTCTTTACAAGTCCATGGAGGCACTTCTCAAATCTTGTATTAATTTGAAGTGGGAACATACGATTTCTTGCGATTTGGACTCGAGCGACAAGTCTCCCAAGTGTATCTTTCAAATAAAGAGAGAAATTCTCCATATGTATCACATATCCCATTGGAAGTAGACTTGTTTTGCATTCTTTGCTCATGAACTTGCAACAAACCTATTAGTTCATTGATTGTTAGATTTTCAAGATCCTTTGATTTTTCAATCGCCACAATTACATGTTCAAACTTGGTTGTGAGGGATCGAATAACTTTTTCAATCACACAAATATCTTCCATCTTTTCATCATTTCTTCTCAAATTATTAACAATTACAAGTAACCGAGAAAAATAATCAGAAATATCTTCATCTTCGTTCATGTGAGCAGCCTCGAATGCGGCTCTAAGAGTTTGAAGAAGAACCAGTTTCACTTAATCAACTCTCTTGAAGATGGTGCTTAGGGTATCCCAAGCTTGTTAACTTGACGTCACTCAGCGATCCTTTCAAAAGTTGGTTCATCCAACCCTTGATAAAGTAGGAATAATGTTTTCTTGTCTTTCTTCATTCAATCGTTGAGGGCAGTCTTTTCTTCTGTCATGCAAGTTGTTTCTTGTTCGGCAGTGGGTTCCGTATGTCCATCTGGGACGATCTCCCTATAACTCTTATGACTCGTACAATGCTTTCATTTGTATGTACCAATTCACAGTTGTCCTTAGACTTAAGGAAAAGATTATACTAGAAATTAAAGATGAAAACACTACACAAAATATCTAGAATTTCTTTGTTGCTGGAATTTCATTTCATTGGATGGCTTACAGTGGGCTACAAAACATTATCTTTATATAGATTAACATTAAACACCTCCTTGGAAAGAACACATCTCGTTAGAAAAGACACATTTCTTTGGAAAGAACATTTCTCTTTGGAAAGAACGCATCTCTTTGGAAAAGACATATCTCTTTCAAAAGAAAACATCTCTTTGGCAAAGACACATCTCTTTGAAAAGAACACATCCTCTTAGAAAAAGACACACCTCTTTAAAAAGCAAAAGGTTGCATTGATTTTCAACTTCTAACATCTACAACTTCTTATTGACGGTACCAGTCTTGATTTCCAGGCAGAGAAATCAGGGTCATCATCCACCGACCACCAAACCTCAAAGATAAGGAAAGCCACGATGGAAATCAGACAGCCCAATCCTACTAAGAGTTCTCCTTTTCCTTCTCTATTTCCAATTTTTTATTTTATTCTATAACTATCAAGGATTGTATCACCGAAAGTATGAAATAAATTTGTAAAAACCAACAGTAGATAATACAAGGGTTGCTGTACAGTGGTTTTCCATCTAGTTTTTTTATGTTCAATATGGTACAGAGAAGGATAAACTAACTGTGAGTTCTTTGTTTCCCACCCTCCCAAACCCTCCTTCACGCAATTCAGATCTCGCCATCCAGAGCACTCCAATCATCCAGGCATCTGCTCCACCGTGGTTCTGCAATCGGTTCCATCTTGCCTTGACTGTTGCACTGTTTGCCCAAATCAGCTAGTCTCTGCCTGCTGGTGTTGCCACTTGGATTTGGAGACTGGTTGGATCCATCACACTCTTCGATTCCCCAGATCTGTTTCTGCTAGTGGTGTCCCAATTTTACCAGGCCCTTTTGCCGACCCCTCTCGCTCTGCTTGCAGATCTACAGCCAGATACAGCGGAGAAGGCTCTTCGCCCAGATTCGTTTCTTGTAGTCGTCGCCTCTCCACATCACTATATCCAGGCAGGCTTCTTCTATTTTCTACATATTCTTTCAGTCTATTTTTTGAAGAAAGATGGGTTACGGCATCTCTTTTCCACACCCACCTCAATCTGTCTCTTCCACCAATGGCCTCTTCATCCAACAAAATTTATCCTTACCCATCATCCCTTAATGTTGGAAATTTTGTTTCCATCAAAAGCCAGGACATGTTTGGTTTTCTTGATGGAGACTTTTCATTGCCATATCCATTGCTTAAAGTACCCACAACTGTGGATAGCGGCGAGGCCACTGTCAAATCAAATCTTGATTATATTACATGGAGACGGTTTGATAGATTCTTTCTTGGATGGATTACTGGTACTCTTTCAAAAGAAATTCTTGGGCTGGTTGTTGGACTTGACACATCAGTCGATGTTTGGCGTGCTTTACTGGATTCGTTTGCCCAAGAATCACAGGAGAGAGAATTTTATCTTATTCAAAGCCTGCAGTTGCATTCCAAGAATACCTATTCTATGTCAAAATATATTCATATTTTTAAATCTTATTGTGATGATTTAGCTGCCATTGGCAAGCATGTGGATGACAGAAACAAAGTTTTTGGTATTCTTAAAGGACTGGGTCGAGGCTATGAGTCATTTGTTACTACCATGCTCAAGCCACCTATTCCTTCTTATCGAGAACTTATCCCTCTGTTACAAGGTCATGAAACCATGAAGAACCTTCGCATCTCAAGCTACTCCTCCTCTCCCAATCACCTGGAGAGCGATCTGGCAGGTCCAATAACAACCGTAACTGTAGAGGAAGAGGAACTGGTAGTTTTAATTCAAGAGGACGCGACTTCCTTCAAGGACGAGTTCAATCTCCCCAATTTGGTCGTAGCAATCCCCGAGTCTCTTCTGCAGGCTCAAACAACCGTGGTGGCTCTCATCGTAACGCACAAGATAATACCCATACAAAATTCCCTAAACCAAAAGAAGAGGTCAGGTGTCAGATCTGTGGCAAACCACATCACACAACTCTCTAGTGTTGGGATAGATTTAATCAAGTCTATGAATCATATGATGTGACTCGGTCCCTTGCAGTAACCCCCTTGCATGATAATCCAGAAAAACCTTGGTATCCTGACACTGGCGCCACATCCTACATGACTGCTGATACTGGTAAGCTTATATCACTTGTCCCGTATCATGACAGTGACGGGGTTCTTGTTGGTAATGACAATTCCCTGGCAATCTCTAACATTGGATCTACCGATATTGATCTGGAAAAAAAAAACAAAATTGCATCTAGATAATATTTTAGTGGTTCTTGAAATTAAACGAAATTTATTATCTACCAGTCAGCTTACCTCTGCTTCTTCTTACATGGTTGAATTTGATCCACGTGGATTTGTGATTAAAGATAGTAAAACCAGAGCCGTGATTGCCTCGGGACATAAGACTGGAGGATTGTACGCTCTTCATCCCAAGGAGGACCCAACATTGTTTTCAACCAGATTCCGTTCTACAACTAGTAATATTTAGCATCAAAGACTTGGACACCCTCAATCAAAGGTAGTAGATTTTTTGAAAAAGAAAAAGCTAATTGTAAGCACCAATAAAAATAAGGTTAATTTTATATGTAATAGTTGTCAGATTGCTAAGGTGTGACGTTTTCCTATTTTTCAATCTAGTGACTTTTGCAAATAACCATTTGCTGTGATTCATTGTGGTTTATGGGGCCCAGCACCAGTAACATCTTTTCAACGCTATTGCTATTATGTAATATTTGTTGATGAATGCACTAGATATACATGGTTTTATCCTCTAAAGCACAAATCAGATTTCTTCCAATGTTTTACTCTGTTCCAAAAGTACATTGATACTCAGTTTGACAAGAAAATTCGGATATTTCAATATGATGGTGGAGGAGAATTTGCTGATTCAAAATTTAAGAATTCTTTATCAACTCTTGGAATTAAATATCAAATGTCTTGTCCTAAAACTCCAGAAGAAAATGGGCTAGTTGAACGAAAACATCATAATGTCACTGAGTTGTGTCTCACCATGATGTTCGACGCACATGTACCTTGACGGTTTTGGGTCGAAGCCTTTAGTACAACTGTCTGGTTGATTAACAGACAATCCTTCTTGGGTCCTGAATTGGAAGAGTCCATTTGCAAAATTACTCCATAAGCATCCGGACTATGGATCTTTAAGAATTTTTGACAATAAATGTTTCCCTTATCTTCGGGATTATATCAAGAATAAGTTTTACTATGTTCCAAAAGTACTAGATATACATGGTTTTATCCTTTAAAACACAAATCAGATATCTTCCAATGTTTTACTCTGTTCCAAAAGTACATTGATACTCAGTTTGACAAGAAAATTCGGATATTTCAATCTGATGGTGGAGGAGAATTGGCTGATTCAAAATTTAGGAATTCTTTATCAACTCTTGGAATTAAATATCAAATGTCTTGTCCCAAAACTCCAGAACAAAATGGGCTAGTTGAACGAAAGCATCGTAATGTCACTGAGTTGTGTCTCACCATGACGTTCTACGCACATGTACCTCGACGGTTTTGGGTCGAAGCCTTTAGTACAACTGTCTGGTTGATTAACAGACAACCCTCTCAGGTCCTGAATTGGAAAAGTCCATATGCAAAATTACTCCATAAGCATCTGGACTATGGATCTTTAAGAATTTTTTTGCAGTAAATGTTTCCCTTATCTTCGGGATTGTGTCAAGAATAAGTTTGAACCACAGTCTCTCCAATGCATCTTTCTTGGCTACAATGATTATTACAAGGGATACCGTTGTTATTATCCACCAACAAATAGGGTCTATTTCTCCCTCCATGTGGTCTTCGATGAAAAACTATTTCCCTTTCACGACCCAGGATCACTCTATAATTTGCAATGCAAGATCTTAGCATTCTAGATTATTTTCTTGGTATCTCTGTTATACCTTTCTCTGGTGGCTTATTCCTCACACAGATGAAATATGCTCTTGATCTTTTGGAACGTTCCCAAATGCAAGGTTGTAAGCCAGTCGCCAAACCTATGGCCACAAAGTTGCCCTCAAGTCCGACTCATAATGATCCTTTTCCGGATCCCTTCTTTTATCGCAGCATTGTTGGCGGTTTGCAATATCTCACTATCATCCGCCCTGATCTATCCTACAGTGTTAATTATGTGTGCCAATATTTGCACAATCCTACTGTTCTGCACTTTCAAATGGTGAAGTGTATTCTTCACTGTATTCAAGAGACTCTCAATCACGGGTTTCACCTTCTGGCTCAATGTCCTATGCAACTTTATGCTTTCTCAGATGCTGATTGGGTCGGCTGTCCAACTACTTGCCGGTCAACAACCGGTTTTTGCACCTAGGAAGTAACTTATATCTCCTGGAATGTAAAAAAAAAAAACCTACTGTGGCCAGATCTAGTACAGAAGCAGAATATTGAGCTCTCGCCACTGCCACTGCTAAACTCACATGGTTCACTTATCTTCTTCGTGATCTTAGTCTCCATCTCTCATCTTCCTCGGTTCTTCACTCTGATAATATATCGGCATTACATCTCACTATTAATCCTGTCTTTCATGCACGCACAAGCATATTGAAATTGATTATCACTTTGTTCGGGAAAAGATGGCTCTTGGTTCTCTTGTCACAAAGTTTGTGCCCTCTTCTCATCAAGTCGTCGACATCTTTACCAAAGCTCTTCTGCGCCAACAACATCACACGTTATGCACCAAACTGGGCCTTTGGCGCTCTCCACGACACAGTTTGAGGTGGGATATTGATGGTACCAGTCCTAATTTCTAGCAGAGAAATCAGGGTCATCATCCACCGACCACCGACCCTTAAAGATAAGGACAACCACGATGGAAATCAGCCAGCCAATTCTACTAAGAAGTCTCTTTTTCCTTCTCTCTTCCAATTTTATTTTATTCTATAAGAATCAAGGATTGTATCTACGAAACTATGAAAGGAAATCTATAAAAACCAATACATATAATACAAGCGTTGCTGTACATTGGTTCTCCATCTTGTTTTTGATGTTCAATACTTCTAACATCTTCACAACTTGGCCCTCGATACTACTTTGTTGGCTTGGCAAAGCCTTAAGGAAAAAATAATAATAGAAATTAAAGACGAAAACACTACAAAAAATATCTAGAATTTCTTTGTTGCTGGAATTTCATTTCATTGAATGGCTTACAGTGGACTACAAAACATTACCTTTATATAGACTAACATTAAACACCTCCTCGAAAAGAAACACATCTCTTTGGAAAAGACACATTTCTTTGAAAAGAACCATCTCTTTGGAAAGAACGCATCTCTTTGAAAAAGACACATCTCTTTGAAAAGAACACGTCTCTTTGAAAAAGGCACATCTCTTTAAAAAGCAGAAGGTTGCATTGATTTTCAACTTCTAACATCTACAATGTACTCCAAAAAGATTGAATAGTATAATTGAGCATTTGGTTGCAAAATGATATAACAGTCTAAAACTATTTCTTTTTGTTATAAGAGCTTAATTATTTGATTAATTTATTTTTTGAGGAGAATATTAATATTTAATCCATATGAAAGTTTGGATTTTGCATCAAGAATCCAACATGATTCAAATTTGAATCTGATTTCAAAACTAACAATATGAAGTGGGCATGAATGTAACCAAAATCCAATCTGTAGCCAACCTATGTACATCTCTAATGGGAATGATTTTAGACTTGCTTGCATGTTCGAATACAAATTCTGTTTAGTAATTTTAGTGTATTTGTTTCGTATTAAGTATCATTTTCTAAATATGAGATATCTCACAACTTACAAATGCACAGCCAACGTTGTTGAGAAGATGAAGAAACTTAAACGACAACACTTGTTGGTGCGTGGAATCATGGAAAAACTTGTCGAGAATGAAATGTGGAATGGATATGTAGGACCTCTAAATGTAGAGACAAGACTTCTAATTGCAGCGAGAATGGGGGTGACAGAGATGGTAAAGGAAATCGTAATGAGATACCCTCAAACATTAGAAGATAAGAGATTATACGACAACAGAAATGTTGTGCATATGGCAATTGAGAGTCGGCAAGCAGATGTATTTGAGCTTCTAGTTGACCTTGGAAAGAAAGGAACTGTTAAGTGGGAAGATGCCATGACCACAGACAAGAATGGGAACAATGCCTTACATCTAGCTGCCGTCAGAACCTTTCGTCGGCCTTGGGGCTTGCGTGAAACCCTGCAACTACATTGGGAGATTAAGTGGTACAATGTGAGTCTCTCTCTCTCTCTCAAGTTACAAAATGGAGTTTGGATTTTATGAAGGATGCCCGTCTTAACACTGGCAAAATTGGTTAGGCGACACGGGATTGAATGGACTTCCCATTTTACCTGTACCGGTGTACCGCGCATTAAGTGTCAGTGTACCAATAACATGCGGCTCTGACATGTATATGACTTGTTATCAGGACACCGGTACTTGATGAGCAGTACACCGGTAGGGGTAAAATGGGAATTTCACTCCATCCCGTATCTCTTAACATATTTTGTCTATGTTAGGATGGCTCACCATTTATTAATAGAGATTACCTAAGAGTAATGACTAATAATGATTGTGATGAATAAGTCCTTCGCAATAAGGGACAACAAGAGGGGTCAGGTCGGGCCCATACTGCATCAAGCTGAAGCCCGAAAGGAAGCCTGAACCTGAGAAAAGTCTAAATTGGGAAAAACCCGTTAAGTATCACGTCTATATATATATATATTATAGTATTTGGTTCATTTCTCTATTTTTTTAAGTTATTTTATCAAAAATTCAATCATACATATTAAAAATAGATTTAATGAGATACACGTTTACAAAATTAAGTTTAAGATGTTAGATAACCTTGACCAGCTAAAACTAAGTTTAAGATGAAATTCGATCCACTTGTAACACATCGAATCTACTTTCAATCTCTAGATTAAATTTATCATATGTATTAAACAGATAAAAATATACAAAAATGTTTGGGTTAAGTATTGATGTTTTGGGCTTGAGCATTGATATGTCCAAGCTTGAGCCCAATAGCAATTGGGCTACACATGAATGCTAAAGTCCTATTTTCTTGAGTCCGGCTTCTCAGTCTTTTGGACCAAATTGCCATCCCTCCTTCAATTAGATCGCATTGAACTCGTAAACAATAACCAAGATAAGAAGGGAGTTTGATTGATCTAATTGACTAAAAAGAATTTTGATTAAAATGATAAATCCTAGTAAAACTTTATATAGAACAAAAAAAATGAACTACTACAATGTAATATTATAAACCAATGATAACACTTGTTTTAGAATTAAATTGATTAAGCCCGAAACGTTGAAGGTCTATATAAGCCCTCGTTTATTCTATTTCAAATAATTTAGATCTAAATGTGACAGACATGAGCATGAACCCTATAACTATAATCTAGGTTGCAGGGGTGCAAAATTCTGCCACCCCGAGATATCGGCCGATATGCAAATATCGGCCGATAAAATTCTCTCTCTTATTTTGTATTTTTTTTAAATATCTGTATTTTTTTTATTAATTTATTTTTTCTAAATTAAAAAATAAATAAAAAATCCAAAAGGAAGTTTTTTTTTAAATAAAAAAAATTGAAAATGAAAATATCGGTCGATATCTGGGAGGATATTGGTCCACTACCATTTTGATTTTTTTTTTTTTTTAAAAGACCGATATTATGGATAACATCGGACCGATATATATCACCGATCGCTATATATCAGCCACTATCGGCTAAGAAATATCATATACGGCCGATACAATACGTATCGGCCGATATAATATGGGATTGAAAATCCATATCATATCGGACGATACGTTTCGTATCAGCTGATATTTGCATCATGCTTAGCTGTAAATCAAATTAACTTAGATCCCTGTTCCATACTACCCAAGTTGAACCCTAGGTTGTGCATAAATCGTACTGGTTAGTGATCAAAAGCAGAGAAAGGATGCAAATGTAACCTAAGGTGGTCCCTGCATAACTGCGACCTCATTTATATTACATCAGCTTTTATTTTTTGTGAAAGTTTATGTGCAGATCACTCAATTTTGCATTTTTGTGTCTCCCGCTTTACTTTCCAAGAGGACTTCAGATATTTCTCCCTTGTAATTGGCGATTTGGATCATCTGTTACTATAATATTTACACACTGTTACATAATTTATAATGTCAACAATCATCCACCACCAACATAATCACTACATTAAACACGACTTATATGCCTCTAGACTAAATATCAAATGCTACACAACATTTTATTTGACATATTTGTAATTAAATGCTTCTTGGGTCACAAAAATACTTAATTTAGGGGTGTTCATTTATCCGAACTCAATATACTACCGGCCCAAACCCAACTTAAATAAATGGATTTGAACATGATTTTTGTTCGACAGGCCACGCTTGAACTTTTACTTGAAGCTTTTTAATTTTTTTTTAAATATTATATATTTATATCATAAGATCATATTTGATATTGATTTTATTTGTTTAATTTGCATTCATCAGTATGTTAGAGATTCGGTGCCTAAAGACTTTTCGAGAGCCCGCAACAAAGAAAAGAAAACGCCTCCTGAGGTCTTTAGAGAGGAGCACAAACATCTGCTCCAAAGTAATTTCGAGGGAGAATGGCTCAACATGACCTCTCAAGCATGTTCACTGGTGGCCGGCCTCATTGCCACCGTCGCCTTCAGTTCCGCCACCACCATCCCTGGGGGCAACAGAGATCATGATGGTTTTCCCAATTTCCAAGGGCATCCTGCCCTTACCACTTTCACTATTTCTTCATTTGTGGCTCTCTGCTTTTCACTTATATCACTCATTATGTTCCTTACCATCCTCATCTCTCCAAACGAAGGCCATAACGACGTCGGCAAAAGTCTACCGGAGGAATTGGTTGTAGGCCTCACGACTCTCTTGCTGTCTATTGGAGCCATGATGGTTTCCTTTTGTGCTGGCCACTACTTCTATCTCAAAGGAACCATAAAATATGTGGCCATACCCTTATATCTAATGGGTTGCTTGTCAATCAGCTACTTCTTCTTTACAAAGTTTTACAGTAGTTTTCTACTGCATTTCTCCAAACGAAAGCCAGAGCCTTGTTATTGTGAGCATTCTCATTAGCCTCGACTTCCATTTGATAGATCCTTTGCTGCTACTGCCATTGGGATTTTACTAGCCTTCCACTTTCTATTGTTTCTTTGATTCTACAATTATAATGTGCCTTTTCATTTCTGAAGATTTTAGTTTTTGCTATGATGTCTTTGAAGAATGATAAATCATACACCACAGATCATCGTAACACAAAATTTACGTGGAAAATCCATAAGGGAAAAAACCACGAGAGGAAAATACAAGTATGAGTTCTATTTAGGACTCTTAGACCCCATTGAGTTAGAACTCTATAACACAATGAAGTTAGGACTCTGAGACCTAATGGAGTTAGGACTCAGAGTCCTACTCATCCTCTCTTTTCCATTTCAACAGTCGTCAACAATGCACTATGGACCGATTGGGAGCTGCATCATTCTTTATACGATTCTTGGAGACAATCGTCATTGCATTACGTACCAGGATCGATTTTGATTTTCAAACAGTTTGAGGGCACAGGCCTCATGCATACTTTCAACCAAACGTTGTTTTATTTAGGAAAATTTTAAAAAGAAGCAATTATAAGTAGAGCTAGATAATTACTTGCAGACCTCATAACATAACTTAAACCATTTTATTGTTCAAGAAAAGATTCCTAATACAGTTTCAATTTAGTTGTCTTACATGGATTTTTGAATTGTCTCAAAATAGTTGTCTCATTTATATTGGAGTACCATAAAGTGTGTTGAAAATAGATGAGATCACAGGGAGTGCTAGCCTTATATAGAGATTTCTATAAAAAAATACAATGTTTCAAATGAGACAACTAAAATGGGAAAGAGGGAGTATAATTTACTATTCCATTTGTCCCATTTTAGTTGTCTCATTTGAAATATTTGTATTTTTTAAGTAACTCTTTATATAAGACTAGCACTCAATGTGATCTCATCAATTTTTAACACACTTTATGCTACTCCAATGTAAATGAGACAACTATTTTGAGATAATTTCAAAATCTATATAAGACAACTAAATTGGAAAAGAGGGAGTATAAGCCTAACTCTTTTTAAATAATTACATCTTAAAATAAATTGTCTTTTCATATTATAATTTAATCGTGAAGAAATGCAATAAAAATATAAAATAAACAATTTTCCAAACCTGACACAAAATTAATAACATATTAAATATGACACAACCAGGGGTTTAAATAACGCATTGGTATTGTCAATTTCCCCCTATTTATAATATGATGTGTATCGCCGATATGCTTTCTCTCTAATCGGCCATTTTTTTATCTCTCGAAAAAGATTTCATGAAAATATACAAAAAATAGAGAAAATTTTAAAAAAAAACTAGAGTAAACATATTTTTCATAAAAATGATGGTCATCTTTGTGCAGTTTTAGGCCCTTAAAAGTTGAAATTGAAAAATGCCCTAAAACTTTTAAAAATGTATAATTCTTTTTTATAAAAAATGAAACCAATATGAAAAAACACTGAATATGAACTTCATGTTCTCAAGTATCCCTATTGACAAGTATCCTCTATTAAAATTCATAAATATTTTATTATAAAATTTTATGAGTTTCAATAAATGTCGAAATATTGAAAAAACTAGAAAAAGTACCTAAAAGCTCTACCCATCTTCACTTAATTGTAGGGACATTTGCATATTAATTCATTCTTTTTTTTACGACAAACTCGAAAGTGGGAAGTATTGTACAAATCTTGAAAAATCACATAAACACCTTAAAAACTATATGCATGACGTTAACATATCTCCATTGACTTTCATAAGCACTAGATATTATCTTATAAAATTATTTTTGCAAAAACATAAATTTTGAGATTATTTTAGAGCTGAAACTCAAACAAATTAATTGAAAATAATTCAAAATGGTAAAAATTGAGGAAAATAACTCTAAAATTGAATAAATTTCTTTTAAATCCTTTGAAATTCAGAAATATTGGTGGAAATAACTCAAAAAAATGGTTAAAATAAAATTCTAAAAAAATTGCATCAATCGAATCAATTGATACGTATCAACAGCCAAAAATCCTATATTTCTCAACTGATAGCAGTAGGCATCCGCCGATAACTTTATTTATGGTCACACATTAACTAACCTAGTCTAGTTTACTAAATTAAACTTGAATGGCCAACTTTTATTAATGTAGATGATCTAAACACACAACCACGGCCCATTCTTCATCAAGCTTCCACTTTCATTTTTTATTTTCTAAAATTCTAAAGAAAAAGGTGGCCCTATTTGTTAAACATAACAAGGGATCAAAAGAAGGGGCGACAATATGGACTCAACGAAAGGCTTTTAATTTCATTTTTGAATTTTTTTATTGACATAATAACGTTGGGTTTGTTGGTTCGAACCACATCTTCTACCCTAGATGATAGATACCTTTGTTTCTTAGGCTTGGTATTCCTCCTAGGATCTCGTTGTTCATAGGATTTTTTTTTTTCAATGGATTGGTGAACTATTCATTCAAAAGAAGGGGAAAGCCCCTAGCAAATATAGAAAATATGTAAGATTAACAGTCTCTTTTGATGTGGCCCACATTCATTTAGAATTTGAAACTCAAGGGTCACATTATATCTCTTGCATATAACGGTTGAGAGACATAAGTGGGTCAGTTACCCACTTTGATGGAGTGTGGGTTTAAGGCTTTGAAACTGCCATTTGGGTCCTCCTTCTTCCTTAGTACAGCTCTCTCTATCTATCCATTATCTGAAGCAAAACTGAGAGAGATTAAGGAAGATAAAAGAAGAGAAATTCAGAGGCTTTTGGAACCTTCTGCTGTTTGTGTATTGCAGAGGAATCAACACAACTGTCTCAGATCTGTGCTTGGAAGAGAAGACAAGAAGTGCAGCAAAATGACAGCAGAGATATAACTTTGATTAGCGATGCATTCGGGTATGTGTTTTGATTTAATTATGATGTTATTCCGCCTAATGTTTATAATCATTGCAAAACACCATTTGATTCTAATCATGTGGACTAATCAGTGGATTGACCTTATGCTTGATTTGGGTATATAAAGATAATACTCTGAGAATATTGAATTGAAGTTTCAAATGCCCAAACATTCAATCCCATTAAGCAAAATAATTTTATCAATTGGTATCAGAGCAAGGTTCATTGAATCACTTGGATTTTTCAATAAACTTGTATATCTCTCAGATTTGCTGTTGGCAATGAAATCCAAATTAACGGGAAAATCTCTCAGATTTGTATATTGGGCCTCGGATCTGAAGTGTGACCAAAATGAAAATAACTCATATCTTAAATTCAGCCAGCAATATGATCGAATCTTATTGCTGTTTCAGACTGTAACTATCTGTTTTGGAAACCCAGTCTAGAGGCTGCAAACTGGCTATTTTTCCAGTCATCAATTGGATTGTTTTTTGGCCAGCAATAAGGGGTTAAAACCATACAGTTTTTCAGCCAGCAAAGGGGACTGACTAGGTTTGAACAAACAGTCGTTTGGTTATCCAGAAAAAGGGCTAAGTTATAATCTTAGTTTTGACCATCAAGGGACAACAAACATTCAATTTTAACTCATTTATTCAGCCGAATTTCACTACCATCTTAGGTTGAGTGTCCATTGATTCAATCAATCAACTAGTCTACTTAGACTTATTTACCGAAGGGTTGTGTATTCTTGTTGCAATTAATTTTCTGAGTGTATTCATTATGTATAAATATCAAATATGTGTTTAATATGAAAGATTTTGTGAATTAAATGTAAGCTTTATTTAATTCTATAATGTAGGTAAGGTCATTGTTCTAGACTTAAAATCACATAAAGATACGGTTTGGTAGTCACCAAAGTGGCCCAATCGGAATGAGTCGACTTTCGAGTCTTATAACCAAGGATTCAGTACTTCTCTCAAGTATTGGATAATGATGGCCTTGCAAATTGCAATCCCTAACTATAGAGATATTAGGCTGGCCCAAAGGTGCACCGTTCCGAGTGGTTAACGGATTGGGATAGGATAATCGATGGGTACTTGTGATTAGTATTAGTACGGACACCCAAAGGTGACTACGGTATTTAGTCACTTATACTTAGTTGATTAGTCCTATTAGTGACTGGGAATCACCGTAACGCTTGAATAGTGTGTCATAATATTACCCAAAGGTAGATCCGATAATATTATTCACTAAAGTTAAATTATTTGTGTGCTTCAAATAATGTTTAAAACTCATAGCATTATGTAGTGCTCGTGAAATTATATACATTTTGCAGCTTCATTATCTGTCCCATTGCATGCTAGTTCCTCATCTGTTCCCATGCTTAATGGGGGCAAACTTCTCTGAATGGAAAGAACAAGTCGAGTTTCACTTAGGTGTACTTGATCTTGATAAGGCTATTGATTGATGATCAGCCTACCATTACTGATGAGAGTACGGCTGAAGAGAGGGCATCCCATGGAGCGTGGGTTAAGTCAAATAGACTTAGCCTCAAGTTTATGCTGCATGACAATGACCAACAATATCAAGTCTACCCTACCTACTTCTGAAAATGCCAAAGAATTCCTCAAAAGTGTAGAAGATAAGTTCAAGACTGTTGACAAGTCCCTAGCCGGGACACTTATTGCCAGACTAACCACCATGAAATTCGATGGGAGTCGTGGCATGTATGAGCATGTGATTGGGATGACCAACATCACTGCTCAATTGAAGAAAATAGAGATGACTGTGGATGACTATTTTCTGGTGCAGTTCATTTTGAACTGGTTACCTCCTCAGTATGGACCTTTTCAAATTAACTATAACACCATGAAAGATAAATGGCAAGTTAGTGAATTGTCCAGTATGTTAATTCAAGAGGAGACCAGACTCAAGCAAATGGGTCGCCAATCAGTCCACTTCACTAGTCAAGAGCCTTTAAAGAAAAGAGGATTTAAGCCCAAAAAGTACAAGAAAGCCAAAGCTAAGTTTTATCAGCCTATTACGAGTTCCCAGGCTAATGAAAAGGGGAAAACTGGTGGTGTGAGGTGTCACTTCTGCAAGAAGCAAGGGCACTTCGAGAAAGACTGCCATAAGCGAAAGGCATGGTTCGAAAAGAAAGGTATACATTACATTTCATTATGTTTCGAATCTAACTTAATTGAAGTTTCCTCTAACACTTGGTGGCTTGATTCTAGGGCAACAACTCACAGTTTGTAATACGATGCTAGGGATTCCTTACAATCCAGAACACCGATCCAACTGAAGTCTCTCTCTACATGGGCAATCGGGAAAGGGTGCCAGTCGAAGCCATAGGGAACCTATCGTCTCTTTCTCGACACTGGCTATCATTTGGATTTGCTTAATTGTCTTTTTGTTCCGACTATTGCTAGAAACTTAATTTCCATTTCTAAATTAGACATTGATGGTTTTCATTGTAAGTTTGGACAAAATACTTTCAGTTTATTTAAGTCCTCTTCTTTAATTGGATCTGGGTTGATGATTGATAGGTCTTTATCATTTGAAACTGGATGATGCCTTTGTAAATTCTGTCCTAACCCTGCATCATAATATTGGTATTAAACGTGGGTTAATAAATGAAAATTCCTCAATTTCGTGGCATAAGAGATTAGGACACATATCTCGTAATAGAATTGAACAATTAGTAAAGGAAGGGATTCTACTGAGTCTTACCTTTACTGAGTTAAGTGTGTGTGTAGGATGCATTAAGGGTAAGCAAACCAAACACACTAAGAAAGGTGCCAATAAAAGTAAAAGGGTACTTGAATTGATCCATACTGACATATGTGGCCCATTTGATGTTCCATCTTTTGGTGGAGAATCTTATTTTATCACATTTATAGATGATTTTTCACGTTATGGTTACATTTATTTATTGCACGATAAATCTCAAGCGGTTAATTTCGTAGAGATATTTATCACTGAGGTAGAAAGGCAATTAGATATGAAGGTGAAGGTAATAAGATCTGATAGGGGTGGTGAATATTATGGAAGATATGATGAAATGGGTCAACACCCGGTGCTGTTTACTAGATTACTAGAAAGTCATGGTATTGTAGCACAATACACAATGCCTGGTACACCTCAGCAGAATGGTATTGCTGAAAGGCGTAACCGTACGCTTATGGATATGGTTAGGAGCATGCTATGTAATAGCACTGTACCTATTATGTTGTGGATGTATGCATTAAGAACCGCAATGTATATATTAAACAGGGATTCCTAGTAAGTCAGTTTCGAAGACACCTTTTGAACTGTAGACAGGAAGGAAACCCAGTTTAAGACACCTACATATATGGGGTTATCTAGCGGAAGCAAGGATATATAATCCACATGAAAAGAAGCTTGATGAGAGGACAATCAGTGGTTACTTCATTGGTTACCCTGAGAAGTCCAAAGGATATAGATTTTATTGTCCGAACCATAGAGTAAGGATTGTAGAGACCGAAAAGCAGCAAGATTCATAGAGAATGGTGAAGGTTAGTGGGAGTGATATAGTAAGAAGTGTGAATGTACAAGAAGTGAGGGTACTAGTCCCTATGCCCGTAACTTCAAAGACTGTTGTCGTTGTTCCTAATATCATTGAACAACATAATGAAACAGAACACTTGAATGATCAATCACTCACTGAGGAAACTATCATCACTGATGACCCGATTGTAGAACAACCACAAGAAATAGTCTTAAGAAGGTCTCACAGACAAAGGAGACCTTGCTATTTCGAATGATTATGTGGTTTACATACAAGAATTAGATTATGATTTGGGGACTGTTGAAGATCTAGTCACTTACGAAGAAGCCATAGAATGTGAAAATTCTAATAAATGGAAAGATGCCATGAAATGTGAATTAAACTCTATGGACTAGAATGAAGTCTGGGATTTAGTAGAATTACCCCAAGGATACAAGAAAGTCGGATGTAAATGGGTCTTTAAGACTAAACGAGACTCAAAGGGCAATATCGAACGATATAAAGCCAGACTTGTGGCAAAGGGTTTCACTCAAAAGGATGACATTGATTATAAAGAGACCTTCTCTCCTGTATCAAGAAGGATTCTTTCAGAATTGTTATGGCTATTTTGGCTCAGTATGATTTGGAGTTGCACCAGATGGATGTCAAAACTGCGTTTTTTAATGGTAATCTAGATGAAGATGTGTATATGGATCAACCTAAGGGTTTCTCCATAGAGGGAAATGAACACATGGCATGTAAACTTAAGAAATCGATTTATGGTCTTAAGCAAGCCTCCCGACAGTGGTATCTTAAGTTCAATGATACCGTTACTTCCTTCAGTTTTAAGGAAAACACCGTTGATCGGTGTATATATCTGAAGGTTAGTGGGAGCAAATATATCTTTTTGATATTGTATGTTGACGATATCTTGCTTGCCACTAATGATCTTGGTATGATGTTTGAAACTAAGAAGTTTCTCTCCCCTCAATTTGAAATGAAATATATAGGGGAGGCAGCCTACCTAATAGGAATACAAATATTCTGTGATAGAACACGTGGGATCTTAGGACTGTCTCAGAAAGGCTATATAGAAAGAATATTGAAGAGATTTGGAATACAAAATTGTTTCCCTCAAGATGCTCCTATTCAAAAGGGAGACAAATTCAGTCTAATGCAATGTCCGTAGAATGAACTAGAAAGAAAACTTATAGAGGAAATACTTTATGCTTCAGCGGTAGGTAGTCTCATGTATGCACAGATCTGCACTAGACCGGACATCAGCTTTGCCATTGGTATGTTGGGCAGATATCAAAGTAATCCTGGATTAGATCACTGGAAAGCTGCAAAGAAAGTTATGAGGTACTTATAAGGTACCAAAGACTTCATGCTCACATATAGGAGGTCTGAGAATCTCGAGGTCATTGGCTGCTCGGATTCAGACTTTGGTGGATGCGTTGACAGCAGGAAGTCTACTTTTGGCTATTTGTTCCTTATGGCTAATGGAGCAATTTCTTGGAAAAGCGCTAAACAGACTATCACTGCAACATCCACTATGGAAGCAGAATTTGTGGCGTGTTAAGGTCACTACTCAAGGAATGTGGCTGCGGAAATTTATCTCAGGGCTTGGGATTGTCGACAGCATTGCTAGGCCACTGAGAATTTATTGTGATAACACCGCAGTAGTTTTCTTCTCAAAGAACGACAAGTACTTCAATGGATCGAAACGCATGGAACTGAAGTACTTCATCGTAAAAGAAGAAGTTCAGAAACAGATGGTGTCTATTGAGCATATCAGCACTCAGCTCATGATAGCAGATCCGTTAACAAAAGGGTTATCTATTAAGACCTTTAAAGAATATGCCAATAGAATGGGTCTTGAACGTAACTCATCTTGATGTTATTGATGTATTTTTGGATTGCCTTATGTATTTATGTGATATTTGACACTTGAGTACTCTTGATAGTGTTTCTGATATTTTATTCCTATTTATCTTATTTTATTTGTATACATTATGTGTGATTATTTATCACTAACAGGAATAGTCTTTGTATTAAGACACTTATGTGGACCATTATGAAATTTCTCACTTAAGGGTTATGCTATGTGGGTCACTTATGTTGTAATGGTGGAAGGGACCATGTCGGACAAAATCATGTGCAACCACCATTGCTCGCATTTGTGGGTTATTTAGTATTAACATTATGATGATAACCTTATTATGATTATTTGAATGTGAATAATGCGCGCCCCTTATGTTTACCTTAGTTTTAAATTCAATGATGATGATATGGACCAAGTGGGAGAATGTAAGATTAACAGTCTCTTTTGATGTGGCCCACATTCATTTAGAATTTGAAACTCAAGGGTCACATTCATATCTCTTGCATGTAACGGTTGAGAGACATAAGTGGGTCAGTTACCCACTTTGATGGAGTGTGGGTTTAAGGCTTTGAAACTGCCATTTGGGTCCTCCTTCTTGCTTAGTACAACTCTCTCTATCTATCCACTATCTGATGCAAAACTGAGAGAGATTAAGGAAGAGAAAAGAAGAGAAATCCAGAGGCTTTTGGAACCTTCTGCTGTTTGTGTATTGCAGAGGAATCAACACAACTGTCTCAGATCTATGCTTGGAAGAGAAGACAAGAAGTGCAGCAAAATGACAGTAGAGATATAACTTTGATTAGCGATGGATTCGGGTATGTGTTTTGATTTAATTATGATGTTATTCCGCCTAATGTTTATAATCATTGTAAAACACCATTTGATTCTGATCTTGTGGACTAATCAGTGGATTGACCTTATGTTTGATTTGGGTATATAAAGATAATACTCTGAGAATATTAAATTGAAGTTTCAAATGCCCAAACATTCAATCCCATTAAGCAAAATAATTTTATCAAAATAATCTCACAACCAAAGCCACATACACAAGCACTACAAAAGAAACAACCCACAACTCAGGTCAGGAAGTGAATGGGCCCCCAAATGGGTCAAGGTCCAATCCGATGGCCAAGGAATAGAAAGAAGCCCATATCCCAGGCCAAGCATATAAAACACAAACAACCTACAACTCTCAATCTTGGATGCGTGGCCAGCTGAGAATACCTTGCTGGAGACCTTAGAAAGTAGTCAGCAGACTAAAAGTGTACTGAAAAATCTTGTTTTCAATGGGATATAATGAGCAGACCTGCTAGCAAAACCCGAGTTGAAAGTATGAAGATAATCATTAGAAAACATCATAATGCAATCCAAAGGGCATCTTGTAGAAAAGAAATAATCTGTGTATATTATTGAATACCTAATCTATTTTATATATATATATATATATATATATTTATAGCCTCTAGTCGACCCTAAAGCTATAACACTCAAACTCAAACTCTTTTCTAATCATAAATCAAATACATCTCTTAAGTATAGATAAAACCAAACTAATTGTGATACCTTGCCCCTCAGCTGGGAGCACACCACCAATGTGGGGAGTCCCACATCGGTAGTGGAGGAAGAAATTGGTGGGTTTATTTGAGGCCACCCACTTCTACGCTAGTGTGACGCATTCCAGCCTAGTGGATTGGTAGTGGAAACAAATCCTTGAGGGGTGGACCTAAAGAAGACAATATCTAGCTACGTACTGTGATACCAAGTGATGTGTTTTGGGCCAGGCCATGTGGGCCCGAGCCTAAAGGTAAAACTGTGTGGGCTCGCTTGTGTGCGAGGCCCAAAGCAGACAATATCACACTGAGTTGGACCCTAAGCCCTGTTTTTGAGTCGGGTTGTGATATCCTGACCCATGAGCCAGAGGCCAGGCCCTAGAGAAGCTGATCCAAGTGAAACTGGGCCCTGTCGGTAGGACTAGTAGTGTGGGCCGGTCGGATCCAACAAGCCCAGCAAGAGGGAGTGTATTTGAGAATTTTGGAGAGTCCCACATCGGAAGTTGAGGACTTTCGGATGAGTTTATAAGTAGTTGCCCCTCCTTAACTCATGAGACGCGTTTTGGGCCGACCGGGTTGAGCCAGGCCCACAAGCAAAACCGTGGGGACTCATTTTTGGGCCCAGAGCAGACAATATCACATTTAGTCAAGCCTTAAGTCCTGTATTCGGTGGTTCGTTACAAATTTAGTATCAGAGCTCCGGGTTCTACACTCAAACTGTGTGGGCTTACTACCTTCCACTGGGTTCGTTGGCTCGAGCCTAGGGCGGCTCTGGGCTTTAGGGGGGGTGGATTGTGATATCCTGACCCGTGAGCCAGAGGCCAGGCCCTAGAGAGGCTGATTCAAGTGAAACTGGGTCCCTGTCAGTCGGACCAGCAGTGTGGGCCTGTCGGATCCAACAAGTCCAGCTAGTGGGAGTGTATGTGGGAATTTTGGAGAGCCCCACATCCGAAGTTGAGGACTTCCGGATTGGGTTTATAAGTAGTTGCCCTCCTTAAACTCATGAGACGCGTTTTGGGCCTACCGGGTTGAGCCAGGCCCAAAGGCAAAACCGTGAGGCCTCATTTTTGGGTCCCAGAGAGGACAATTTGTCATTGAGTTGGACCCTAAACCCTGTTCACAGGTCAGGGTTGTAACACGGGTCATTACAAATGGTATCAAAGCCGAGTTCAATACTCGGACTGTGTGGGCTTTCCTCTTTCCTTGGTGTTGTTGAGCTAGGACCGAGTCGAGCAGGGGGAGGCTCGAGACCTTAGGGGGGGTGATTGTGATACCCTGCCCCTCAGCTGAGAGCACACCACCGATATTGGGAGTCCCACATCGGTAGTGGAGGAAAAAATTTGTGGGTTTATTTGAGGCCACCCACTCTGCTCTAGTGTGACGCGTTCCAGCCCAGTGGATGGGTAGTGGAAACAAATACTGGAGGGGTGGACCCAAAGAGGACAATATCTCGTTGCGTACTCTGATACCAGGTGACGCATTTTGGGCCGGGTCATGTGGACCAAGGCCCAAAGGGAAAACCATGTGGGCTCGCTTGTGAGCGAGGCCCAGAGTGGACAATATTACACTGAGTTGGACCCTAACCCCTATTTTCGGGTCGAGTCATTACACTAATACTCTTAATTAGATAATAAGTTTAATTATTCCAACACTCCCCTAAAGCTGAACGTGGATGAACATGAAGCTTGGAACGTGAAGAAATGACTTGTGAACTACAAAAATGGCACACCTACCACGAAGATTTGTTGGAGAAACAACAGATTGGTTGACTGCTAAAATTGCTTGAAATGGCAGAGTTGATTGGCTGCAAAATGACAGTCGGCGACAACGATGGCGGCCTGAAATAGAGAAAGAGGCTCGGACGACGGCAATGGCCATAAGATAATTGTCTGGCAAACAATGATTGGAATATGCGATAAATGCAAGTGACGAATGACCTAAAAAACAATGCATAATAAATGCCAAAAAAAGGATGAAGCCATTACATTGATCAATCAGATCGGAAAGGTCAGCAAACAATTGCTGAAGTAATAAAGACCAGTAAATAGGGTTGTAGCCATAAAGCCCAGCAAAGGCTGTAGCCTTAAAAGGCCTGCAAACAATGGCTGAAGTCATAAAGACCAGCAAATACGGTTGTAGCCATAATAGGCCAGCAAATAAGGTTGTAGCCATAAAAGGCCAGCAAAGGCTGTAACCATGAAAGGCCAACAAAGGCTGTAACCATGGAAGACCAGCAAACAATGGGGATGAATCAGAGTCCTCCAAATAAAATGAGTGGATGAATGCCACAACAAATGGACATGTGTCCAAAACATGCCGTCTCATTTTCGAGAAACGACAAAATAAGGCGTACTCAAACGAAGGGCAAGTTGCGTCTCTTTCTTCGGCTCCAACAAAGTAGGAGGAGAAGGGCAATTTGTGTCATTTTCTTCAGCTCTCCCTTTTCTTCTTGGCACACATCGTGGTGAGAAGAAACATCAAAACTGAACATGTTGTTCACATCTGAGAAGTAGGATGAGAAGCTTCAATCACAAAGCACCAAGCTTCTTGTGTTTGGGGTGTCGCTGCAGCTCAGTAGAGCAAGGTGGTGATCCTCATTCAATATGGTCGGTGCATCTGAATGTCTCAGGAATGGAACAAGGGCTGAAGCGCCTGATCCAGCAGTAGGAAGACCGATCTAAAAAACGACTAGAGATACTATCCAAAAGAACAGATCTCGACACTTAGTTTTCTGAGAAACCATATTAAAAAATAGCGTCTTCCTCTTGACTATAACAGAGACCCTCTTCTTTTCTTTAAAAAATGGAAGGTGAACATTGTAGCGCCCCTCCCTCTCTCCCTATTTATCAGAGTATTTAATTGATAATATTTAACAATGGGAAGAGAGGGGAGAGTGCCACGAAGCGAGTCAAGCTCGAATCCGAAGATTCGACCCTCGATTGGCCCAACTAGTGGGTGCACATGGATTTAGTCCATGTATGCTTGCAACACACTAACTTACAATTATGCGGAAATATGTACATTCATTTAAAACCATGAATCAATCATTTTTTATCTAAGCTAAGCATAACAGTAATCCCATAGAATTTATTTCTCAATAAAAGGTTCAATATAATAACTCAACCCTATTTGTTTAGTTCTCCACTAATACTAAAAGATAAATCTCCACGCAATCCTCCATTTTGCACCATCCTCGTCTACACCTGGCTATTGCTTGGTCCAACCTCATCGCTTTTATCATGTCCTGTATTAGTTTCTAAAAGAAAAGGGTAATGTCGGCTTAGTAAATGCCCAGTAGGAATTCCTATCGAAGTAGGTACCAATATATACATATATATATATATATATATATATATATATATATATATATATATATATATATATATATATAAAATCAGGGGAAAATATATACAAGTTCTTCAAATAATTCAGTTGAAAATATTTTCATCGCATATTTCAAAACCAGTTCATATCTCATACTTGTAAAGCATTTAAAACAACTTCATAATCATTTCATAATTCAAATCATAAACATTATACTTTCAATAATTCATCAAATCAATATGATGCAAATGCCATGGTATATGAATTAATGCACACCCCCTCTCATGCCCATGCATTTCTTTCTACCATACTCTCCATTCAAACAGTTATAATCATTGGCCATTATCTCCGTAGCTTTCCTAGCGCACCAACTAAGAGCTTCTAGCCAATACTAGCATTTTAGCCAGAACTACTGGGGGAGCGCTACACACCCGTACTCCTGCGCAAGTTTCGGGACTTATTCTGACCCTAAAGCTTTCTGTCAAATTAATATTGCCATAAATTGTAACCCATGGACGCAGCCATACGGAATACTTATTTATTTTGAATATTTCAGGTTAGAGTTTAGCATCTCCTAACCTTTGACATAACTATTTCCATCCCACATAAGATGCATGCTTTTATGTCTATGCATCGATAAATCATCTAAATCATGCATTGAAATTAAATGCTACCTCCACATACACAATAATCATGTGATACTTCAAGAAAGTAGGAAAAACCAACCTTAATACGACGATTTCGGAGTGTCCCAGACTCTTCAAGAAGTGTCAAACAACGATTAGCGGACTGCGATAAAAGGATACGTATAGTACAATGAAGTACTCAAGAATAAAAGATGGACACTGAAGAGATGGATCCTAAAAATTAATCAGGTCCCTATCTTAACGTTTTAGTTTAGTTTTAAGAAAATGGTGTTAAATAGAGGTTGGAAAATCAAAAGGCGTAGGGACCCATTCTTTAATGAATTAAACACGTGGGGTAGTACGACATCACTTTTACAAATTCATTTCAAAAGTCAAATAGGATATCAAGGTCTCATCATTATTTTCAAACCTTGAATGAATAAGCAATAAACATTCTCCATGTTTTTCTCAAAATCAAAACACGAGACAGCAAGTACCCTTTTAATAAATAATACAGTGATTGGATATTTACTGAAACTCTCCCCGTCTTACATTATTTTATACTGTAATGAAATAGAATAAGCTAGGACTGGCATTGCAAAAATTCATACAGATTTAACCAGTTACTACCCTCATAACATACTCGCTATCGCTACTTAAGGTTGTATTGTGAGTATAAGAACTGTCCTACCTTGGAACGGTTCAGGGGCTGGATGATTGTGAAGAAATAATAATAGTAACTCATAGTAATTTTAATTTAATAATACCAAATTTCAAAATTAAAATAAGGGAAGAACCAAAGGCAAACTCCTATAGAACATACCTAAGGAGACCATCTTTCCCATCATAAATTGACTGAAATTTACTCCCAATGTCAATCCGATTTTGAATTGAAAATCAGTCCCCCATTTGATACATAGCCAGATATCAACAAATTCCAAGTGATGACATCTCTCTCAGTCATTTTGTCAAACACCTTCTTAGATTAATCATCAACTGATTTTATAAGTAACATAATAGGGCAAAATGCCTTAAAGCAGATTAGGTGGTGGCTGCAAGTGGGCGGGTCATTGCAAGCCTATGTATTATCATTCTTAGGTTTTATAAATAAAACCATTGAATGCAAGGAGATGAGGTTTTGTATCTATAGTCCAAGATAGACAACTGAACTGGTTTTATTTCAGGTTTGTACAACATGTATGATTGAAGGGCTGCTGCAATACCCAACAATTCTCGAATCAGCCCTATTTTCATTCCATTAATCCGAATTCGTCCAGGGTTGATTCTAAATCACCCTAGACTCAAATTTAAATCTAAATATTAACTCTAAAAATTGAACCAACCTTAAACGAAGCTTTCCGTAATCCTTTTCTCTTTCCTTCTTTTCATTTCCTTCTTCTCATTTCCTTTCTCACTTGAGAGCAGTCGTGTAGAGTGGTGTTATCAGTGGAATGTCTGGAAGATGGACTACTGACTGTTGTGTGAAGAAAGGAGAGAGAGAGGAATATCGTGCGAATATAAGATGGTAAAGGGATTGCCGTGCACACAGCAGAGGGAGAGTGGGGAGTCCCTGCTACGTGGCGTGACGCCACATCACCGATTCCAATTAAATTAATTTCATAATTTAATTCCTCTTAATTTCTCCATTAAATTCAACACATCTTTCTTAATTAATTGATTAATTCACATTAATCTCAATTAATTAATACAAATTCAATTTTAATACTTTCTAAAATTTCGGAGTGTCACAAACACTTGAAAATTTACCATAAGCAAAAAAAAGGGTAGTGAACAAAGAACTCATGTTGTAGCAAATCTAGACAGCGAGTAAAGACAACAATGGCACTAGCAAGGGAAGATAAGGAACTGGTTGAACAATTTTAGCAGGATCAAGCAGCCTACAAGTGTAGCAACAAGAAGTCAGAAGCGGCCCAGCAATCAAGCACCAATCAGATCTGATCGAAGGCGCACAGACTGTGGATTCTCACTGAAGTCAAACGCCAGATCTGGCCGTGGAAAGATGATGGATCGTGGCTTCTGGCTGTGGCAAATCTTTCTGTGACTGGGACGGTCTGAACACTATTGAGAAACTGCTGCAAGAAACAAGAGAGGTGCAGCGAGAAGAAGTTTCCAAATAGATCAGATCTGGAAAACGGCGAACAACAGGGCCTCTTGACTAGCAAAGGTCCAGATCATCAACAAAGGATGCAAATCGAAGAGCAGTAGAGCGTTGAGGTGTTAGATCTGTTTCCAAGATGCAAGAAACAGCAACAAAACCGGCTGCAAACCAAATCTGTGACGGTGGTAGGTAGTAGCGAAAATGACTACCGCGGTGGCTTCCATTCTTAAGTATGCCGCTAACAGATCTAGATCAGATCTGTAAACGGGGCACCAATTGTAGCATCTGGATGATTGGCAGATTTGAGAACAGGTCGGATGTGGTAGTAGTGTCCTAAATCCTCGTACACAAGAAGGCGGTGATCAACAGATCTAAACAGATCTGAACAGCAAAGAAATGGTGGAAGCCGCGGATTAAAGTGTTGAAACAAAGCCTAATGTGAGCACGTCGGGCTAGAGTAGTGGTGCAGTAGGAGGCGTTGAGATCCGGACTGAGAGAATAGGGCAGTCCATCGTTTGGGGAGAAGTACAGAGGCAGAAAGCAGCAGTAATGGCTATGATTTAGAAAATAGATCTGGATAGAGGAGCCGCAAGAAACGCCGGGCGGAGAAATGTGGCAGCGGTAGAGAACATAACCTGGGATTTTGATCTACTAGGCGGTGGTTGATGGGACGATGACTATTTCTTGTCTTCAGATCTGAGCCGAATCAGAGAAGAAAGTCGAACCCTTCAGATTTGAGGTCGGCAGGGACAAAAAATAGGGCCTGCAAGCGTTGACAGCAACTTGTAGAAACGATACACAAATCGAGTGAGATCTGTTGGAAGAGCAGCAGCGGAAGAAGGAGTGGGAATCACCGTTTCCAGTCTAACAAGAGAAGAAGGAATGGTGTTGCAGATCTGGAACTGTATGTAACAGTTTGCTGAACCACCGATTAGGAAGAACACCACTACAAGAGATTTTTGAAAAACAAATCTGCAGAAGTACATGTGGCCCCCCTCTGCCGGACGTGTGTCATCTCGCAGAGGGAGAGAAGAGAAATCTACGTGAAATTGACTCTCAAACCAAAATCTTAAGCTACTCTAAAATCACGTAGAAAAGAAATAATCTATGTATATTATTGAATACTTAACATATTACATGTATTTATAGCCTCTAGCCGACTCTAGGACTATCACACTTAAACTCAAACTCTTTTCTAATCATAAATCAAATACATCTCTTAAGTAGAGATAAAATCAAACTAATACTCCAAATTAAACAATAAGTTTAATTATTCCAACACATCTCAGTCTGATGAGCAGAATGGGTTTGATGGCACCATTTTGAAGTTGAAGGGTTGCAAATGAGATACAACAGTTTACATGATGTACACTAGAAAATGATAAATTTACCTTTAAATATTAGATTAGTTAGCTCTTGAAATTTGGTTATTTTATAGTTTTATTGTTATATATTTTATATCTAAAATTATTAATGTTAGTATCTCATGTTAATTAATTTTATCTAATTAAGTGCTTTTGTGTATTTTTAGAATGGTAGTTGTAATTGTTGAAGTCATCTGCTGGCTTAGTCTGACCCAAAATGTCAAAAACACCAATGGGCGTTGGCTGTGTGAAGAAATAACAAGTGTATGAATGTATGGAAATGCACGTGGTATGCTTTGGGTTCTACAACAAAGATTTGTAAGCATTCTATGGAAGAACAACAAATAGAAGAATCCTTGCAGAAAATCAGCCAAACATGAAAGCAGAGACACTCTAAGAGGTTTTGAAGAAACCAGCTGTAAAGACGAAGAAAGAAAAGCAGCAAACTGTTGTATCAAGCAACCACTTGAAAGGACTGAAGCAGTATAAAAAGAGAAAATATAGCAGCAACATCTTCGCAGCCAACATTCCAAACAGCAGATTGTGTGAAAACATGCAGCAGCCAGCAAGAAGAGGAAACCCACTTTGCAGCCATCGTGCAAACAAAGAGAGATCTGGTTGGTTTCTTGAGGTCCCAACCCACTTGTATGAGGAAAGAATGAGGAAATCCAAATAAAAGAAGGGATGCTGGGTTGTTTCTCTGCACATAGGAGATGGAAAAATTAGAAAAAGACAACAACAAGAAGCTTGGGCCGGAATTGAAAGCTACCATTCCAAGCTCAAATCAGCAAACAAATTGAGAAAATGTTTCAACTCAGTTGATGTAACGCCCCGCCCTTTTTCACTCATTTTTTCCTGTAAATTCAGTGTATATCTTTTTTTAACAGAGTAGAGTGATAGAGTGAGGGACGTCACGACGCGAGCTAAGTCCGAACTTCCAAAGTCCGAGCCTTAACTGGCCAACCCTATGTGTGTATGGACTCAGTCCAATAAAACGATTCACACATACCAATATCAACTTGCGGAATAAAATCATAAAACTGCGGAATCATAATCATCAAAATGCGGAATCATATTATAACCAAGTTCTAATCCATTCAGATAGCAAAGTACGTCATAATCATCAAATCAAAACATTCAACCATCTAAGTTATTACATTCCGGAATCCAAATACTCCAATACAAGTTCATGAGTAATTTTATTCAAAACATATAAACTAAATCTTCCAAGCTCCTATGCCTGGTCCGTCTTAGGTTCATTGTTTCCCTGATTACCTGTATCACCAACTACAGGGTAGAAGTAGGGCGTTAGTACAACGCGCCCAGTAGGTATTTCAGTTACGGCTAACACATGGTTAGTACAAACATATCATATAACATAGTGATATCAAAACCATATAAATCCATGCCATGCAATGATGACAAATATGCAATAAGTCCCACCCATCACCTGTACATAAAGTGTGCCTACCACATAGGTCTTTCGGTCGCCCCGACGGAGTGTGGACCCTCCGGAAATCTTCTTGATGGAAATCACATCAAGGTGTTGCACATAGGTTTTTCGGACGCCCCGACGGAGTGTGACCCTCCGGTTATAAATCCTCCATCCCATGCCATGCATGAGTTGCCAATGAAACGCATGTTATTTTTATAACGTAACATAGCATTGAAAATCATCATTTGAAAACACATCCAACACATGCTCTTTATATAAATAAACTTAGCATGTAAAATCATCCTTTGAAACATAATTGGCCCATGCTATTTTAAATAATTAAACATAGCATTCGAAATTCAATATAATAAAACATATCCTTGAAAAACATATTTTGATCAAACATAATATAAAAACAAAGTACATAAGCCATGGTTTCAAAGAGGTGGAATCCTACCTAAGACCATTCACAAGTCCTTGAGTTTCCGTTCAAGATTCGATCACCGATCGCGCACCGCTTGCGAGATTCCGTTACCTTATAATATAATGATAAATCAACACCAAGTCTCACCTAATTATAAGGTTCTAAGTCCATAAACAAAATCCCATGGGGTTCGGCCATACACCATGGTTTACCATTTTTCATACGTATTTACAAAAATGCCACTGTTGATAATCCTAGTCCCTTTTCTTTGCTTAGGTTCGAAGTCATCCATTCATGCTTCCAAAGTACATAATCCCATAAAATAATTCATGGGGTTCGGCCATACACCATGGCCGAACCCAATGTCCAATATTCACTCATATTTACCAAAATGCCATTGGTTTCCTCTTTCTTTTAAATCTTCCATAATTAGACCTTAAGAATTTCTCTAACCATATAAGTCCATCAAACACAACTCATGGGGTTCGGCCATACATCATGGCCGAACCCATGGTTCTCCACTTTGATGTTTAAATACATTTTTGCCATTCCTTCCTCCATCAATTCATATCATACATTGTACCTTTTATTTTATTTTAAAACTACACATAACCTAACTCATAATATAGGTTCATAATCTGATTCATAAGTCAGCCCTTAAACCATTAATTAAACATGTCATTAATCCCTTAATTTGGACCATGGGGTTCGGCCATACACCATGGCCGAACCCTATGGTGTATACTTTCCAATTTAACTCCACCTTTCTATAATTGGAAGGTCTCCAAATTTAGATTTCACCTTCCAAGAATAGAACTTCCCTTTATTAATCTCCCCTTCTATTATTAGAAGGTTTCCCTATTTAACTTACCAAAATATCAACCTCCTTCCATAAATGGAAAGTTTTCTAAAAATAACTCTACCTTCCATTTTTAACCTAAGGTCCACATTTAGAAGGTTTCTTAATTAAACAGCAACCCACCTATGATTGAATATCATATTCCATAATTAACAAGGTTTCCAAAAACTAAACCTTAGTGGGGTTCGGCCATACCTATGGCCGAACCTCACTCATGGCATCCAATCCATTCATTTAAATTAGTTCCCTAATCAAGCCTTACCTTCCATTCTTGGGATGATTTCCGTAAATAATCTTTATGGTCTTTAAGTAGATATTTTCTAATTTTAATATCCACTTCCAAGAATAGAAACTTTCCTAATAAGCAACCTCCTTTCCATATTTGGAAACACCTTCCAAAATTAGATTGCTTTTCCATAATTAACAACTCTTTCCATATTTGGGTACTTCCTTAATTAGACATACTTAATTAAACAACTTCCTTCCATAAATTGAAAGTTTCCAAATTTAGTAGAACACCTTCCAAAATCGGGTGATTTCCAATTTAGCAAACCCTTTCCTTAATTAGAAGGTTTTCCATTTTAATCTCCATTCAAAATTAACCTCATGGGGTTCGGCCATACACCTTGGCCGAACCCTATGGTTCATGATCTTAGCCATTGATTTAGATCCAATCACAACCGATCATCAATTCCATAAAAAGTTTGGTGGGGTTCGGCCATACACCATGGCCGAACCTCACCTCTTCCTTTTATTATTTTAGATCCAATAATTTAGCCATCTAGAAATCATGGTTCAGCCATACCAAGGCCGACCCACAAGTCCATCCAATTTTTTCTTTAAAAATTATCAAACTCTTCCATGGATTTTCATCATTCAAATTTGTTAATCTAGACCACAAATCCGCATGGTTTTTATCATTCAAACCATCATGAAATAACCATGATTTTCCATGATCCAAAATCTAAGAACATAAACCCAGTGAATGAATCAAAAACACATCATGGTTTTTCAATCTTAAAAACCCATAATTAATCAAATCTTTCCATGGGGTTTGGCCATGTACTATAGCCGAACCCTATGGTTCTTTCTTCTCTTTTTAAACCATTAGCCCATCTCCAATTTTTATCCATGGGGTTCGGCCAACCATCATGGCCGAACCCTATGGTTCTTTTGATTTCATAAATCAAATTATAACATTAACCACTTGGATACTAACCTCTTCCTTGCTCTTCTAATCTTTCTCCCTTCTTTTTATTTTTTTCCTCCAAACAAGAACACCTTCTTGTTGCTGCCTTCTTCTTGTGTGTTGCTGTGTATGAGCCTTGAGAGATTGAGAGAGAGATGGGTTTGTAAAAACCGTGCACCCCTTTGGGTCTCTCCTTTTATTAGCTCTCCTTAATCCCATACTTAGAAATTATTAAGATGGGCAACCCTTGGCCTTGTACCCCTTGCCATAGATGGCAATGCCGTGTGGCCTTGTTTCACTTACCCATGGCTGACTTCTCCTTCTTAACTTAAAACGTTCCCTTATTCCATTTATTTATTTAAACTAGATAGTCTCCTTGATTACTATATTATGCACATAACATATATATTTTATATCTAAATTTCGGCCATGCATAATCTCATTTGATTCTTGAATATTTTCTTAGGATATGTAAATCCAATTTAATTAAGAAAGTCCCTCTTCAAATATTCTAGCATATCATTTGTGGATTTAAAATCCCACATATCTTTCATGCGCATAATGTATGGATTTCACATTCAAATTTCGGCCATAATATCTTTTATCCAAAATTGGATATGATTCATCACTAATTTAATCCAACCCATTTAAATTTTAATAAAACCAATGCCACCATTGGTTGGGTCCTAATTGGGTCATGGCCCAATTCCTTATCCATATAAGATTTAATTCTAAAACTCACAATTAAAATTGAATAAATATTAAACTGAAAACCCGAGGTGTTACAGTTGATGGCTTGTATGTGGCAGAAAGAATTTATCTGTGAGTGAAACCATACACAGCAAATAGAGGAAAAACCATTGAAAAAGAAGGAGAATCAGTCCAACATACAAGCCAGCTGTCCCATGCAGACAAAAGAAATAAGGTGAAAAATAGAAGAAGGTAATTGTCGAGAATAAGACTGGCTGAAGGTGGAAGAGATAATGAGCAGAAAAGAATAGAAAGGAAAGAGATAAAAATAGGAAGGATGAGAATGGAAGGAGCCGTGCAAACAGAGAAAGCATGGACCAGCCGACTGAATAGAGAAAAAAGAGGAAAAAAGAAGAAGTTGCTGTGGAGAGTGAAGTCGGCCAACAGGTGTTCGACTGAGTTGGGGAATGGGACCCATCTAGCCTTGCTTATTTTACGACCTCCAAACACTATATAAAGGGGCTTTGGACTATAGAAAGAATCAAACCTGAGCATTGATTTTTTGGAGTTTTGGAAAATTTTGGGTTTTAACGTTAGTGCTTTTATTTTATTATTTTGTAATTATTATTTTTATTTTAATTCATGTCTTGTAATTTAGTTCAATTAATAAAATTAGAACTTCTTTATCTCTTTATCTTTATTTTCTTAAATTCAATGTCAATGTGATTAAATTCAATTATAAATTTAAAAATCCATGAATCTCTTTGTTTTGATTTTATTTAAATCCCAAATTCCATACATTGTAATTCTTAATTCTAAATTTTTAATTAATAATTGAAAGGCAGAAAAACCCTTAGAAATATGGTTTTCCACTTATTTATTTTTGTATGATGAAAATTTAATTTTATTTAATTCTTTTTATGGATTTATGTGAGAGATTATTCTAAGTTGTTCAATGAAAGCAGAAAAATATTTTAGACTGAAGAAAACTTGATTTTTTCAGTTTAAGGCTCTTTTTAAGAGCAGAAAAACTTTAGATTCGAAATTGCAAGTTGAAATTCTATTTACCTTAATGCCGGATTTGAATTTTCTTATTTTAATTGATTTCATAAATTTCATAATGAGGATTTTAATAGATGAAGAATTTGAGTGCATGATAAATAATAAATGTGAGCTCCGTATTCTATACCTTGATATTATTTTTAAGATATGGACAATAAAGCCTCCATAATTCTTTGATCCAGTTCCACTGTAAATATGTACAGAGGTAATTTAGGCGTCTTTAATTTTATTTTTTGTTTATAAATCCAAACTTTTGAAATTGATGAACTAGGTTAGAAATAATTTAATTGCATCTTAATTTTGTATTTTAAATTAGATTAAGATTGTTTATATTTTTAGATTAAATCCACCATCTTAATTAAAATTAGTTAAATTATTAGATTCTATATTTAAGTCTAAAATATATCTAAATTGAAACTAAAATTCATAGGTTAGAGAAATAATTTCATATTTATGATTTATCTCCATATTTCTTAAAGTTCTTAAAATACGTAATTCAATGGTGTATTTTCATGGATATATTTTCTTAAGTTCCAATGAGTTCGACCTTGCACTTAATCGCTATACTATCTAAATGGTTCGTAGGCTTGCGAGTTATAAATTTAAAATTTGCACAACATTACACTCGCCCAGAAAGAACGCTCTAATTGAAGGCCTTCATCTAGCAAACACGGTAAAACAAGTTGGATGCTAATGAGGTGGGAAAGCACTTTATTATTACCAAACTTTGCAAGAGAAGAGTGGCCAAGATTGAGTTAATGGAGTCCATGTAATGACGTGGGAAAGCACTTTATCATTACCAAACTTTGCAAGAGAAGAGTGCCCAAGATTGAGTTAACGGAGTCCATGAAGATTACTCCTAAGAAGTCATCTCCACCACTCCTCTGATACTGGATCAGAGCATAATTCTTCGTAGTGACATGCTGCTGGTCCAAGCTCATCATATCAGGGGACTTTGGAGGGATAATTGCTTGTGGTGGAAAGTACCATGAAGTAGAAAAATCTCCCTTCACATATTTTTTTTTTTTTTTTTGAGCAATCACAGAAAATTTTCATTAAAAGAAAGAAGGGGAAAGAAAAGAAGAGTAACAAGGTCTACAAGAATTAGACCAAAAGATGAAAGAAAAGATAAAAACCAAAGAAAGATAAAAAGATAAATGAGGGAGAAATCAAAGAAAGAAGATGCCTTCACAATGATTGTCAACTCCCAATTTTGCGAAGTAATTTGTAACTCCATTATCCGAACGGTCAATCTTGTTAAAAGAAACATCCAACTCTTTTGCCAATTCTTTCACCTCTCTGACAATACCAACCAATCGCCACGGTGGTCTTCTTAATCCCTCCTACCATTTGATTGTGTTAGCTGAATCTCCTTCAATGACCAAATTTCCTTGTCCAAAATTCTTCCAAATGGTTAAAGCTCTCCAAATACTCAGGATTTGCACCTTGTTTGATTCTATGATGCCCACTGATTCATTGAACATTATAGAAGATACTCCCATGTGATTTTGAAGCACACTACCAATCCCCGAAGGACCCGGTTTTCCCCTTGACGCTCCATCAACATTGAATTTCTAAAAGCCCAATGGTGGAGGCATCCATTTCTCCGCTGACTTTGTCTTTTTCCTTTGCACATTCATACTCACATCCCAAGAAAGAATTTGATCATTAAGTGTAGTACCTTTGAAAATGGGATCTGCCAACATCCAACTGAACCAATTCCACTTGGCTTTCTAGAAGAGGTCGTTCTCAGAAGAGGGTAAAACCTGCAAAGAGTCTTGCATTCCTTTCCTTCCACAAGGTCCAAAAAATGGCCGCCGAAAGCATGTTCCAAGCATATCTCATCCTGGGTTTAAGGTAAGGGAGGGGGGGGGGGGGGGGTACCAAGCTACAATAGATTGAGAACAAGAGTATGGAAAGACCCAAGGAACCAAAGAAGTTAATGAATTTCGTCCACAGGTTGAAAGCAACTTTGCAATTTACAAAAAGATGATTAGTATCCTCAACCGAAGAATCACAAAGAAGACAACCGAAATTATCCTCAAGTCTGAGCAAGCCTCTCCTTCTTAGTTCAACTCTCGTAAGAATCTTTTCCTTTAGGACGCACCAAACAAAAAATTGAACTCTAGGAGGAGCCGCCCCCACCCACATTGGATTAGTGATCACACCACCATTAGAAGGCTGGTTTTGGGTAAGATGCAAGAGTGCTTTGACATAAAAGTTACCGGAGGAATCTCCAGACCAAATCATTTCATCCATATCTGACAACAAGAGTGGAAACTCCATCAGGAGGGTTAAGAGATTGTTGAGCCTATCCTCTTCAAATGATCTCAAATTTCTTCAAAAATCAAATTTCCAAGAGATACGACCATTCACTAGTTGAACAAAATCTTGAACCAAAGCATCAGCATTCCCCGTTATTCTGAACAATCTTAGAAAAGATACTTTGAGAGAGGTGTCTCCTAACCAAAGGTCTTTTCAAAAGCGAACTCTATCACCTTTTCCAACCAAGAATCTGATATGCCGATTGAAGATGTTACCCACCATGTCTTCGCCACCACTAAGAAGCCACCAAGCTTTAACAATTGGAGAACCATGACTTTTGACTTTGTCACTCAAAAACCACCCTCCAATGCCATTAACACCATATCTAGCAGATAAGACCTTGACCCATAGAGCATCCTTCTCTTTGCCTAATCGCCAAGCCCATTTGTATAATAAGGCTTGATTTTTTAAAATAATAGGCATAAGACCCAACCCACCATTGCTTTTAGGTTTCACCAGTTCCTGTCAAACAACTAAATGTATTTTCCTTTTTGACTCTTTATCACCTCATAAAAATTTCCTGAAAAGATGATCCAGCTTCTCTGCAACTCCTTTAGGGATTTTGAAAAAAGAGAGGTAGTCAGTTGGTAAATTTTGGAGTACTACTTTGATGAGAGTAACCCTGCCACCTAAAGATAGGAATTTCCTGCCCCAACCCTCCAATCTTCTCTCCACTCTTTCAATTACTGAAGTCCAAAATCTTTTTAGTCTAGGATTTCCCCCAACTGGTAATCTCAAATAGATAAAAGGAAGTTTTCCCAACCCACATCCAATGTAATCAGCATACTCCATAAGGCGGCCCGCTTCCACATTAATACCAAAGATAGAGCTTTTTGCTAGATTAATCCTGAGACCCGAGACCATTTCAAAGCATCTGAGAATGGCTTTGAACCCACAAGTTCCTTCATAGAGGGGTCACAGAAAAATAAAGTATCATCTGCAAATTGCAAATGTGTAATTGCGGGACCAATGGGAGCCAATGAGAAGCCTTCCACTATACCCATTTCCTTCGTTTTATCTACTAGTTTGTTCAAACTTTCCCCAACAAGAGTGAAGATAAATGGAGATAAGGGGTCACCTTGTCTTAAACCTCTATTTGCCTGTATCGGAGTAATTGGAGAGCCATTCACAAGGATAGAGTAAGATGTATCTTCAATGCATTCTCTCATCCATTTGTACGAGATGATTCCGAAGCCCATCCTCTGAAATAGATAGTCAACAAAAGTCCAATCTACTTAGTCATACATTTTTTCTAAGTCAATTTTGAATAAAATTGTAATACCTTGCCCCAAATTAGGCGTGTTTTAGCTTAATATTCCTGTTTAACCGGTTAATCTCGAGGATTACGGTTAGGGCTTTGAGGAAAGCCCAAGTGTGGCCCAATCCGAGCTCGTGAGCTCAGTGATCCAGCTCATCTGGCTGGAGGGGCATTTTGGTAATTTACCGCTTGTTGTGTTTATTTTATAAATTTTGTTGATGTGTGATTATTATTGGTTGATAATGGTTTCCTTAATAAAGGATTTGCATTTCTGATATTAAAATGAATTTATTTTTAGAAAATGGTATTTAAAATCCGCCCATCAAAACCCCGAAAGGGAGTTTTAATTATTTTAAATAATTTCGGAAAAGAGATAAATCTTGAAAATGGTATTTTGTGTTATACCCTTTTATGAATGGTCTAGTTATTCCATTTCACCCCAAAATGAGATTTCTAAAATGACTTATTTAAATTTTGTTTATTTAAGTAAATATTGGTAAATTATGGTTTTTATTTAAATAAATGGTTTTAATGGGAGTTAAATTCCAAATTTTTTAAGGTGATTAAGGTTTTAAAAACCCAGCCAATCTGTAAGGTTGGATTAAGATTTTAAGTTTTTAAAATCATGATTTCAGTTAAAAATCCAGTTTTTATTAAAAGAGGGACTAAAATGCAAAATGGAAACTGTTGGAGGGTTAATCTGCAACCAAACAGAAAACCTGCTGGTTTACTGTTGCAAGCGTAAGCAGGCGCTGCATGCGGCTGCATGCAGTGGCTGCCCGGCCCAGTTTTTCCTGCCAATTTTCTATAAATTGGCCATTGGTTCAGCTTGATCAACTCCCGATTTCCTATCCTTCTCTTCTCCCTCTCTGCTCTCTGTGAAATCAGCCAGACTTAGCTTACCCTTAGCCTCTGTTCTTACCAGTTTTTCTGTCACCGTAAGCTTGGAAGGGAAAAGTTTTCAAAAATCCAGATTTCAGCCTAGGAACCTCAGTGAAGGTATCCTTTGCATTCCACTTTCATTTTTAATCAGTTTAGAATCAAGAAAATCAGATTTTGGCCCAGTTTTGATTGAGAAAAACCAGTTTTAAATCTAAGGAAAAACCATGGGTTTCATGTACCCGTGAGGATTTATTGTTAAAATCTGTTGGCCCAGTGAGCTTTAAGGCTCCAAACCATTCCCTATGGAAAGAGGACTCCCAGAGGAGTCCATCAGACCGGCTGGATGTGAAAACAGAGTCCGGAAAACCCTCTGTTTCCGGATTCGTATTTTACTGTGTAATGGTCGTCACTGTCTGCTAGTGCAAACAATGGAGGAAAACGACTCTCGGACGGTCCGAACCTTCGGACTGTCCGAGAGCTGACCCTCGGACGTTCCGAGCTTCACCCGAAGCCCAGTTATGCCCAAGGCAGGCCAGACCCCTTCGGACGAACCGAGTCGAGCTCAGAAGGACCGAACCCACTCGGACGTTCCAAACCCAGACTTCGGATGTTCCGAGGACCCAGACCCACCGAGACTTATTTTCCTCTGTTTTTCAGTTCGGAAGGACTTCGAATGACCCGAGACCCGATCTGTAACACCCCGCCCTTTTCACTCTAATTTTCAGAGTTTATTTTTTATTTTTTAAATATAATAATCATGTGATCGGGGCGGAGTGTCACGACGCGAGTTAAGTTCGGATCTCTAAATCCGACCCTTAACTGGCCAAGCCCATGTGCGTATGAACTAAGTCCATAAAACTGATCCGCACATGGTACAAATACAACTTGTGGAATTAACATAGTCTTAAACTAACTGAGGTTATAATAGATCCTAAGACTAATCCATTTTTAACTTAAGATAGCAAAGTACAAGATTTATTTTCCAAAATTACCAAATAAGTTTAGTCTACCATTCATTCCAAACCATCCAAAATAAAGCAAACCATAGCATCTGCCTAACTACTTATTACATGCCAACACATCTAATTACCAAATTACATTGTCCGAATAAATCAAATAACAAGTCCATAAATAGTCCATTCATAGTTTATTCCAAATCATTCAAACCGTCCAAGTTTCCTTGCTTGGTCCCCTTCTCGATCCTCAATCTTTGACTTTCCTGCGTCATCCACTAAGGATATAGATAGGGCGTTAGATCAACGCGCCCAGTAGTGTTTCCGAATAGGGCTACCACATGGTTAGTCGAAAACATGCAAATAGTATAATAATAATACAAGTGTGACAAAATTCTATAAAAACATGCTATGTATGAAATGAACATGTAATGAGTCTCACCCATCACCATTCAACGTAGTCATCACTTGACGGGATTCTCATCGTCAAGGTAACCCACAGTGGTCTTTCGGACGCTCCAACGGAGTGTGGCCTCCGGATTCCTCCTGATGGAATTCTCATCATCAGGGTACCCCACAGTGGTCTTTCGGACGCCCCGACGGAGTGTGGCCTCCGGTTACAACACCATTATCCCATGGGATGCATGAGATGTCTATGCAAACATTACATTTAGAAATATAAATTTACATTCACCAAAACTTATCAAAATCAACTTAAAACAGTAAATAGGAGTGTGGTTACAATAAAGGTAGGAAACCTACACTAGATTACTTTGTTTGACCCTTCCTTTGAGCCGTCTTCCAATCACAGCTTGTACACCATTCTAGAAATCCAAATACCCTATGTACATAGCAGTAAGTTAATCATTTGACCATATGATTCTAATTTGATCTAAATTCTAAAAATCCACTTTGTGGGGTTCGGCCATACCCCATGGCCGAACCTCACCCATTTAAAACTTTGGTCTCTTTTTATTTTACTCCATAAACATTCAAACAACCAAATCCTCCAAATAAACCTTGGTAGGGTTCGGCCATACTTCATGGCCGAACCTTACCACCTTGGGTTTTGGCGCATATGTCCATTCTTTTGATCCTTTCATCTTTTCATCCATATTTACAATAACACCACTATACTACCCTTTGCTTAATTTTTCCTTAGAAAATAAAGTCTATCACCAAACCACCTTAGTGGGGTTCTGCCATACAACATCGCCGAACCTCACTATTTACTTTGGTCATTTAAACCCTTTATTCATATATCTTATTTGCCCAAATTCATCATGAACAAATCATCAAATCCATCAAATGACAATTGGTGGGGTTCGTCCACACAACATGGCCGAACCTCACCCTATAGATTTTAACCCCATGTTCCATCATCTTTCATGTTTAATCACCTTAATACTAGGTCCATAATTGACATATGTAATTCCGAAAATCATAAGCATAAAACATTCATTATCATAATCCAAATATCCCACAAAACAGTCCATGGGCTATGGTTCTCTTAATGAAAACCCACCAATATTTATCTATGATATTAATCAGCAAATTAACATAACATAAACATGGTTTAGCCATGTCATATCTACTCCAAAACAGTAAGCTTAACTCCATATAAAAATATTTTAAAAGCCCCACGTCAAAATATGGATTTTTGTCTTTCAAACACCATAGAATTCACCAAATTTTCTCATGGGGTTCGGCCATCCAAAAAGCCGAACCCTATGGTCCATATTTTACCACTTTTAAACATCACATTCCTATATTTAAACCATTGATGGATCTGGCCATACAATGGCCAGATCTCATTTTCTTAACCAATCTATTAAATAAGGGTTCAAAATGCACTTACGAATACCGCGTCTTCGTCGGTTCTTTTGACTCCTTTCTTGACCCTTTATTTCCTTGACCTCTGCTTCTCTTTTACTGTTCTTTGGGCTGAGACTGATCTTGTTGCTGTCATTGAAATGATTCGGCTAAGGTATGGATTAGAGAAAGAGATAGAATATTGGCTTGAATGGAAAACCTTGATGCCAACTCCTTTGCTCAATGTGTGCTTTTGCCTTGATGAAATAAATCAATCAAGGACTGATTTCATATCAGTATCCAGCTGTTGTTCTTGATCTTAGAGAGATGATAACAGTCCAAGAAAGAGAGAGATAGAGAGAGTAAAATGAGAGCCCTTTGTTTAACCAAAACCAGCCCAAGGTTAACCTTGTGTAACTCACCTCACCTTAATCAAAGTTCTTTATGTTACTTGGGGGTTTCATCTAAGAAATGAAACACCCCAAGCAACCAACGTCTCCCATGCAAAGTCTTGAGTAACCCCCACAAACCCCATTCATCTTCCATCTTGAAGTTTCAACCAAAATGTGAAACACCCATGAGCCCCAACGGCATGTATGGGTTTGAAATCTATAACCACCATTCCCCATTTACTTAACCATTGTGGGGGTTTCATCCATGACATGAAACTCCCCCCATCCAACGGTTTTGTATTGTATTTGAGTACGAAACCATTCAGCTCCCTTTGACCCTCTTTAACGTCCATGTGAGAGTTTCATTTTTCAAATAAAACTCCCCCCCTTCAAGTGTGAACACATCTTGTAACTCCATAAAACGGTATCTTTCATTTATTTCCTATCTTGGGGTTTCATGCATGGGATGCCCACCCATGTATCCAACGTGTGGACCATCTTATTTGAATATGAAAGCCAGCCCTTCAACTTCATATTCCACTTATTTATAATTTAAAACAACTCACTTAATCATAACTTATTTCAAATCATCTCACTCACTTATAATTTATTTCCAACCAACTCACTCATTTAAATCAACTATTAATTCCATTTTCAAAATTCAATCAGCCCCAACTTAATCAAGCTTGGACTCATTTGATGGTCAACCAAGTCAAACCCGACCCATTGGGTCCAATTTGGCAATTTTGACCCATTTAACGAAATTTGACCCAATTATGATTCTTGACCCGTTTAAGTTCATCTTATCCATTTATTTGTTTTGTAATCAAAACTACTAACCTTGAGTCTTGATTGGACCATTGACCCATTTAAATTCAACTCAAATATATCACAATGGCAATTCCGTAAATATGAGTAAATTCATATAAATTGATAACTTTGAAATTCCAGGGTGTTACACGATCTTCGAACGATCCGAAGTCAGACCCATGTTCCGAGGTCAGTGACTAGATTAGGTGTGGTTTGGATGATCCGAAGCCACTGTACCTGGTTTCGAGGCATGTTCCGAGGGACCCAGCTTTTGGATGTTAAAATATTGTTTGAATGTTATTGATGTCTAATCTTGCTTAATTATGGTTAATGATGTGTTATGATTAATACCCCTTGTTAATTAAAAATGTACTAACCCCTTTTCTCTAATTACTTATAGTGTAAATACTATTGTATTCTCTTTCAGGCCGACCCTATTGGTCGGGCATTGAGTGATTCATTTCCAGGCCAACGCTATATAGTCGGGCACTGAGTGACCTCGAGGCCTAACTCAAAATGTCAGATCTAGTCCTATTCAGAAGACAACTGAGAAGTGACCCGAGGACCTAGACCTACCTCAATAAGTCAATCTCGTCAATGCCCAAAAGACAATATGAGTTTTGGACTGAGCCCCTTTTTATTTATTATTATATTGTGGATTATGATAATTTAAAAAGGATAGAAACCCAGTAGGAGACTCAATTCCATATACCTTGGATATTTTTGGGAAAACGTGAGATTTCAAAATACTACTTGTGTATATGTATTTGTTATGTATATTGATTGTGCATTTGTGTGTTGTTTGAACAGAGACTGCATAACCACACAATCACGGTGAGGGAACTTAACTCTGCGGGATATGTAAACAGGTTTTATTATTAAATGAGTCTTGGACAATGGGTGGTTTCAGATTTGATGAACTCACTCATGTGCGTAGACATGATGCACTATGGTAAGAGTGCTGATGATGGTTGTGAATATTACGATGTTAATCGTATGAGTATGTAAGACTGCTTCTACGTACCTGGGCTATTGAACCAATATTGGTCATATGGGAGATGGTTTATGTCTATTGGACCATAGGTGGACCATGATGTCATCAGTTGCTGACTTGAGGATGTTAGTATCGGCTAAGTCAGAGCCGGAGATGTACTTGCAAGGATGTATTTTGACCGTGTCGGGACTTAATACTGGTCTCAGCGTAGTCGGCATGCGTTACGTTGGATGATGACAGTAATTGATGAGAGATGATGATGATGTTTTACATGAGATTATGCTTATTGTTATCAAGCATGTGATATTATTGAATTGTTGCTAACCTGTTATATTTTTACTTAAACTGCATTGTTATATTTCCTTCACTGGGCTAGTTAGCTCACACAACTCACTTTTCAGGCGATGAACCCGAGGAGGAGGACCCTCTTTATCAAGCTTAGGGTGGATAAGCTGATGCAGTGTTTCGGGATTCCCCCGGAAAGGAATACCCTAATCTTTTCTTGTTGGTTCTTAGAACCAATTGCTTTTGTTAAGTACCGAATGTGCTACTTGGTCTTTGTAAACATTATGTATTGAGACTACTACGTTGCTGTAGTCATTTTGTTGTGATCTTGAATGATGAATCAATGGTTAGATTTGTTTGATCATGTTATGTGTTGATGTCATTGTCTATTTCTTTTATGGGGTAGACTTATGGTATGTGTTTGAGTCCACATGTTGGGATCATGTGTAACCTTTGGACCTAACCGTTGATCCGGCCCAGTTAGAGTGCTCGTGTTAGTTTGTCAAAAAAAAAAAAATCAGTCGCGTTCCGGGCCCACCCTTCGGGTCGGGGCGTGACAGCTTAGTATCAGAGCGTAAGCTCAAACTCTAGGACTGTGATGGGTTACTACCTAGTTAGACTTGTTTTTGCCTTGTACTGCAATTGTTTTTGACATTTCCCTGTTTTGTGGTACAGATGTCGAGCAACATTGAGTACTTTGAGTACTAGGGGACTCCTAGGGACCCAATTATCCTGGATTCTTCAGATGATTCCGGTGTGCCCAACTTCGACGAGGTTGCACCAAGAGAGGAAATAGAAGTAGCGTTCCCTGAGTACCATGTTGGTGCTGATCCAGTAGAAGAAGAGGGAGATATCCCAAATCTTGAGGAGTCAGTGGGGGAGAACAACTCGCCCGAGTATATTCCGGCTACTCCACCCTTGGATGAGTACCCGGATTATATGTGCGAACTTTGCAACCAGGAGGGGCACAACCATACCTACTGCCCCTATTCGACTGGTGTAATTTGTCTTGTTTGCGGACTCCGGGGGCATGGGAGTGCAAGGACTAATTGTTCTTATGTTGGAGGGCCGGAGATTATACTCTGCTTGACTTGCGGAATGTTCGGACATAAGTCAGAGGCCTGTCCGGACAACTTCTATTATTTTGGTGAAGAGGCAGGATCTTCTTCGGAAGATTATGTTAGAATGTGTTGGGGGGCTTCGGGGAGATTTTTTTTTGTAAGGGTTGAGTTTTTTTGTTTTGAAGGGTTTTTCATACCCTACTAACCATTTTACTTGTATTCAAATTTTGAATGAATTCTAATGAAATTATTGCAACTTGTGTGTTTTGCTTAATGAGTTTCTTAAAATTGGTTAATGATATTTACAAGTGTAAATAACAAATGTCAGAACCCAATGCGAATGGAGCCAATTTTCATGGGAGGAGGACTTGTCTTCCACCCCGTAACTTACCCAATGAGGCGATTAGAGCGGCAGTTGAAGCATTTCAGCAGATAGCTGAAAACATGCGACGCCCGCCAATGCAAACGCCAGAGGAGAGAGCCATTTCGGCTCTCAAGGAGTTCAAGTGTCTGAACCCGACTAGTTTTTCGGGAACAGAAGACCCCAGTGCTGCGAGGAACTGGCTGACTCAGATTAGCCGGATCGTCAATAACCTAGCTATCGCCGACAACTTACGAGTAACCTTGGCGGCGTACCAGCTTGAAGGGAACGCCTACGAATGGTGGGAAGCGAAGAGCTTGGTTCGTAATCACGAGCCGATGACGTGGGAGGAGTTCTCTGCAGCCTTTTTGCCCCGTTACTCTCCAAAGACTGTGAAGGAGGCGAGGAAGAGAGAGTTCCTCAACATCCAACAAGGTTCAGACACCGTGGCACAGCATGCCATGCGCTACATCGACTTGATGCAGTTTGTACCGTGGATTACAACAAACGAAGAAGAAAAGATCCAGTACTTTGAGAACGGACTCAGACCCTTTCTGCAGCCGCAAGTGGCAGGCCTAGTGTTCAACACTTTGGAGGAGATCATCGAGCGAGCTTCAAAAGTGGAAGCGGTAGACTCCACCAACCGGAGCACTGACGCACCCAGAAACCTTCTTCCAACAAGAAGGCAAAGTTCAACCAGCAGAAGAGGCCCTTCTTCAAGAAGAGCCAACCTAGTGTAGGTCAGTCAAGTCGGTCTGACTCCCGGCCAGTCGTATCCTACACCTGCAACCAGTATGGGCATACTTCTAAGTTCTGCCCATCCGGAGGAGAGAATGCGTGCTATCACTGCAAGCAGACCGGGCACCTGTTCAAGGACTGCCCTTATCTTGGTAAAGCAGCACCGTCACAAGGCGCAGGAGTTTCTTTTTCTATGGCGCAGCCGTTTGTCTGCAGAGGTTCTCAGCAGGCTTACAGAGGTTCAGTGGCACCGAGGAACGGACCACCTCGGAACGGTCAAGGGAGAGGACAAGTACGTCCTCAAGGGAGAGTCTACTCGATTGGGACTCAAAAGGAAGAGCAGGTCGAGAACACGGTGATGGAAGGTACCCTTAATTTTTTTAGCCTTTTGGCCCAAGTGCTTTTCGATACCAGTGCTTCGTATTCCTTTATCTCTAGAGCTTGTTGTGTTAGATTCGGTTTGAAACCGGTAAAAGTATTTAAATCGCTAATGGTAGTATCATCTTTGGGTAAGAAGGCTTTGGTGAACAAAGAGTGTAGATCTTGTGTTTTGAAGATTAGCGGAGTGGAGTTGTCCTATGATTTTCTGGTTCTGGAAATGACGGACTTTGACATCATCCTTGGTATGGATTGGTTGTCTGTTTTTGAAGTCTTGATAGACTGCTCTCAAAGGAGAATTCGTGGGGTCTCCTCAACCGGTGAGAGGTTTTTGGAGAAGTTAGTAGCCTATGAAAAGATGAGAGTCACTTTCTCTGGCCTTAGGGCGTATCCCGGTAGTGTGGTGGCAAGCATGAGTTGGGAAGATGTAGGTGGTGTAGGGTCTGTTACTCCTCGAGTGGTGTGTGAGTTTATGGATGTTTTTCCTGACCAGTTGGCTGGGCTACCTCCACGCCGAGAGATAGAGTTTGTTATAGACCTATAGGCAGGAACATCTCCAATTTCCATGGCACCTTATCGGATGGCGCCGGCAGAGTAGAGAGAGCTAGCTACGCAGGTAGAAGAGCTTCTTAGGCTTGGTTTTATCCGTCAGAGCAACACGCCGTAGGACGTACCTGCTCTCTTTGTGAAGAAGAAAGATGGATCGATGAAGATGTGTATAGATTACCGGCGGCTTAACCAAGTAACTATTAAGAATAAGTATCCATTGCCTAGAATAGACGACCTCTTTGATCTTTTGAGGGGATCGGAGTGTTTTTCGAAAATCGATTTGAGGTCGGGTTACCATCAGTTGCGGATTCGAGAGGAAAACATTCCAAAGACTGCTTTTCGGACGCAGTATGGTTTGTACGAGTTTGTGGTGATGCCTTTCGGTTTGACGAACGCGCCAGCCATGTTTATGGACTTGATGAATCGCGTGTTTCGACCGTATCTGCGAGAGTTCGTGAAAGTCTTTATCGACGATATCTTGATCTTTTCTTCATCAGAGGAGGAGCATGAGCGTCATCTGCGGATTGTTCTTCAGACTCTTCAAGAACATCAGCTGTTCGCTAAGCTGAGCAAGTGTGAGTTTTGGTTGACTCAAGTGCAGTTTCTAGGACATGTGGTGTCTCTAGGAGGAATCTCGGTAGATCCAGCGAAGGTAGAGACCGTGAAGACTTGGGAGAGTCCCAAGAGCGTGCTCGAGATCCGGAACTTTCTGGGATTAGCAGGATATTACCGAAAGTTTATCCCGCACTTCTCTCAGATCGCGGTACTGATGACTCGGCTGACGAGGAAGAATGTCAAGTTCGAGTGGAGCGAAGCTTGTGAAAGAGTATTTCAGGAGCTGAAGGAGAAGTTGACGACGTCTCCAGTGTTGGTGATACCCGAGCAAGGATGAGGTTACGATGTTTATTGTGACGCGTCCAAGTTTGGTTTGGGTTGTGTACTGATGTAAGAGGGGAAGGTAGTAGCTTATGGTTCCAGGTAATTGAAGGGACATGAGCAGAACTACCCGACTCATGATTTGGAGTTGGCAGCTGTAGTATTCTCGTTAAAGTTGTGGAGACATTACTTATATGGTGAGAAGTTCAATATATTTTCTGATAATCATAGTCTCAAGTATATTTTCACTCAAAGGACTTGAATATGAGGCAGCGAAGATGGATGGAGTACCTCGGAGATTATGACTTCAGTCTCTCTTATCATCCAGGGAAAGCCAACGTAGTGGCTGATGCCTTGAGCCGGAAGTCTCACAGCGACGTAGCGAGGATGGCATCCTTGCAGTGGAAGATGCTGGAAGTTCTGTCCGAGTACGATCTGGAGCTGATCGAAGGAAGCGGGTCAGCATGAATCCATAGTCTGGTTCTGCAACCCGAGGTAGTTTGATTGTTGTTGGAAGGACAACAGAGCGACCCAGAAGCGAAGGAGTTGGTAACGCAGCTTTCAGGAGGAGCGACTCTAGTAGATTGGAAGATCAAGGCGGACGGAAGTCTTACTTTCAAAGATAGATTGTTTGTACCAAAGTCGGATGAGTGTAGGAGAAAGGTACTTGATCACTTTCATCGATCTCGCTTTGCGGTCCATCCTGGTGGAACAAAGATGTATCGTGACTTACGGCGACTTTTCTGGTGGAAAGATATGAAGCGAGAAGTAGCAGATTTTGTATCCATGTACTTAACTTGTCAGCAAGTGAAAGCGGAACATCAACGACCTGGTGGAAAGATGCAACCTTTAGAAGTGGCTGAATGGAAGTGGGAGCATATCACGATGGATTTTGTAAATGGATTTCATAAGTCTCCTAAGAAGAACGACGCTATTTGGGTAATAGTCGATCGATTGACGAAGTCAGCTCACTTTTTGCCGATCAAGAAGACGGATTCCTTGGCTACTCTAAGTAGACTGTATTTGAAGGAGATAGTCAGATTGCATAGAGTGCTTGTATCCATTGTATTTGATAGAGATCCGAGGTTTGTGTTAAGGTTTTGACAAGGATTGCAAGAAGAGTTGGGGACTAAGCTGTGCTTCAGCACTACTTTTCAACCTCAGACGGATGGTCAGTCAGAGAGAACCATTCAAACCTTAGAGGATATGCTAAGAGCTTGTGGGATGGATATGCAGGGAAGTTGGGAAGATCACTTGCCTTTGATCGAGTTTGTCTACAACTAAAATTATCACTCTAGTGTGCAGATGGCACCCTACGAGGCTCTGTATGGCAGACCTTGCAGGTCACTTCTTTGTCAGATAGAGGTAGGAGACATAGCGCTGCTAGGACCTGATCTAGTACGTGAGACGTCAGAGCAAGTTGAAGTGATCAGACAGCGTCTCAAGACAGCCCAGAGCAGACAAAAGAGTTATGCTGACAAAATGCGATGACCTTTGGAGTTTGCAGTTGGTGACAGAGTTTTCTTACGTGTGGCACCACGTCATAGAGTGTAGCAGTTCGGGCGCAAGGGAAAACTATCACCTCGATACGTTGGACCCTTTGAGGTCTTGAAAAGAATAGGTGAAGTAGCCTATCAGTTGGATCTTCCTCAGGCTTTGGTGAGAGTGCATAGTACATTCCACATGTCTATGTTAAGGGAATACGAACCTGACCTGTAGCATGTGATCAGTTTTGAAGATATCGAAGTGTCAGAGGACCTAACTTTTGAAGAAATGCCTATCAAGATTCTAGAGCGTAGGACACAAGAGCTCATGAGGAAGTCTATACCTCTAGTGCGAGTGTTGTGGTAACATCGCGACGTGCATCATGAGACGTGGGAACCAAAAGCGATGATGCAGAAGCTGTACCCTGGCTTGTTCATAGGCCAAGAAGGTAAGAGGTTGTTTTAAATTTTGGGACGAAATTTTCTTTTAGGGGGGAGGATGTAATACCCTGCCCTAGATTAGGTGCGTTTTAGCTTAATATTCCTATTTAACCGGTTAATCTCGAGGCTTACAGTTAGGGCTTTGAGGAAAGCCCAAGTGTGGCCCAATCCGAGCTCGTGAGCTCAATGATCCAGCTCATCTGGCTAGAGGGGCATTTTGGTAATTTACTGCTTGTTGTGTTTATTTTATAAATTTTGTTGATGTGTTATTATTATTGGTTCATAATGTTTTCCTTAATAAAGGATTTACATTTCTGATTTTAAAATGAATTTATTTTCAGAAAATGGTATTTAAAATCCGCCCGTCAAAACCCCAAAAGGGAGTTTTAATTATTTTAAATAATTTCGGAAAAGAGATAAATCTTGAAAATGGTATTTTGTGTTAGACCCTTTTATGAATGGTCTAGTTATTCCACTTCACCCCAAAATGAGATTTCTAAAATGATTTATTTAACATTTGTTTATTTAAGTAAATATTGGTAAATTATAGTTTTTATTTAAATAAATGGTTTTAGTTGGGAGTTAAATTCCAAAATTTTTAAGGTGATTAAGGTTTTAAAAACCCAGCCTATCTGTAAGGTTGGATTAAGTTTTTAAGTTTTTAAAATCATGATTTCAGTTAAAAATCCAGTTTTTATTAAAAGAGGAACTAAAATGCAAAATGGAAACTGTTGGAGGGCTGATCTGCAACCAAACAGAAAACCTGCCGGTTTACTGTTGCAAGCGTAAGCAGGCACTGTATGCGGCTACATGCAATGGCTGCCCGGCCCAATTTTTCCGGCCAATTTTCTATAAATTGGCCATTGGTTCAGCTTGATCAACTCCCGATTTCCTATCCTTCTCTTCTCCCTCTCTGCTCTCTGTGAAATCAGCCAGACTTAGCTTACCCTTAGCCTCTGTTCTTACCAGTTTTTCTGTCACCGTAAGCTTGGAAGGGAAAAGTTTTCAAAAATCCAGATTTCAGCCTAGGAACCTCATTGAAGGTATCCTTTGCATTCCACTTTCATTTTTAATCAGTTTAGAATCAAGAAAATCAGATTTTGGCCCAGTTTTGATTGAGAAAAACCAGTTTTAAATCTAAGGAAAAACCATGGGTTTCATGTACCCGTGAGGATTTATTGTTAAAATCTGTTGGCCCAGTGAGCTTTAAGGCTCCAAACCATTCCCTATGGAAAGAGGACTCCCAGAGGAGTCCATCAGACCGGCTGGATGTGAAAACAGAGTCCGGAAAACCCTCTGTTTCCGGATTCGTATTTTACTGTGTAATGGTCGTCACTGTCTGCTAGTGCAAACAATGGAGGAAAACGACTCTCGGACGGTCCGAACCTTCGGACTGTCCGAGAGCTGACCCTCGGACGTTCCGAGCTTCACCCGAAGCCCAGTTATGCCCAAGGCAGGCCAGACCCCTTCGGACGAACCGAGTCGAGCTCAGAAGGACCGAACCCACTCGGACGTTCCAAACCCAGACTTCGGATGTTCCGAGGACCCAGACCCACCGAGACTTATTTTCCTCTGTTTTTCAGTTCGGAAGGACTTCGAATGACCCGAGACCCGATCTGTAACACCCCGCCCTTTTCACTCTAATTTTCAGAGTTTATTTTTTATTTTTTAAATATAATAATCATGTGATCGGGGCGGAGTGTCACGACGCGAGTTAAGTTCGGATCTCTAAATCCGACCCTTAACTGGCCAAGCCCATGTGCGTATGAACTAAGTCCATAAAACTGATCCGCACATGGTACAAATACAACTTGTGGAATTAACATAGTCTTAAACTAACTGAGGTTATAATAGATCCTAAGACTAATCCATTTTTAACTTAAGATAGCAAAGTACAAGATTTATTTTCCAAAATTACCAAATAAGTTTAGTCTACCATTCATTCCAAACCATCCAAAATAAAGCAAACCATAGCATCTGCCTAACTACTTATTACATGCCAACACATCTAATTACCAAATTACATTGTCCGAATAAATCAAATAACAAGTCCATAAATAGTCCATTCATAGTTTATTCCAAATCATTCAAACCGTCCAAGTTTCCTTGCTTGGTCCCCTTCTCGATCCTCAATCTTTGACTTTCCTGCGTCATCCACTAAGGATATAGATAGGGCGTTAGATCAACGCGCCCAGTAGTGTTTCCGAATAGGGCTACCACATGGTTAGTCGAAAACATGCAAATAGTATAATAATAATACAAGTGTGACAAAATTCTATAAAAACATGCTATGTATGAAATGAACATGTAATGAGTCTCACCCATCACCATTCAACGTAGTCATCACTTGACGGGATTCTCATCGTCAAGGTAACCCACAGTGGTCTTTCGGACGCTCCAACGGAGTGTGGCCTCCGGATTCCTCCTGATGGAATTCTCATCATCAGGGTACCCCACAGTGGTCTTTCGGACGCCCCGACGGAGTGTGGCCTCCGGTTACAACACCATTATCCCATGGGATGCATGAGATGTCTATGCAAACATTACATTTAGAAATATAAATTTACATTCACCAAAACTTATCAAAATCAACTTAAAACAGTAAATAGGAGTGTGGTTACAATAAAGGTAGGAAACCTACACTAGATTACTTTGTTTGACCCTTCCTTTGAGCCGTCTTCCAATCACAGCTTGTACACCATTCTAGAAATCCAAATACCCTATGTACATAGCAGTAAGTTAATCATTTGACCATATGATTCTAATTTGATCTAAATTCTAAAAATCCACTTTGTGGGGTTCGGCCATACCCCATGGCCGAACCTCACCCATTTAAAACTTTGGTCTCTTTTTATTTTACTCCATAAACATTCAAACAACCAAATCCTCCAAATAAACCTTGGTAGGGTTCGGCCATACTTCATGGCCGAACCTTACCACCTTGGGTTTTGGCGCATATGTCCATTCTTTTGATCCTTTCATCTTTTCATCCATATTTACAATAACACCACTATACTACCCTTTGCTTAATTTTTCCTTAGAAAATAAAGTCTATCACCAAACCACCTTAGTGGGGTTCTGCCATACAACATCGCCGAACCTCACTATTTACTTTGGTCATTTAAACCCTTTATTCATATATCTTATTTGCCCAAATTCATCATGAACAAATCATCAAATCCATCAAATGACAATTGGTGGGGTTCGTCCACACAACATGGCCGAACCTCACCCTATAGATTTTAACCCCATGTTCCATCATCTTTCATGTTTAATCACCTTAATACTAGGTCCATAATTGACATATGTAATTCCGAAAATCATAAGCATAAAACATTCATTATCATAATCCAAATATCCCACAAAACAGTCCATGGGCTATGGTTCTCTTAATGAAAACCCACCAATATTTATCTATGATATTAATCAGCAAATTAACATAACATAAACATGGTTTAGCCATGTCATATCTACTCCAAAACAGTAAGCTTAACTCCATATAAAAATATTTTAAAAGCCCCACGTCAAAATATGGATTTTTGTCTTTCAAACACCATAGAATTCACCAAATTTTCTCATGGGGTTCGGCCATCCAAAAAGCCGAACCCTATGGTCCATATTTTACCACTTTTAAACATCACATTCCTATATTTAAACCATTGATGGATCTGGCCATACAATGGCCAGATCTCATTTTCTTAACCAATCTATTAAATAAGGGTTCAAAATGCACTTACGAATACCGCGTCTTCGTCGGTTCTTTTGACTCCTTTCTTGACCCTTTATTTCCTTGACCTCTGCTTCTCTTTTACTGTTCTTTGGGCTGAGACTGATCTTGTTGCTGTCATTGAAATGATTCGGCTAAGGTATGGATTAGAGAAAGAGATAGAATATTGGCTTGAATGGAAAACCTTGATGCCAACTCCTTTGCTCAATGTGTGCTTTTGCCTTGATGAAATAAATCAATCAAGGACTGATTTCATATCAGTATCCAGCTGTTGTTCTTGATCTTAGAGAGATGATAACAGTCCAAGAAAGAGAGAGATAGAGAGAGTAAAATGAGAGCCCTTTGTTTAACCAAAACCAGCCCAAGGTTAACCTTGTGTAACTCACCTCACCTTAATCAAAGTTCTTTATGTTACTTGGGGGTTTCATCTAAGAAATGAAACACCCCAAGCAACCAACGTCTCCCATGCAAAGTCTTGAGTAACCCCCACAAACCCCATTCATCTTCCATCTTGAAGTTTCAACCAAAATGTGAAACACCCATGAGCCCCAACGGCATGTATGGGTTTGAAATCTATAACCACCATTCCCCATTTACTTAACCATTGTGGGGGTTTCATCCATGACATGAAACTCCCCCCATCCAACGGTTTTGTATTGTATTTGAGTACGAAACCATTCAGCTCCCTTTGACCCTCTTTAACGTCCATGTGAGAGTTTCATTTTTCAAATAAAACTCCCCCCCTTCAAGTGTGAACACATCTTGTAACTCCATAAAACGGTATCTTTCATTTATTTCCTATCTTGGGGTTTCATGCATGGGATGCCCACCCATGTATCCAACGTGTGGACCATCTTATTTGAATATGAAAGCCAGCCCTTCAACTTCATATTCCACTTATTTATAATTTAAAACAACTCACTTAATCATAACTTATTTCAAATCATCTCACTCACTTATAATTTATTTCCAACCAACTCACTCATTTAAATCAACTATTAATTCCATTTTCAAAATTCAATCAGCCCCAACTTAATCAAGCTTGGACTCATTTGATGGTCAACCAAGTCAAACCCGACCCATTGGGTCCAATTTGGCAATTTTGACCCATTTAACGAAATTTGACCCAATTATGATTCTTGACCCGTTTAAGTTCATCTTATCCATTTATTTGTTTTGTAATCAAAACTACTAACCTTGAGTCTTGATTGGACCATTGACCCATTTAAATTCAACTCAAATATATCACAATGGCAATTCCGTAAATATGAGTAAATTCATATAAATTGATAACTTTGAAATTCCAGGGTGTTACACGATCTTCGAACGATCCGAAGTCAGACCCATGTTCCGAGGTCAGTGACTAGATTAGGTGTGGTTTGGATGATCCGAAGCCACTGTACCTGGTTTCGAGGCATGTTCCGAGGGACCCAGCTTTTGGATGTTAAAATATTGTTTGAATGTTATTGATGTCTAATCTTGCTTAATTATGGTTAATGATGTGTTATGATTAATACCCCTTGTTAATTAAAAATGTACTAACCCCTTTTCTCTAATTACTTATAGTGTAAATACTATTGTATTCTCTTTCAGGCCGACCCTATTGGTCGGGCATTGAGTGATTCATTTCCAGGCCAACGCTATATAGTCGGGCACTGAGTGACCTCGAGGCCTAACTCAAAATGTCAGATCTAGTCCTATTCAGAAGACAACTGAGAAGTGACCCGAGGACCTAGACCTACCTCAATAAGTCAATCTCGTCAATGCCCAAAAGACAATATGAGTTTTGGACTGAGCCCCTTTTTATTTATTATTATATTGTGGATTATGATAATTTAAAAAGGATAGAAACCCAGTAGGAGACTCAATTCCATATACCTTGGATATTTTTGGGAAAACGTGAGATTTCAAAATACTACTTGTGTATATGTATTTGTTATGTATATTGATTGTGCATTTGTGTGTTGTTTGAACAGAGACTGCATAACCACACAATCACGGTGAGGGAACTTAACTCTGCGGGATATGTAAACAGGTTTTATTATTAAATGAGTCTTGGACAATGGGTGGTTTCAGATTTGATGAACTCACTCATGTGCGTAGACATGATGCACTATGGTAAGAGTGCTGATGATGGTTGTGAATATTACGATGTTAATCGTATGAGTATGTAAGACTGCTTCTACGTACCTGGGCTATTGAACCAATATTGGTCATATGGGAGATGGTTTATGTCTATTGGACCATAGGTGGACCATGATGTCATCAGTTGCTGACTTGAGGATGTTAGTATCGGCTAAGTCAGAGCCGGAGATGTACTTGCAAGGATGTATTTTGACCGTGTCGGGACTTAATACTGGTCTCAGCGTAGTCGGCATGCGTTACGTTGGATGATGACAGTAATTGATGAGAGATGATGATGATGTTTTACATGAGATTATGCTTATTGTTATCAAGCATGTGATATTATTGAATTGTTGCTAACCTGTTATATTTTTACTTAAACTGCATTGTTATATTTCCTTCACTGGGCTAGTTAGCTCACACAACTCACTTTTCAGGCGATGAACCCGAGGAGGAGGACCCTCTTTATCAAGCTTAGGGTGGATAAGCTGATGCAGTGTTTCGGGATTCCCCCGGAAAGGAATACCCTAATCTTTTCTTGTTGGTTCTTAGAACCAATTGCTTTTGTTAAGTACCGAATGTGCTACTTGGTCTTTGTAAACATTATGTATTGAGACTACTACGTTGCTGTAGTCATTTTGTTGTGATCTTGAATGATGAATCAATGGTTAGATTTGTTTGATCATGTTATGTGTTGATGTCATTGTCTATTTCTTTTATGGGGTAGACTTATGGTATGTGTTTGAGTCCACATGTTGGGATCATGTGTAACCTTTGGACCTAACCGTTGATCCGGCCCAGTTAGAGTGCTCGTGTTAGTTTGTCAAAAAAAAAAAAATCAGTCGCGTTCCGGGCCCACCCTTCGGGTCGGGGCGTGACAGCTTAGTATCAGAGCGTAAGCTCAAACTCTAGGACTGTGATGGGTTACTACCTAGTTAGACTTGTTTTTGCCTTGTACTGCAATTGTTTTTGACATTTCCCTGTTTTGTGGTACAGATGTCGAGCAACATTGAGTACTTTGAGTACTAGGGGACTCCTAGGGACCCAATTATCCTGGATTCTTCAGATGATTCCGGTGTGCCCAACTTCGACGAGGTTGCACCAAGAGAGGAAATAGAAGTAGCGTTCCCTGAGTACCATGTTGGTGCTGATCCAGTAGAAGAAGAGGGAGATATCCCAAATCTTGAGGAGTCAGTGGGGGAGAACAACTCGCCCGAGTATATTCCGGCTACTCCACCCTTGGATGAGTACCCGGATTATATGTGCGAACTTTGCAACCAGGAGGGGCACAACCATACCTACTGCCCCTATTCGACTGGTGTAATTTGTCTTGTTTGCGGACTCCGGGGGCATGGGAGTGCAAGGACTAATTGTTCTTATGTTGGAGGGCCGGAGATTATACTCTGCTTGACTTGCGGAATGTTCGGACATAAGTCAGAGGCCTGTCCGGACAACTTCTATTATTTTGGTGAAGAGGCAGGATCTTCTTCGGAAGATTATGTTAGAATGTGTTGGGGGGCTTCGGGGAGATTTTTTTTTGTAAGGGTTGAGTTTTTTTGTTTTGAAGGGTTTTTCATACCCTACTAACCATTTTACTTGTATTCAAATTTTGAATGAATTCTAATGAAATTATTGCAACTTGTGTGTTTTGCTTAATGAGTTTCTTAAAATTGGTTAATGATATTTACAAGTGTAAATAACAAATGTCAGAACCCAATGCGAATGGAGCCAATTTTCATGGGAGGAGGACTTGTCTTCCACCCCGTAACTTACCCAATGAGGCGATTAGAGCGGCAGTTGAAGCATTTCAGCAGATAGCTGAAAACATGCGACGCCCGCCAATGCAAACGCCAGAGGAGAGAGCCATTTCGGCTCTCAAGGAGTTCAAGTGTCTGAACCCGACTAGTTTTTCGGGAACAGAAGACCCCAGTGCTGCGAGGAACTGGCTGACTCAGATTAGCCGGATCGTCAATAACCTAGCTATCGCCGACAACTTACGAGTAACCTTGGCGGCGTACCAGCTTGAAGGGAACGCCTACGAATGGTGGGAAGCGAAGAGCTTGGTTCGTAATCACGAGCCGATGACGTGGGAGGAGTTCTCTGCAGCCTTTTTGCCCCGTTACTCTCCAAAGACTGTGAAGGAGGCGAGGAAGAGAGAGTTCCTCAACATCCAACAAGGTTCAGACACCGTGGCACAGCATGCCATGCGCTACATCGACTTGATGCAGTTTGTACCGTGGATTACAACAAACGAAGAAGAAAAGATCCAGTACTTTGAGAACGGACTCAGACCCTTTCTGCAGCCGCAAGTGGCAGGCCTAGTGTTCAACACTTTGGAGGAGATCATCGAGCGAGCTTCAAAAGTGGAAGCGGTAGACTCCACCAACCGGAGCACTGACGCACCCAGAAACCTTCTTCCAACAAGAAGGCAAAGTTCAACCAGCAGAAGAGGCCCTTCTTCAAGAAGAGCCAACCTAGTGTAGGTCAGTCAAGTCGGTCTGACTCCCGGCCAGTCGTATCCTACACCTGCAACCAGTATGGGCATACTTCTAAGTTCTGCCCATCCGGAGGAGAGAATGCGTGCTATCACTGCAAGCAGACCGGGCACCTGTTCAAGGACTGCCCTTATCTTGGTAAAGCAGCACCGTCACAAGGCGCAGGAGTTTCTTTTTCTATGGCGCAGCCGTTTGTCTGCAGAGGTTCTCAGCAGGCTTACAGAGGTTCAGTGGCACCGAGGAACGGACCACCTCGGAACGGTCAAGGGAGAGGACAAGTACGTCCTCAAGGGAGAGTCTACTCGATTGGGACTCAAAAGGAAGAGCAGGTCGAGAACACGGTGATGGAAGGTACCCTTAATTTTTTTAGCCTTTTGGCCCAAGTGCTTTTCGATACCAGTGCTTCGTATTCCTTTATCTCTAGAGCTTGTTGTGTTAGATTCGGTTTGAAACCGGTAAAAGTATTTAAATCGCTAATGGTAGTATCATCTTTGGGTAAGAAGGCTTTGGTGAACAAAGAGTGTAGATCTTGTGTTTTGAAGATTAGCGGAGTGGAGTTGTCCTATGATTTTCTGGTTCTGGAAATGACGGACTTTGACATCATCCTTGGTATGGATTGGTTGTCTGTTTTTGAAGTCTTGATAGACTGCTCTCAAAGGAGAATTCGTGGGGTCTCCTCAACCGGTGAGAGGTTTTTGGAGAAGTTAGTAGCCTATGAAAAGATGAGAGTCACTTTCTCTGGCCTTAGGGCGTATCCCGGTAGTGTGGTGGCAAGCATGAGTTGGGAAGATGTAGGTGGTGTAGGGTCTGTTACTCCTCGAGTGGTGTGTGAGTTTATGGATGTTTTTCCTGACCAGTTGGCTGGGCTACCTCCACGCCGAGAGATAGAGTTTGTTATAGACCTATAGGCAGGAACATCTCCAATTTCCATGGCACCTTATCGGATGGCGCCGGCAGAGTAGAGAGAGCTAGCTACGCAGGTAGAAGAGCTTCTTAGGCTTGGTTTTATCCGTCAGAGCAACACGCCGTAGGACGTACCTGCTCTCTTTGTGAAGAAGAAAGATGGATCGATGAAGATGTGTATAGATTACCGGCGGCTTAACCAAGTAACTATTAAGAATAAGTATCCATTGCCTAGAATAGACGACCTCTTTGATCTTTTGAGGGGATCGGAGTGTTTTTCGAAAATCGATTTGAGGTCGGGTTACCATCAGTTGCGGATTCGAGAGGAAAACATTCCAAAGACTGCTTTTCGGACGCAGTATGGTTTGTACGAGTTTGTGGTGATGCCTTTCGGTTTGACGAACGCGCCAGCCATGTTTATGGACTTGATGAATCGCGTGTTTCGACCGTATCTGCGAGAGTTCGTGAAAGTCTTTATCGACGATATCTTGATCTTTTCTTCATCAGAGGAGGAGCATGAGCGTCATCTGCGGATTGTTCTTCAGACTCTTCAAGAACATCAGCTGTTCGCTAAGCTGAGCAAGTGTGAGTTTTGGTTGACTCAAGTGCAGTTTCTAGGACATGTGGTGTCTCTAGGAGGAATCTCGGTAGATCCAGCGAAGGTAGAGACCGTGAAGACTTGGGAGAGTCCCAAGAGCGTGCTCGAGATCCGGAACTTTCTGGGATTAGCAGGATATTACCGAAAGTTTATCCCGCACTTCTCTCAGATCGCGGTACTGATGACTCGGCTGACGAGGAAGAATGTCAAGTTCGAGTGGAGCGAAGCTTGTGAAAGAGTATTTCAGGAGCTGAAGGAGAAGTTGACGACGTCTCCAGTGTTGGTGATACCCGAGCAAGGATGAGGTTACGATGTTTATTGTGACGCGTCCAAGTTTGGTTTGGGTTGTGTACTGATGTAAGAGGGGAAGGTAGTAGCTTATGGTTCCAGGTAATTGAAGGGACATGAGCAGAACTACCCGACTCATGATTTGGAGTTGGCAGCTGTAGTATTCTCGTTAAAGTTGTGGAGACATTACTTATATGGTGAGAAGTTCAATATATTTTCTGATAATCATAGTCTCAAGTATATTTTCACTCAAAGGACTTGAATATGAGGCAGCGAAGATGGATGCAGTACCTCGGAGATTATGACTTCAGTCTCTCTTATCATCCAGGGAAAGCCAACGTAGTGGCTGATGCCTTGAGCCGGAAGTCTCACAGCGACGTAGCGAGGATGGCATCCTTGCAGTGGAAGATGCTGGAAGTTCTGTCCGAGTACGATCTGGAGCTGATCGAAGGAAGCGGGTCAGCATGAATCCATAGTCTGGTTCTGCAACCCGAGGTAGTTTGATTGTTGTTGGAAGGACAACAGAGCGACCCAGAAGCGAAGGAGTTGGTAACGCAGCTTTCAGGAGGAGCGACTCTAGTAGATTGGAAGATCAAGGCGGACGGAAGTCTTACTTTCAAAGATAGATTGTTTGTACCAAAGTCGGATGAGTGTAGGAGAAAGGTACTTGATCACTTTCATCGATCTCGCTTTGCGGTCCATCCTGGTGGAACAAAGATGTATCGTGACTTACGGCGACTTTTCTGGTGGAAAGATATGAAGCGAGAAGTAGCAGATTTTGTATCCATGTACTTAACTTGTCAGCAAGTGAAAGCGGAACATCAACGACCTGGTGGAAAGATGCAACCTTTAGAAGTGGCTGAATGGAAGTGGGAGCATATCACGATGGATTTTGTAAATGGATTTCATAAGTCTCCTAAGAAGAACGACGCTATTTGGGTAATAGTCGATCGATTGACGAAGTCAGCTCACTTTTTGCCGATCAAGAAGACGGATTCCTTGGCTACTCTAAGTAGACTGTATTTGAAGGAGATAGTCAGATTGCATAGAGTGCTTGTATCCATTGTATTTGATAGAGATCCGAGGTTTGTGTTAAGGTTTTGACAAGGATTGCAAGAAGAGTTGGGGACTAAGCTGTGCTTCAGCACTACTTTTCAACCTCAGACGGATGGTCAGTCAGAGAGAACCATTCAAACCTTAGAGGATATGCTAAGAGCTTGTGGGATGGATATGCAGGGAAGTTGGGAAGATCACTTGCCTTTGATCGAGTTTGTCTACAACTAAAATTATCACTCTAGTGTGCAGATGGCACCCTACGAGGCTCTGTATGGCAGACCTTGCAGGTCACTTCTTTGTCAGATAGAGGTAGGAGACATAGCGCTGCTAGGACCTGATCTAGTACGTGAGACGTCAGAGCAAGTTGAAGTGATCAGACAGCGTCTCAAGACAGCCCAGAGCAGACAAAAGAGTTATGCTGACAAAATGCGATGACCTTTGGAGTTTGCAGTTGGTGACAGAGTTTTCTTACGTGTGGCACCACGTCATAGAGTGTAGCAGTTCGGGCGCAAGGGAAAACTATCACCTCGATACGTTGGACCCTTTGAGGTCTTGAAAAGAATAGGTGAAGTAGCCTATCAGTTGGATCTTCCTCAGGCTTTGGTGAGAGTGCATAGTACATTCCACATGTCTATGTTAAGGGAATACGAACCTGACCTGTAGCATGTGATCAGTTTTGAAGATATCGAAGTGTCAGAGGACCTAACTTTTGAAGAAATGCCTATCAAGATTCTAGAGCGTAGGACACAAGAGCTCATGAGGAAGTCTATACCTCTAGTGCGAGTGTTGTGGTAACATCGCGACGTGCATCATGAGACGTGGGAACCAAAAGCGATGATGCAGAAGCTGTACCCTGGCTTGTTCATAGGCCAAGAAGGTAAGAGGTTGTTTTAAATTTTGGGACGAAATTTTCTTTTAGGGGGGAGGATGTAATACCCTGCCCTAGATTAGGTGCGTTTTAGCTTAATATTCCTATTTAACCGGTTAATCTCGAGGCTTACAGTTAGGGCTTTGAGGAAAGCCCAAGTGTGGCCCAATCCGAGCTCGTGAGCTCAATGATCCAGCTCATCTGGCTAGAGGGGCATTTTGGTAATTTACTGCTTGTTGTGTTTATTTTATAAATTTTGTTGATGTGTTATTATTATTGGTTCATAATGTTTTCCTTAATAAAGGATTTACATTTCTGATTTTAAAATGAATTTATTTTCAGAAAATGGTATTTAAAATCCGCCCGTCAAAACCCCAAAAGGGAGTTTTAATTATTTTAAATAATTTCGGAAAAGAGATAAATCTTGAAAATGGTATTTTGTGTTAGACCCTTTTATGAATGGTCTAGTTATTCCACTTCACCCCAAAATGAGATTTCTAAAATGATTTATTTAACATTTGTTTATTTAAGTAAATATTGGTAAATTATAGTTTTTATTTAAATAAATGGTTTTAGTTGGGAGTTAAATTCCAAAATTTTTAAGGTGATTAAGGTTTTAAAAACCCAGCCTATCTGTAAGGTTGGATTAAGTTTTTAAGTTTTTAAAATCATGATTTCAGTTAAAAATCCAGTTTTTATTAAAAGAGGAACTAAAATGCAAAATGGAAACTGTTGGAGGGCTGATCTGCAACCAAACAGAAAACCTGCCGGTTTACTGTTGCAAGCGTAAGCAGGCACTGTATGCGGCTACATGCAATGGCTGCCCGGCCCAATTTTTCCGGCCAATTTTCTATAAATTGGCCATCGGTTCAGCCTGATCAACTCTCGATTTCCTATCCTTCTCTTCTCCCTCTCTGCTCTTTGTGAAATCAGCCAGACTCAGCCGACCCTTAGCCTCTATTCTTACCAGTTTTTCTGTCACCGTAAGCTTGGAAGGGATAAGTTTTCAAAAATCCAGATTTCAGCCCAGGAACCTCAGTGAAGGTATCCTTTGCATTCCTCTTTCATTTTTAATCAGTTTAGAATCAAGAAAATCGGATTTTGGCCCTGTTTTGATTGAGAAAAATCAGTTTTAAATCTAAGGAAAAACCATGGGTTTCATGTACCCCTGAGGATTTACTGTTAAAATTTGTTGGCCCAGTGAGCTTCAAGGCTCCAAACCATTCCCTATGGAAAGAGGACTCCCAGAGGAGTCCATCAGACCGGCTGGATGTGAAAATCGAGTCCGGGAAACCCTCTGTTTACGAGAGCTGACCCTCGGACGTTCCGAGCTTCACTCGAAGCCCAGTTACGCCCGAGGCAGGCCAGACCCCTTCGGACGAACCGAGCCGAGCTCGGAAGGACCGAACTCACTCGGAAGTCCCGAACCCAGACTTCGGATGTTCCGAGGACCCAGACCCACCGAGACTTATTTTCCTCTATTTTTCAGTTCGGAAGGACTTCGGATGACCCGAGACCCGATCTTCGGACGATCCGAAGTCAAACCCATGTTCCAAGGTTAGTGACTAGATTAGGTGTGGTTCGGATGATCCGAAGCCACTGTATTTGGTTTCGAGGCATGTTCCGAGGGACCCAGCTTTTGGATGTTAAAATATTGTTTGAATATTATTGATGTCTAATCTTGCTTAATTATGGTTAATGATGTGTTATGATTAATACCCCTTGTTAATTAAAAATGTACTAACCCCTTTTCTCTTATTACTTATAGTGTAAATACTATTGTATTGGCTTCCAGGCCGACCCTATTGGTCGGGCACTGAGTGATTCATTTCCAGGCTGACGCTATATAGTAGGGCACTGAGTGACCTCGAGGCCTAACTCAAAATGTCAGATCTAGTCCTATTCAGAAGACAACCGAGAAGTGACCCGAGGATCTAGACCTAACTCAATAAGTCAATCTGGTCAATGCCCAGAAGAAAATATGAGTTTTGGACTAAGCCCCTTTTTATTTATTATTATATTGTGGATTATGATAATTTAAAAAGGAGAGAAACCCAGTAGGAGACTCAATTCCATATACCTTGGATATTTTTGGGAAAACGTGAGATTTCAAAATACTACTTGTGTATATGTATTTGTTATGTATATTGAATGTGCACTTGTGTGTTGTTTGAACAGAGACTGCGTAACCACACAATCACGGTGAGGGAACTTAACTCTGCGGGATATGTAAACAAGTTTTATTATGAGATGAGTCTTGGGCAATGGGTGATTTCAGATTTGATGAACCTACTCATGTGCCTAGACATGATGCACTATGGTAAGAGTGTTGATGATGGTTGTGAATATTAAGATGTTGGTCGTATGAGTATGTAAGACTGCTTCCACGTACCTGGGCTATTGAACCAATGTCAGCCATATGGGAGATAGTTTATGTCTACTGGACCATGGGTGGACCATGATGTCGTCAGTTGCTGACTTGAGAATGTCAGTATCGGCTAAGTCAGAGCCGGAGATGTACTTGCAAGGATGTATTTTGACCGTGTCGGGACTTAATACTGGTCTCAGCGTATTCGGCAGGCGTTACGTTGGATGATGGTAGTAATTGATGAGAGATGATGATGATGCTTTACATGAGATTATGCTTATTTTTATCAAGCATGTGATATTATTGAACTGTTGCTAACCTTTTATATTTTTACTTAAACTGCATTATTATATTTCCTTCACTGGGCTAGTTAGCTCACACAACTCACCTTTCAGGTGATGAACCCGAGGAGGAGGACCCTCATTATCAAGCTTAGGGTGGATAAGCTGATGCAGTGTTTCGGGATTCCTCCGGAAGGAAATACCCTAATCTTTTCTTATTGGTTCTTGGAACCAATTGCTTTTGTTAAGTACTGGATGTGGTACTTGGTCTTTGTAAACCTTATGTATTGAGACTACTACGTTGCTGTAGTCATTTTGTTGTGATCTTGAATGATGAATCAATGGTTAGATTTGTTTGATCATGTTATGTGTTGATGTCATTAATATGTCTATTTTTTTTATGGGGTAGACTTATGGTATGTGTTTGAGTCCACATGTTGGGATCATGTGTGACCTTTGGACCTAGCCGTTGATCCGGCCCAGTTAGAGTGCTCGTGTTAGTTTATCAAAAAAAAAAAATATTAGTCGCATTTCGGGCCCACCCTTCGGATTGGGGCGTGACAAAAATGCATGGCTTTCTGTCTCTTTGTCTCAAATGAACTAACTCATTGGCAACAAGAATCCCATCTAGAATTTGATGGTCTTCCATAAAAGCACTTTGTGACTCGCCAATAATCTCTGACAAAACTTTTTTCAATCTTTCGGCCAATCCTTTAGCTATTAGCTTGTAAATACTTCCCAATAGACTGATTGGTCGATAACGAGATAAACATTCTGGACCCACTCTTTTTGGAATAAGAGTAATGAAGGAGTTCTTCAGATTTTTGTTAATGACGCCGTTTTGATAAAACTCCTTCAAAACCCTTAGAATGTCCGGACTCACTGTCTCCCAACAAGCCTTGAAGAAAGAGAAATTAAACCCATCAGGACCTGGTGCTTTATTTCCCGCCAACCCATTCAAGGCCTTTTTAATTTCTTCTAAAGTGAACTCCTGTTCCAACCTCCTTGCGCTATCACTGCAAATCTGTTTAAAAATGATACCGTCCATGGTGGGTCTAGCAAATCTGGAAGGAGTCAAAGATGCAGTGAGAAGCTGCTGAAAAGGATCTGGAGGGCTCCTGCCTTGAGGCACACTGGGTAAGGGTAATGGCATATGCAAAACACTAGGTGCAGTGGAATGAATATGGCCTAAAGAAGGGGTAGAATAGGGGTTGGATAGAGACGGGGCAAGGATCAAAAGAATCCTCTTAGGACAGAGGAAAGGCGAGGCGCCAATTGGTTCGGTTAAGATATGGTGAGTCGACTGCAAGTAATTGAGCATAGCCTCCCTAGGATTCCAGGTATCAAAAACAATCCGTAACTGAGGGTCATCCAACTCCATAAGATAGAGAGGCAAGGTAGACTATGTCGAAGGAGACGGGGCCCAAGAGAAGATGAACCACACCGATAGCTGCTCCGTAGAAGAAGAAAAACACCTTGAAGAGGTGGGGAAATCACATGGTGATCCCAACCAGTCCCAATGTCGGCCACGAAGGTTCTTAATATCAACAAGAGGAATAAGGGAAACCGACGCCGAACACAAACCCAGAATTGAAGAAGGAAACTGGGAATCCATAGAGCTAAACTGACAAACCCATCTAGAAAAAACACCACGAGGACGATGCAAAAAGGGGTTAGAGAAGAAATAAAAAGACAAGGAAAGAGAATACCCGGATCCTGCGACGACAAGGAGAGATCGCTCAAAGGGGGAACTGGAGAGACGGCAGTAGAGGAGGGAGGAGACAGTAAGGGCCGAGAAGAGGATCTGAAGATTGCCAAGAAATGATCTCTAACGGCTTTTCTAATTCCAGATTTATCTTCAATCCGTCTACCCTCCATCACAATTGATCTGATGGTGTTAGTAGCTTTTCTAGCATTTACACACCTGTGGAAGAATTTGGAATTCTTATCACCTTCCTGCAGCCACAATATTCTCGATCGTTGGCACCATTCAACCTTTTCCAATCTTAAACACTCCAAGAAGGTTGCTTTACTAATTCTTTTGGCTGATCTTTCTTCTTCGTGTAGATCGCTATCCTCTTCTATTAGATTCCACCCCTCTAACTTCTTCATTGAAGCTTCTTTTCTTTCTTTTACCGACCCCCCTTCGGACACCACCCATTCCTTTATTTTTGATTTGAGAAGGGTAAGCCCCCCCCGCCCCCCCCAACACCCTTCCCCCCCACCCCCTTGGATGACAAAGCTTTTCCACCATTCGTCAACTAAGCCCACAAATTTTGGATTTTCCAACCAAGAGTTGCTGAAGCGAAAAGGCTTAGGACCCCAATCAATTTCATCAGTATCCAACATTACAGGGCAGTGATCCGAAATAGGACTAAAAAATTTCACCTGACAAGAATTGGGAAAAAGAAGATCCCAATTAGAAGAAGTAAGGAACCTATCAAGCTTGCTCATGGATCCTCTCACTTGACCATTACTCAAAGTGAATCTACCCCCGACAAGTGGAAGGTCTGTTAAACCATTTTTAATAATTGAGTTTGAGAAGTCCTCCATACTTCTTGAATCAGAATGGCCTCCTTTCTTTTCAGATGGATAACGGACCGTATTGAAATCACCACCCAAACACCACACTGATGGGCTCCAATTATGTACAAGGTCCAGTTCAAACCAAAAGTCTTCCCTATCCACCTCTAAATTAGGACCATAAACATTGGTGAGACAAGCTTCCACACCTTCTTCTAACAAAATTCCTTTGACTGAGATAGAATTTTCATCCATTTGTCTTGAGGCCACCTTAAAAACCTGCAGGTTCCAAATTGTGAGAAGGCCACCTGATGCCCCCATTAGAAGGCTTACTGAACCAATCTGCCTCCCTAAAGCCCCATAAATCTCCAATGATGGAAGGGGAGATGTCTTCCTTTTTTGTTTCTTGAAGCATAATGAAATCAGTCCTATTTTTCCTTGAAAAGAGACCAATGGAGCCACGTTTTTCTTGGATTCCAATTCCTCTGACATTCGATATAAGAACCTTCATTGGAAAACCTGACAATCCCCTGTACTCTTCGATAGCCGACCAGTGCTTCTCTTGAAGATTTTGACTCTTCTTCGAAATCTGAGAATAGAATTTTTGCTTAAAAGGGACTCCGCTCCAAAGCTGCGTCCATGGGATCAATTGGGACTTGAGGTAGATCGATCCATTTCCTCCATCAAGTATTGTTGTTGTTGAACACAAGGTGCCTGATCAAAATTTATCCCAAGAACACTGCCAATTCTGAGGATCTCAAGACCATCCAGCTTTGAATAGCCTTTATTTTTAAGCTCCTATAAAGGTTTATTTTTTTCCAAGAGAGCCCCAGTCATTCTCTATCATTGAACTTTCCATTTCAATTTTTTCCCATTTGAATCACCTTTTGTCTTAGTTTTTTCACCTATCTCGACCAATGGATGGTGGATAAATACTCCCAGTTTTTCCTATTTAGCTTCCTTGGCGTTACCTGTGCCTCCTTCCTCAAGTGGCTCTCCATAGAGATCCTCAAGAACCGCCTTCTCAACCCTACCCTCTGCTGAATTGAGACTAAAAAGTTGGCCCTCTGTTTTAAGGTCGGTGACACCTTGACAAACCAAAACTCCTAAGCTTTCTTGATCTGCGGACTTTGAACAAGATACTGGGATTGAGGGGGTACAAAAAGGATTCAAAGGGTTAGGGGAAGGAATGAGAGGCTCCAAAAGGATTTTGAAGAGTTTCTGGGCTGGATTTTGGTTTGGACTGGAGAGGCAAAGGGTTGGTTGGATTTGGGCTAAAGGGTACAGGACCAGGATTAAGAGGTTTAAAAGAGACGGAAGTGTTTGACTGGGCCTGGATATTCTGCTCTGGGTTCGGGTCTAACAATGGAGGGTCTGGGCAGAGAGAAGTAGGCACAACAAAATTTGGATTTGATCCAGAAGCCTGACTAGAAGTCCAGTCCGAGAGGTAGGCCCAAGTGAGTGCCGGCTCCAATCTTTTAATCTTCTTATCTTTGTCCCTCAAGATTTGAATAAAGCAATCTGGTTGGTGCAAAGCCTTTCTTTTTTCCATACACCTACCACTGTCAGTTGCATTAACTACCATCAGTTTGCCAGTAGACTTACCTATACCAGCCACAACCTTAAGAGAAGTTAGAGCAGCAGCATGTGTGACACGTGTCCTACGCCTTAGGAGACGAAAGGAACGGCTGGAGTCCACCGGCGGGCTAGACTGTTGCGGCGATGACTGTTGCAGCAGGTAACCCGACAATGGTGGGTCTTTCAACTCTGATACTAGGATATGGTGAGTTGATCCCCCAAATATTACAGAGATCTTTGGAGGGATAGGTTCTGCTACACCCATCTCAAGCAAGAGCCTCAAGGTTGAACAATCTCCTCTATGCAGGTTTCTTTGATCAATATCTAACACCTCTCCAATTTGGTTACCAAAGGCTCTAATCACAAACTTCGTCCATCCTTCCAATGGGAAACCCCAGCATTGCACCCATGTTCTTCTAGTGTGCTTCACAAGGTTAGGTGACCACTGGCCATCAATTCTAATCCTACCAAATAGTGATTTGGCTCCAAAGAATTCATCAACTTTCTCCACAAATCTGAATCTGACCAAGAAACAGTTGTCCCCAATTATAGTCAAATCATGTTCATTGAAGCCGTTTTGAGATAGCATCGCTGAAATGTCAGATTGGGAAAGTCTACCAATTGGAGAAACCACAGCTACCTTGTCCAACCAGCCCTTATACCTCCTCCTCTTCCTTAGGCGATATCATCGGATCCACGACCATTGTTCCCACTGTTGACATGATTCCCCTTTGTTTAAAATCTCTCAAGGAAGAGTGATCAACCAAAGGATTGGTTATCACTTCGGTCCCTATGTGAGTACCCCAAGAAGGATTGGCTTTTCCTGTGTTCAAAAGAGGGTTCGCTGATCGTGACTGGTCTGGAGTGGGGTAAGATCTTGGCTCATGGAAGGGTCTAGAACTATCTCCACCGTATTTACCTCTTTGGAACAGAGCAAGATTGACCTATAGCCGATGCCCAACCAGAAACTTGCTATTCAGTTCCCGGCATGCCCTTTCAGCTGCAACTTCATTGCTTCCCCTGACGAAAGTAAAAATCCAGCCTACAACGTCCTTTTTCTTTGGAATGAAAACATCTTGCACAACTCCCCATCTGGCAAACAACTCTCTGAGCCATCCTATGGTTATTGAATCCGGAAGGTTTCCAACAAAAATAGAGATAGCTCAAGATTTTCCACAGTACATGAAACTCCTTTTCCTCAGTTGCTGCCATCCATCTCCATCTGCACTCTCCTTTTGCCCCTTCTGAATCCCTCTCAGGTCGCCGGAATCAAAATGGGTTTTCTCTCGCTCTCTGTCGCTCTCACGCTCGCCATTTTCCCTTCACATTATTAACTTTGTCCTTTGAAAGAAAAAAGAGAATTCTAGATCTTATGTCACACAAAATGAAGAAACAGATCCTAAGAGAAAACTTAAAACGCAGGGTGACAAGAGTTCAAAAAATAAAACTCACATAAAGTATATATTGCTAAGATATGGGTAAAGACTTATTTAGATTATGATGGATTCTTATAAGATTATTTATTATTATGCTAGATTGTGAGAGATTATATAGAACTCTCAATTAGGAAAGTAAAATCTTTAGATATTGTAAGGGATTCATTTTTATACTCTATATATTGTACCCTCATTTAGTGAATAAAACAATAGAAAAATATTATATTAATTTTATTATTCTTTCTCATCTTTCTAACATGATACATAGCTAGGTGATTGAAAGATCCTATAGGATGTGGGTTATTTTATTACTAATTTACTTTCTGTGTCTGAATCTAACCCACCTACCCTGTCCAAACTCTCTCCTGTACAGATTCACAGGTTTTCAATCATTTGGTCGTTCTCTTTTATTTCTCCCCTGTTAGTCTCTTTTCCATAACCTGTTGCTACGTTCCTCTCAAGAAGCTGTTGATGGGAATGGCCACTTTCTCCATCCGATGAACATCAAATAAATCTTATCAAAATCAAGCACGATGTGACATATCATAACATATAAAAAATCACACAAATCAGAACTGCATTGATAAAGTTTATAAGGTCTTGAAATCAATGAGACATCTACAAGATAGAGGGGCCAAAACTACCATGATTCATTACAAGTTGGCTTGTGTTATGGCATCAATCCTACCACATCTTTATACATCAATCCTATGATAAACGTCACCAATAAAATACTTTCCACCAACAAGTAAAGAGATAAAAAAATCAACTAAAAAATAAAGTCTAAGAATATTCTAGCGCCTTAAGTGCCCATATAGAGTACAAATTAAAGAGATAAATTATCCCATGATAAGTGATGATGCAAACACTATTTCCATGCTCTAACCTTAGCTCATTGAGCACCAAATAAGTAAAAGATTCTTATATGCAATTTTTATTCATTTTTATTGTTTGGACTTTGGAATTTAGATCTTTAAAAGCATGATCATAGATCTTTAAAAGCATGATCATACACTCCCATGCATCTTGGACCTAACCATTTTCATTTCAACAATTTTTATTATAAGTTTTTTAAATTGATATATTTTTTGAACTATCTAATTTCTCATAATAATCTAAAGCAACATTGAGAATATAACCATTCATTACAGGACATACACTGCATAAAATTCCTATTAATGTCAAATCAATCTAAATGGACAAAAAATATTATAATAAATAACAAGGATCATCCCCCCCCCCCCGATTCTCCAACCTATATTCTTTTAAAAATAATTACTTTGGGTCAGCAAGATGGTTTTCTACACTTTTATAAAATCAAGTATACAACACAAGCACTTATAATATTAGACACAATAAAAATAAAACATATAAAATAATGCCAAACCCAGTCTAAGTATACTATATCACTATTTTTCAAGGTAAGGTTAATTAGAATTATAAATCTATACATACTCAAAAAAAAAAAATGTAATATTAATTTGTTCATATTGCGATCTAATCATGTACAAATCTAATAACCAAGTTATTCAAATAACATGAAAATGATGTACTTTATTAAATAAATAGGGTATGTGAAATCTTAATATTCATACCATACTCTCTGTTAAATTTGAAGTTAAGAGATACTATTATAAATGAGATACTATTTGAATTATAAGTTTCTTTTGTGTATATTCCAATTTTGGTGCTTTATTATGCATTTTCTACAAGTAATGAGAATAGTTTTTTTTTAAGTTACCTTTTAGTTTTAAGATTTTTTTAATTTTCATTAATTATAACTTATAGGACCTTTACTCTTTTTAATAATAAATTCTAACACTTAATTAATCTAATTTTTCTTTTATCATAAATAATACCAAAGTTTTTTATTTTATAAAAATATCTAAATCTAACTCTAAATCTACAATTAACAAACATTAAACTGATATAAACCTTAAATCTAAGAATTTAATATAATCCAGATTCATAGATATTGCTCCGATTTTTTCTCTCCAGCCGATCCAAATGGGATCCATTTACATCCCCAGGATGGAAAAAAGATGAAAAACATATAAATACTTTATTAAACATAACACAGCTCCACTAATAATGCCTTCCTCCACAAGGGATCAGTATCATTGGCTAACTTTCTTTTAACTTTATAATTTTATCGCAAAGAAATATAATAATATATAAAATAAATACTTTATTAAACATAACACAAAATTAATAACATATAAAATTAATAACTTTATAACATGAAGCCTCCACTTTTTTTTTTTTCTATAAATCTAAAGAAAACTATGGCCCATTCTACACAAAGCCTCACTTTCTTCCTTTTTTTTTTTTTCTATAAATCTAACGAAAAAGGAGATGCTATTTGCTTTTTTTTTTTCTGACAAAGTAATGCCATCTATGGCCCATTCTACGTGAAGCCTCCACTTTCTCCTATTTTTTTTTTTTCATAAATCTAAAGAAAAGGGAGATATCATTTCATTCATTTGCTTTTACTTTCAGTTTGACAAAATAATATTGGATTTACCACTTCTTCGGCAAAGAGGAATACCAAGTCTAAGAAACAAAAGGTATCTAAATCTAAGAAGGATTTCTGAGAAAGAAACACTATGTTTAAAAGAAGTGAAATTATTAAAATTTTAAGGGGTTAGTTTGATAGTCAACTTTCATTTTTGTTTGTTGGAGACCGGGGTAAAAAATTTGGAATCGGTCGATATTTTTCTCTCTCCCCCATTTTTTTCTAAAAAAAGGTCGACATTGGCCGATATTGTGACATCAGTCGATATTGTGAATATCGGCCGATACAATATGCATCCGCCGATATATGGACCCCTGGTTGGAGGTCATGAGATCAAACTCCCCACAGCACAAAAGGGTCACTCTCCTTAGTTTTATACCCGGTGTGTGGAAGGTTTACACCTACGGTCAAGCTATCGGCCGATATGATACGGTTTTTCAGAGCCTTATCATATCGGCCGATACATATTGTATCGCCCGTACGCAATAGTTCTCGGTCGATATTCATAACATCGGCATTTTTTTAAAAAAAAAAAATTGGTGGTGGGCCAGAGTTGATATCTCGGTCGATATTATCGTTTTTAATTTTTTTTTTAAAAAAAATCAGCTTTCTTTTAGATTTTTTATTTATTTTTTAATTCAGAAAAATAAAATAAAAAATACCGATATTTAAAAAAACACAAAAGAGGAGAGAGAAATTTATCGGCCGAGATATCGGCCCGGGCAAAATTTTCACCCCTGGTTTACACGTTCCAAAGATTAGTCAGTCATGAATACCTTGGTCTTAAAAAGAAAAGTATATATATATCATGCACAGTTTTGGATTCGATAACGTAATGCATCTGAATTTGATATAGTAGTACATTTAAATAATGAAAACTTTAGAATCACAATATAAAATTTTAGAATTTAAACTCTTACAAATATAAATATAAGAAAGATAAAATAATAGTTCAAAAATCAAATTTTCAATTGTAATTGGCATAAAGAATCTTATATAAGATTCACCTAAAAATTAAATTAAAAAATTGAACTTAATTAAATCAAGAGTTTAAGACAATTCAAATTTAAGAATGAACTTTTATATGATTCTATCGTAATGATAGAAACCCACACCTTTATTAAAGTAATTTTTAAGTAAAAAAATCTATACAAAAGGAATCTAACACTTGATGACTAGAAGAACATTTAAAGCACAAAATGGCAAGAGTTTTTAGAATAAAATTAGAGTATAAAATAATTTGGCAAGAATTAGAATTATATTGTAATATAGAAAACCAAAGCCCTTATCTAAAGGATTTACATGATATTAAATTCAATGAATTTGAACACGTACAAGTTAGGGGCACCGAAAACTATATTAATCCATTACAAGTTGATTTGTATTAAGTCATGAATCCTACACATCCTTATACATCAATCCTCCAATGAAACTTATAAAATATTTTTTATTAATAAACATTGAGAAAAAATAACTAAAAAGAAAAGGTTAAAAATATTCTAGCATCATGGGTGTTCATGTAGATTGCAAATTAAAGAGAGATAAATCTTGAGTATTGATTGGTGTATCAAAAATTTTATTTTTAGTGTAAAAAAAATGAGTGAAATAATTACTTTACACAAATAAATGAGAAGTGAGAAAGAAGAATAATTGAAATAAATTTGAATAAAATATAGATATTTTATTTATTTTTGGTCCATCAAAGATAAAAGTGTTGATGCACCAATCAATTCTCTAAATTTTGTATCGAGATGTCCTTGATTTTTTAAGCACAAATTTTGAGTGTTTGATTGAGGCTAGCCATATAGAGACTATATTTTTCTGTCAGGCGACACCTCTTTTCGTTTTTAGGTGTGACATTACTATTTTGCCCTTTCGTGTTTTGATAGTCTGTTCGGTCGAACGATTCCAGGAATCCTCCAAACGAATGTTGTGGAGAGGGATTTTCAAAAGAGATTGTTTCTTTATCAATTTTTACAAACAATGTATAACTCCGGAACTGATTTTAAGTAAAAAGGGTATAGTTTTGGATTTCAAAAATCGTACCCAAAAAATTAAGAAAAAATGACATTGCCTCTTAATTATTTGGGTACGATTTAAGTCCAAAACTATGCCCTTTTCACTTAAAATCAGTCCCGAAGTTTATAAAATTCAGAGTAAATGAATTTTGATACATTGTTTGCAGAAATAGGCTGAGAAGCTGCCTCGTTGGAAAACCTGAGCCAAACGCGAAATGTTACAGTTGGCAGGGAGGTCGTTTCTCGACCGATTTTTACAAACAAGGTATCAAAATTCATCTACTATAAATTTTAAGTAAATTTAATTCATGTTTCCAAGTTCGCTTATAATTCACTGTCCAGCTTCCTCTCTAGACTTTTTCATGATTTTACCATTTGATCAACTAAGCCTAGTAATGATCCTCCTAAGGTGTGGATACCATCTAAAGTCATCTATGGCCAAATAGCTGTTTTGTGATTGCCATAACGATAAACTTTAATCCAGTGGAGCATGATCTTCACTCTTGATCACTTTGAGTCTTCAAGCTTCTAGCAAGTGCTTCTTCCTGAGTCATGGAATTGACAAACTTAGGAACTTGGCAAGCCGGGGCACTAACTATCTCCTCCTTTGTCAATTTCATGACAAAACGTAGAAGCTAACCCAAATACAAGGCCACCCTTATTACATCACATTTGAATACAAAAATATTACATCAATTATATGTACATATTCAAATGGAAAACAAGATTATGATCTTCGTATATTCTTATTCACCTTGCTTTATTTCATGTTTTCCTGTTCAAGCACATAAGCAAGCAATACTAGAAAATCATAAGAGGGGTTAGTTCAAAACATAAATATGCATCTATGGATTAAACTAAATTTTTATTCATGCTTCCCCATACACCATAATTTTCTAGAAATCAACATTAGCCATAGCATATCTAAGCTATCAGTGTTGAGAAGATTTTCTCCCCCAATCTTCTTGAGTTTGATTTCTCAAAATCCAAGCATAGACATTCCCCTGTCCATTGGTTTCTCCCTATTTCTCCTTTATTCTCAAAGGGGTCCAAGTACTTAGGCTTCTTCCAATCTTACCCATTACTCCCCCATAATTTGTATTGATGTCTAATAGCTTCTACTAATTTCTCCCCCATTTTGACATAACATTGACAAAGGAAAGTATGCAGACATTTGCAGAACTCCCCCATGCTTCTCACATAAAGTACTGAAAGGACTACTCCCCCATAAGATGTGCTTCCCTTACCCCAGAGTGTATATATATATATGTATAAGAAATGAAATGTGTACATGTATGAGCATGAGGAGTTATGGCAATGCACACACGCCAATGGCCTTTCATGGGGATAGAAATCGCGATGAATCCAAGGGTTTGGTCATGATATCTGCCAATTGGTTTTCCGTTCAGACGTGTACAAACTCGATAGTTTTCTCCTCCACCAATTCTCTTATAAAATGATGCCTTATGTCTACGTACTTGGTCCTAGAATGTTGTACTTGATTCTTAGAAATATTTATTGCGGTAGTGTTGTCGCAATACAATGTCAATGAATTCTTGTTCAAGCCCATAATTGACCAACATTTGTTTTATCCAAATTAGTTGGGTACAACGGCTTGCAGCTGCAATGTATTTTGCTTCGACTATGGAGAGAGAGACTGGGGATTGTTTGCGGCTATGCCATACCACTAAACAATTTCCGACGTAGAAACAACTCCACTGGTAGATTTTTTGTCATCTATATTTTTAGCCCAATCTGCATCTGTTTATCCGGCTATCAAGAAAGAAGTATCGTATGGAAACACCAAATTACATGCAAGGTAGTACCGACCACATATTTTATAATCCTTTTAAGAGCTTTGAGGTGTGACTCTTTGGGTTTGTATTGAAATCTGGCACAAGCTCCTACATTAAATGAGATGTCTGGTCAACTTGCTATGAGGTACAAGGGACTTCCTATCATGCTTCTATACATGTTGGGGTCCACATATGTTCCATTCTCATCTTTGAACAATTTGATGGTTGTGCTCATAGTGGTGATTCCATGTTTGCATCTTTCTAGACGAAATTTCTTTACAAGTTCTTTTGCATATTTGGATTGGGAGATAAAAAAATCCATCATCACTTTGATTGATTTGAAAACCAAGGAAAAAATTTAGTTATTCCTCTATAATCATTTCAAATTTAGATTTCATGAGTTTAGAGAAATTCAGTACAACCTTTTCACATGTAGACCTAAACACTATGTCATCTATATAGATTTGGACAATAAGGATAGACTCCTTAGTCTTTTGGACAAACAACGTCTTGTCTACACTCCCCCTTTGAAAATTGTGACCAAGTAGGAATTGGGTTAATCTCTCATAACAGGCTCTTGGTGCTTGTTTGAGGCTATGTAGAGCTTTCTTAAGTTTGAACACATGGTTTGGAAATGTTGAATCAATGAATCCTTTGGGCTGTTCTACGAACACTTATTCATTCAAAAATCCATTCAAGAAAGCACTTTTCACATCCATTTGATAGAGTTGGCATGCAATGGAGAGTAGAATTCTAATGGATTCAAATCTTGCTACGGGGGCAAATGATTCATCAAAATTTAAACCTTCGATTTGAGTGTATCCCTGAGCTACCAGTCTTGCGTTATTTCTCACAATCAGGCCCGGCCTTGCCTATAGGAGAAGTATGCTGTAGCCTAGGGCCTCCAAAGATCCATGTAACCCGTAAAGGGCCTGGGCACCTGGCCCAATACCCATTCGATTTCGCTGCTTTCGAGTTCCACGTAGGGCCTCTGCGTGTAGAAGTGTAGAATGCGGTTCTGCGTAGGGCCTTCGCGTGCGGAACGCTGTTGTTTCCACATACGGAACGCGCGTTCTACTTCTGGCTTCCTTGCGTTGTGGGCGGTTCGTTCTACATTTCCGCGTTTTCCCCTTTGGTATTTCCGCCTATATGCGTCCCTTCGTCTTTTGTTCCTTATTTTTCCATCCGTTCGTATTCATTTTTTAAACGGTCAAAACTTAGGCCACCACATTTCTTTATACCCTTCCGTTTTTTAATCTCGAAAATACACCAAATAAAATCTTCTAAGTGACTATTACAGCAACCTCTCTTCTCCTTCTCTCTCACTGCTCTCTCTCTCTCTCACTGCACTTTCTCTTGTTCTCCTCTGATCTCTCTCTCCGTGGTCTCTCTCGCCGCTCCTCTCTCTGTTCTCTCTCACCTTTAGTTTGCTTTGTTGCACACTTCAGACTTGCAGGTACTTTTTTCATCGATCCCGTCATTTTGAATTCTTAATGGGTGTTTGAGATCTATTTTGTGTGTTTCGTGTTTTATTTCAAAAAAGATAATAAAAAGAATTTTTTTTAATAAAATATGAAAAAACTATAAATTTATAAAAAATATTGTGATTAATTATTTTCCACATTTCACATTAATCTACATAAATAAAACATCAATCTCAAATTGTGATGGGTGTGATTATCAAATGCTAATTTAAAAGTTTGAATTGTATATAAATAGGAATCAGTGTTGCAGCGAAGCGATGGGAGTTTGGATAATGAACCATTGAACCCTATAAAATATGATATTTTTTAGATAACATATTATAGTTTTTTCAGTCATTTGTTAAGATAGAGAGTCAACTAGATGACTTCTTTTAGAATAAGTACATAGTAATGTAATATTTAAATGTCTACAAAATTTTAAATTTCTTAAGTGCTTAATTTCATCTATGGGACAAACTTAATTATTTAACACAATATTTTGACGGTAAACCAATGTTCAGATCTGCTTTATTATCAGTGTTTTTTCATATTAAAAAGATTGTCATTTGTATTTTACGTTTTAGTCAACACACAATTGTTTATTATATTTAATCTATTAAATGTTTGACAATGAAAGACGAATTTTGCTACTATGAGAATATTTTTTTATTCTCTCTAAAGAAATTTAAAAATATCTAACTCAAATAAATTTTAAAGCTAAGAAAGAAATAACTTAAGAATAAAATATGGTAGATTTTTAAGTTGAAGTAGAGCCCGAATTTTATTCTCTCTGTTTCACTTATAGTTGGGATCTCTCTCTATAAACATGATTTGAACCTGCAATCTTTGTGGTTGTAACACAGCAACAGTAAACACTTTCTTCAAATGATTTACTAAATTGGCCATATCTGCACACCCCACAGTTCCATATTAAATAAGCTCCTGATATATGCTCAATTCACTATTCATCATATTGGTTTTGTTACCCGGCTCTAAGACTACAGAAGGAATAAAGAATACTACATCTAGCCATCTAGGCCCAAATGCATATAATATAAGTATATTAGCTAAAGCAACAATGGAACAAGTTAGTTAAACAGAAACCTACCTAACATGCTTTCAAGAATTCAAGGCCAAGGTATTAGATAACTCTTCATTCCAACCACATTTGATTAAATTTGTTGTGCATCCTAAACTTTAACTGTCTACTACTTTGTAGACCTTGTTTATCAAACTCTTCAAAAAGATATGTTATTAAATAAATTTGAAGACAATATAAATAGGTGGAGTGTAATGTGAGAAAGTTTATATAAAAAATAGACAAATACAATAGTTGTGTAGATTGTTCTTTGATTTAATTAAACCATTCAACGCATATTTTTTATCCTATAGTTTATTTGAATTTATATTTGTAGTGAGTCAGTGAAATTGATTCTGCGACCGTGATTAATCTTGTGTGGGCGGGACGAGGCGGGGCGGCGCGCGTGTGACCATTTACAAGTGGTTCTAGTTTATTCGAAAATCAAATCAGGTTTTATTGTTCTTTAATTTTGATTATTTATCTATTAATTTTTTATTAGTTATCGCTATCATTATGTCTACTAGAAAACATATTTCTGGACATGAAAAAAAAGAAAAAGACAAAAACAAGTTCAAGAATTGATTCAATCTCAGGCGGGATCTCTTAATAGATATTTTAGCAAAAGTAAACAAAATGAAAGTTCAATTGAAGATTTAGTTAACGATGAATATAATAATAACGAAGAAACTATTAATTAACATAATGATATTAACTTGGTGAATGAAGAAGATATGGATAAGAGTGATAATGAAAATAAGAATGAGAGTGAAGAAAATAAAAATTTCAATGAACAAGTTTCTTTAAATATTTATGATCCCGGTAATTAGAAAAATATAAAAATTGACCAAAATTTGAGAGACATATTGGTAAAAAGATGTCCCATAAGAGATAATGATATTAACTTTCCTAAAGATTCAAATAATAGACATTTTTCTATCACACAATGTATTCGATATTTACCAAATGGAGAAAAACAAGATAGAATATGGCTAGTTTACTCAGTTGCTTTAGATAAAATATTTGTTTTTGTTGTACGTTGTTTAAACAAGATGGACTCCATTATCAATTGGCAAATGAAGGAATTAATGATTGGAAAAAAATGAAACAATTTATAAAATTAGGCAAGAAGAAATGAATAAAGATAGGAAACATTGGAGACAAGTACTAATAAGAATAATTGGTATTGTAAAAACTCTTGTTAAAAACAGTTTGGCATTTCGTGGAGACAATGAAAAGATTTATGAACAAAGTAATGGAATTTTTTAATCATTTATTGAAATGATCGCTGAATATGACCCTATAATGCAAGAACATGTTCGACGTATTTAAGATAAAGAAATTTAATATCACTATCTTAGTCATAAAATTCAAAATGAATTAATATTGTTGTTAGTGGGTGAGATAAAGAATGAAATAATTAAAAGGATCAAAGAATCAAAATACTTTTCGATCATACTTGATTGTACTCCAGATATAAGTCATGAAGAACAAATGTCTATCATGGTACGTTGTGTGGATATTTCAATAAGTTCAATAAAAGTAGAAGAATTTTTCTTAGGATTTTTAAAGGTGGACGATACATCGGGAAAAAGACTTTTTAATGAACTTATGGATGTTCTAAAAACTATTGAACTTAATATTAATGATATGAGGGGACAATGATATTATAATGGTTCTAATATGAAAGGGAAAAATAAAGGAGTACAAAATAGAGTACTACAAATAAATCCTAGAGCATTCTATACGCCGTGTGGTTGTCATAGTCTTAACTTTGCACTTTGTGATATAATAAATTCTTGTTCTCAATGTAAAACATTTTTTGGAATTATACAACGTATATATAATATATTTTCATCTTCTACAAAGCGGTGGGCAGTTTTTAAAGATTATATTAAAGGTATCACGATTAAGCCATTATCACAAACATGTTGGGAAAGTCACATTGAAAGTGTAAAAGCAATTAGATTCCAAACTTCACAAATTAGAGATGCTTTAATTGACTTAGCGAGCATTTGTGAAGATCCTAAGACAAAGAGTGATGCTGAAGACTTAGCAATATTAAAAATTGAAAATTTTGAATTCTTATTTGGCATGGTTATTTGGTATAATATATTGTTTGTTGTTAATAATACTAGCAAACTTTTACAAGCAAAAGACATGAATATTGACGTTGCTTTAAATGCTTCAAAAAGACTCATTTCTTTTTTTGAAACTCAAAGAGAAAGTGGATTTGAATCTGCAATGATTGATGCTAAAGAGATTGTTAGAGAAATGAAAATTGAACCTACATTTCATGAAAAACGTATCATTCATAGGAAAAAATATTTTGATAAAGATGCTAGTGACAAGATAACACAATCACCTGAAGTATCTTTTAGAGTAAATTACTTCTTGCATATAATTGATCAAGCTCTTATGTCACTTAAGACTAGATTTGAATCATTTCAAAGATATGAAGATACTTTTGGATTTTTGTTTGATTTGAAAAAGTTAAATTCTTTAGATGATGATATTTGAAAAGTTCTTATAATAAGGTTGAAGATTTTCTAAGACATGACATGATTTTTGATATTGATGGAAGTGACTTATTTTCAGAATCATAAATTTTGAAAGATGGACTACCAAAAAAAGTAAAAGAAACAATTGACGTGTTAAATTATATAAAAAGAATGAATTGTTGTTTTCCAAATGTATGGATTGCTCATAGAATATTATTGACTATACCAGTTACAGTTACCTCTGTAGAAAGAAGTTTTTCAAAATTAAAACTGATAAAATCTTATTTTCGGTCTACAATGTCGAAAGAAAGATTGAATGGATTAGCTATCTTTTCTATTGAAAAAGATATGTTAAAAGAACTTGAATATAGAAATTTAATTAGTAATTTTGCATGTCAAAATCCAAGAAGAATAAATTTTAAATAATACTTTGTTATAAATTTGATTTTTATATTTTATTTGAATACTTTGTCAGGGCCGGCCCTGCTCACAATGGTTCCATGTTCATCCAGATTGTTTTTTTAAATCCATTTTGTTCCAATTATGTGTGTTTCCTTGCGTCTAGGGACCAAATCTCATACATCATTTCTAATAAATTTTCCTACTTCATCTTGCATAGCATTAGCCCAATCTTCATTAGCTATGGCTTCTTCTATCCTTTTGGGTTCTAGTTGTGAAGTAAAAAACGCATAATTAATCAAGTTCTCAAGTTGTCTTCTTGTTCTTACTCTAGGAGTGGGTTCTCCTATGATTTTATTGAGAAGGTGTTCCTTTATATTTTTTTAGAGGTTTTGGTTCAGGTGGGGTGATTCATCTTTGTTTTCTAGATTTTCTTCTTCTTTAGTTAACCTGATGATTTGCTATTCTTTTAACTCTTTAGCTGGTGTACTTACTTGGTCATCTACTACAACATTCACTGATTCTTAGATGGCACCAGTTCTAAGATTCTTTACCCTATAGGCATGACTATTTGTGGAATATCCTAGGAAGATACCATCATCGCTTTTGGATTCAATTTTTTCTAAATTCTCTCTATCCCGCAGTATGTGACACTTGCTTCCAAAGACTTTAAAATACTTAGAGTTGGATTTCCTACTAGTACAACTTTCATATGCAGTTTTGTTTAGCTCGACTCTCAAATATCTCGATTAATGATATAACATGCAGTGTTAACAACTTCAGCCCACATATTTTTTGAAACATTCTTACTTTCAAGTAGAGTGTCAGTCATTTCTTGAAGGACCCTATTTTTCCTCTCGGCAACTCCATTTTACTGAGGAGTTTTGGGGGCAGAGTATTCATGATGAGTGCTTTGTTTTTCACAAAATCTATTAAATGAATGATTTTCAAATCCCCTCCCATGGTCAGTCCTTATTCTGTGAATATTTGACTCTTTTGCATTCATAATCCGTTTTGCAATAATTTTGAATTCATGAAATGCATCAGATTTTTCCCTCAAGAAAGTCACCCAAGTATATTTAGTATAGTCATCAACTATTATCAGGAAATATCTCTTTCCACCAGCACTTTAGTGTTGAGTGGATCCAACAAAGTCCATGTGAAACAATTTTAAGGATCTAGAAGTTACGATCAAATTTGTATGTTTATGAGCTGCCCTAATTTGTTTTCCCTTTTGACAGTCACCACAAATGGTTTTTTCAGATCGACTAACTTTAGGTAACCCTTTTATATGTTCACTTAGTTTGGACAAGTCCTTGAAGTTCACATGACCGAGCCTTTAGTGCCAAAGTTCAGCTTCATTGATTTTGGACAAGAGGTAGTCATGTGTGATAAGAGTTGATGTACAGTCCAAAACGTAGCAATCATCAGAAGTAAGGATGCCACTTAAAAGAACTTCACCTTCTTTTGAATAAATATGACAGTCTTTTTTTACTAAAGGTGACTTTACTATAATTAGCACACAGGAAATTATGCTTAAGTCGATCAACCAAAGGATGGCAGATTCAGTGACCCCTTTCCAATTATATTTGCCATGTTTCCATCACAAAGAACGACAGATCCTCCTTTAAAATTAATCAAATCAGACATGTAAGAACTGCTTACAGTCATATGTCGTGAGCATCCACTATCCAAGTACCACTTAGATTGCCCTTCAACATTTTAGGTTGTATGAATCATGAAGCTCTTATTATTTGAAGAACAACTAGACGAAGGGGCAATGGTAGAGTTCATCTCCTTTTGATGTATAATCTGTCTAGATCTGAGATAGGGTTTCCCATCAAAGAATCTAATCCTTGGATTCCCCAGTCTATCTAGGATGGTTTGTAAATTTTGATTTAGTGCATTGCAACTTTGATTTCTCAGTGGACACCTCATCAAAAGATTTTTCTTGAGATAGCAATTAGATTAAGGATGACCCAGTTTTCCACAATAAGTGCAATGTATATTAGAGAGTTTGGACGTCGGGTTTTTAACAAATATGGCAGTTTGCCACGGGATAACTTCCATGTTTTTATAATACTCTATCCCAAACTTATCCATTTAATTCTTTCCAAAACTAAGGGTCTGTCCCAATTTTTCATTTCCATGATCTCCCTTGTCTTGAAATTGAGATAACCTTTCTAAGTCAGACATTAACAAAGTAACCTTGTTTTCAAGACACCTTTTCATTTCTGCCAAGTGGTTGTGATCTCTCTTGCACACATCCACTTGGGATTGAAGGTCAGTCTGACTTTTTCTCAACACTAATATCTCATCAATTGATATTTCAAATTTTGTTGAGAAAGCTTCTTTTTCAGTTCTTTCAATTTCAAGGAGTTTTCCTAGGTAGGCATTCTCACTTCTAAGTTCATGAGATTTCTTGGTCAATTCTATACTCTCAAGATACAAAGCACTGTATGATTCTTGGAGATCATCAAAAGTCTCTTGATTTTCAGATTCACTAAAATGTCCTTGTTTATCACAAGGAAAAAAAACAACAAGACCAAGAATTGTACCTTTACTTTTTTTATCCAAGATTAATGCAGACTCAGATTCTTCTGCATCATTTAACTTTCTATTTATTTTTTTGAGTCTTCTTCCTTTTGATGATGAGTTAGACTTACTACAGAATTGTATTCATGATATTTTTTTTTTTTTTTTTTTTTTTTGAGTCTTCTTCCTTTTGATGATGAGTTAGACTTACTACAGAATTGTATTCATGATAATTTTTTGAGTCTTCTTCCTTTTGATGATTAGTTAGACTTACTATAGAGATCACAAGAGCAAGACTTACTACAGAATTGTATGTATGATATTATGAATGTGGGTCTTCCAGGCATAGTTTTTAATAACATCGACTCGATTTTTACCCCAGTTATTTTTTTCTCCGGACATCGACATACAGGTATCCATGATAGTTGTTCTAGCTAGCAGATCTCATTCAGACGATTAAATAGAAATATATAGAGCACGAGGCTTTAATACCAATAGAAAGTTCTCCCTTGGTGCTAGAACACAATTGACCCTAGAAGGAGAGAGAGAGGGGGGGGGGGGAGTGAATAAGCCAATCTTAAAATCGTTGGTCCTTTTAAAAATTACTTGATTGATTAATTAAGTGCCGCAGATACAACAATTAAGTGTGTGTGTGTGTGTTAGCAAATGTGATTAAACAATCAACACAAGAAATTAGCTCTAACACCCCAAGCACAAGGACACAAGATATATGGTGGTTTGGTTAGCCAACCTACATCTATTGTTAGGACTAGCTCAACCTTGAGCTATCCCCAAACTCACTAAGTGGGGACTTACACCCTCACAGTTAGAGTAGGAATTCCACCTTACTCAATCGGCTGGGAATTTGGCACACGTACACCACGTGTGCCAGAGACTACGTTATAGATTTTTTATAGTGGTTCCAGAGCCAAGCCTCCTTAATCCACTTTCACGAGATAAAGGTTTTAACAACAAAATTAAAACCAAGAAGCACTTGCCTTGAAGCTCTTTCTCGAAGATGTGTGTTTCTCAAAGATCCACCTAATGTGTGCCCAAGTTAATCCTGACCTTCGCTTTGTATCCGTCGTTGGACAATAACAATCTCAGGGTGACTAAGAAACAAGTTCTTATCCTAGTTTGTATCTTACCTTTCTCCTCTCTTCCTCTTCCACAAACTTGATCAAATATTGAGTGTATATGATTCTCAGATGTTGGCAAAAAAGAGATGATCGTTCCTTAGAATGTATGAATTTTCTTAGTTCAAGAAGATAATTAAATGATCTCACAACGCTCATATTTATAGAGGAGTCATTACAGTTTTTCAAACTGTCCAGTATCGACAGCTCGGGGGCACCGATGGATCGATACTCATATTTATTACCGTTCAACCACCCGATTGTTACATTAAATGCACTCCCAATGACATTATTAAATCTCGGTTGACAGGTCGGTGTCACCAATGGGTCGATAGTCATGGCACAGAGAGGTAGGTCCATACGAGGGTCTCGATTTGGGGCAACGCCTCGCAGACAAAGTTTCATGTCCAGAAACTTGTCCTACCCAGAATGAACTGTCGCCCTTTACGGAGGGTCGGTCCTGGTATTCTCGATCAGTCTTAAATTATCGATATGTTTGTTTTCTAGAGAGTCCACTTGAGTTCTAACTTCTTAAACTCATAAGTTATCATCGATGAATCGTTGACCACGAGGGGTCGTTAAGTTCATTACCGAGGGGTCAATGCATACGAGATTCTCAATCAAATGCATACCTAAAATGAGAGTTCTATGATACAGAACCTTTATCAAACTGGTCAACCAGTCTTTGACCACGATGGGTCGAACCTGTCTCCACCAAGGAGTTGGTGAAAATGATTGGTTGAGTTGACAGTGAACTTAATTCATATTTCCAAGTTTACTTCCAATTCATTGTCCAGCTTCCTCTCTAGACTTTTTCATAAGTTTACCATTTATTCATCTAAGCCTAGGAATAGTTCTCCTAAGGTGTGGGGACCACCTAAAGTCATCTATGGCCAAATACATGTTTTATGATTGTTATAATGATGAGCTTTAATCCAGTGGAGCATGACCTTCACTCTTGATCACCTTGAGTCTTCAAGCTTCTAGCAAGTGTTTATTCCCGAGTCATGGAATTGACAAACTTAGGGACTCGGCAAGCCAGGGCAGTAACAGGATTCTCTTTCTTTCTATCTCAATCAAGGTCTTGATTGGATTCTCAAATGATGCACCTATGTGAAGTGCATAGAGAGAGGTTGGGAATTTGGGAATGCCTTTAAGATTTTCCTATGTGAAGGCTCTAAGGTGTCCAAACAATTTCTCCAAAATCCGGAGTTTAAATAGGCATCCAAAAAAATCCAACTCGAGGTCACCGATGGGTCTGTACTTGAATAATGTCGTTGCAATGTGACCATTAAGCATTAAATGCACTTCCAACGGATATAAAACGGTCACTACTGATGGGTCGAGTTCCTTGATAGGTCATAGAGGCCATTGTTGATGTGTCGACACTGACGATGTGTCGTCCTAAGGCTAACTCAAACAACAGAGTTTCATATTCAGAAACCTGTCTAAACCTGATCGACATATCGATTTTATCAATGGGTCGGTCCTATTACTCTCGATGGGTTCATGACCACGACCATATCGATCAGAGACCAACACCAAAATACATAATCTATGGCCAATTTACCTGTGTGATTGCCATACACTTGGTGATGCTTGAATTTTAAACTTGATCCTCCATCTTGAGGTCTTGATTCAATCTTTACATCACCCTTGAGTCTTGATTCATTGCTTCATTCTTCCAAGGCAATGCTTATCTAGGTCACGGAATTGACAACAAGGTGACTCGGTCAAGCCGGGGCACTAACAAATTCTATCTTTCAAATAAGTACCAGTTTATTTTAATTCAATTAGTCTTTTGGTTTTTTTTCATAAATTAGATTGTGCCATGTTCGAATTTACCTTGTTATTTATTAATTAAGCTTTCGTAATTCTTAATCATATTGAATTAAAAGAGGCCTAATCTATAAAATTCCATAGACAAATTTGAATTCCTAGAAAACTTGTGCAATCGGTTTGGATATTGTTTGGGAAATTCCTTACTAAGGCAGAATCCTTTTACGAATCCATAATCGATTGCGTGGGTCTTTCAGAGACCATACTCTAAAACTGCAAGTCTACTGTCGATTTTTCACAAATTCGACCCTAGTCCTACATCAGATTCAGTGTCAGACTGAGATGAATCTTCCCATAAAGTTGTCATTGCTTTCTTATTAGATTTATTTTTAGACTTGCATTCATTCGCAACGTGTCTATATCTATCACAGTTAAAGCACTTGAGATCTTTAGACTTATCTTTGGATTTTTCTCTTGACTTTTCTTTTGATGGGTGTGATTTACCTTTAGAAATTTCTTTGGAGTCTTTTCTTTTAACTTTTCTCTTGTTTTTCCTCTTATTATGGTGTCACGACCTGACCCGACCTGACCCAAAAGATATTATCCGCTTTGGACCCGACGTGGGCCCTCACGGTTTTGCTTTGGGAAAAGGTCTCTTGTTGGATGAGGCTTCTTCCCTCATTTTTAAACCAACCACCCCCCCCCCCCCCCCCCCCCCCCCCCCTCCTTCCTTCCCAATCCCCAGTTAGCTGGGCGATGTGGGACTTTTTCCCACACTCCTCAGTTGGGGAGGGTGTTACAATCCACGTCCTTAAGACCCAAGTCGCATCCAGCTCTGTCACGTTACACTGATAGGGGGCCTACAGAGGTGGAGAGCCCACACAGGCCGAGAGTGAAACCGTGCTCTAATATCAATTGTCACGACCTAACCCGACTTGACCCAACAAGATATTGTCTACTTTGGGCCTCACATGGGCCCTCACAATTTTACTTTGGGCCCTGGCTCACCTGGCAAAGCCCAAAAGGCCTCTTGTTGGATGATGTTTCTCCCCTCATTTATAAAAGCTAGCTGGACGATGTGGAAATTTTTCCCACATGCCCCAGCTGTGGTGGGTGTTACATATAGTGTTTTAAGAAATTTTTGGCAAGGAAAGCAAAATCCTCATTTGAGTCACTTCCAGATTCAGGTTTTTCAACATCTTTAGTTTCAGATTTTAGTGATGAGCTTAGAGCTATTGACTTAATCTTGGGCTTATCAAAATGAAGCTCAAATTTTTGTATGGACCTGATAAGGTCATCTACTCATGGTTGCTACGTCTTTATACTCTTCAATGGATATGACTTTAGGATTGAATCTATCCAGTAAAGATCTCAAAAATTTTGTACATACTGTGGCTTTAGGTATCCTTTCACAAAGGGTCCACATGTAGTTTACAATATCATTAAGTTTAGAATAAAACTCAGTGAAGGTCTAAATTTCCTTGATACGTATATTATCAAATTTTGAGTTCAGAATTTGGAGGTTAGACCTTTTTACATCGGTTGTTCCTATGTGGGTTCTTTCTAGGATATCCCAGGCCTATTTGTCTATTCCACACATCATGATTCTTTTAAACTTATCTGGTGAAACAACGCAATTTATTGCATTCAGGGCCTTACAATTTGCATTTTATAAAGCCTTTTCCATATCAGTCCAAGAGAAGAAATCCTTGGGTTTTATTCCAGTAACTTCCTGTATAGTTTCCTCAGTTATGTCTACAAAGGTTAGTGTCCAACTTCTTATCACAAATTCCCATATGGCTCCATCAAGGGATATAAAAAACCTTTCATTTTTTACTTCTAGGAGGCATAATTTGAGCCGTCAAAATAAGGAGGCCTGGTTATAGCCATACTTTCTTCCCAATACATTGTTCTAGCGCTGGATCACCTCTCGAAGATTAAGCCCGATAAGAGTAACATGTCTCTTGATGTTACTTGTTAGTCCAGGCTATAGTGATGCCGGTCTTAAAGGGGGACTTTAATGGTACCAGTTCCAATTTTTATTAACCTTTTAAAATGAATTGATTAACCTTTTAAAATGAATTATATTAAATATGCAACGGAATAGGAATATGTATAAATAAGCAAGCAATAATACATGCAACAAAGAAAAACAATTAACCACACATGTACAAGGATTTTATTGTAACACCCCATATTTTCAAGCTATGGATATATATGGAAATTGCCATCGAAAGGGTGAATTAAAAAGATATGAACCTTAGATGGGTAAATGTTGGGTCAATTGCCCAACAGATGGTAGATGTGGATCAATGGAAATAAATGGGTAAGAATTATTTAATTGGGTCAATTGGTCAATTAAGACCCAACGGATGTTGTATATGGTTCAAGAGAATCAAATGGGTGAAGCTACACTTAAAATGGGTCAGTTACATGTAAATGGGTAAGCTACATTTAAATGGGAAATTGACATTTAAATGGGTCATGGCGCCTATTTGGGTCAAGAGGTTCAATTGGGACCCAATGGGTCAACATGTTTGACGATCAAGTGAGTTAAATTATGTTGAGTTGGGGCTGAATTGAGTTGAAAATGAATCAAACAATGGAGTTGACTCAAGTGAATTAAATGAGTGGAATTAAATGGGTGAGGTGAGCTAATGAGTTGAATGAATTAGATTGGAAGCCATGGGGACCTTTAATTTAAGTGAGTCAAGTGAGAAGATGAGGAGTTGTGTTGATTTCAAAGACACAATCAAAGTCCTACACGTTGGTTACTTGGGAGTGGTATCCCATGCATAAAATTCAATGGAATGAGATAAGATTACATTGAGAATTTGGAGGGTTTCCATCTCATGATGGAAACCCGAGGCCCAACTTGGGGAGATGGAAGGATTGCATGAGCTTAAGCCAAGTGTCCCATAGTTAAGCCATGGGACTCCTTGGCTAGGCCAACATTCATGAGGGGTTGAACTTGTTTCAAGGACAAGTAATGGCATACACATTGGAGAGGTAGCCCATGCTTAAACTTCAATGAAGGTGGGCTGATTGATGGGAGTGCACAAACCACAATGAGATAGGATTTTCCATCTCATGGAATGAAACCCAAGAAGCACAATCCAAGATGTACACGTTGGGAGTGCCAAGGGATGCCTTGGTTTGTGTCAAAGGTCTCTTGGTTAAGCCAAGGGACACCTTGAACAAACCAAGAAGTAAAGAGGGGAAAGGGAAATGAGTTAGGGTAATTATAAAAGGGGTACAAACAAGGGGCACTTCACACCCCTTGGCCGACCCCTCCATTGAGGAATTTCCATCTCATTCTCTTCTCTTCTCTCTTCCACTCTCTCCCACATTTTGCCTTTAGAGGACCAGTAAACCATCAAGGAAAGAGAAGGATTAAGGATGGAATTAAAAGAAGTTGGGGCTGATTTCAAAGAAATACTACAAAAGAGGCACACTACATCATTTGGCAGAATTTTACATCTCAAGAAGCATTGAGTTTCATCTCTCTCCCTCTCTCAAAACCTACCTCCTTGGCCGAACCAGCCCTTGGTGATTTCATCATTGATCAAAGCTCACAATTGGTTAAGGGATCAAAGGAGCAAGAAGGAGGAAGGAAGGATCAAAGGCAAGAAGAGAGGCTAAGAAGATTGGTAAGTACTCCATGAAATTTGGTTAAATAAATTAGTTAAGGGAGCATGATCCGGCCATTGTATGGCCGAATCTATAAAGGGTTTAAATTATGGATGATGATGTTTAAAAGGGTAGAAATATGGATCATAGGGTTCGGCCACTTTGGATGGCCGAACCCCATGAAATGATTTGGTTATTTTGATGGTTTTTGAGAGTTAAAAACCATGCAATGTTATGGAGGTTTTTAGGTGTTTTAATTGGAGTTAAGATTAATGTTTAGGTTGGCTATGGCATTGCTGAACCATATTATGATTATGGTTAAAATGTTGGGTATTAAACCATGCATGATTATTAGAAGGTTTGAATCAAGAGAACCATAGGGTTCGGCCATGTGTATGGCTTAACCCCATGGACCATTTTATGGGTATTTGGATTTAAGAATATGTTTAGAAATCATTGATGGTTTTATGATGTTTTTAAAGGGTTAACATAGAAGGAAAAATAATAGACTTGGATGGTTAAGATTTATCAAAAAGAATGGCAAAAAAAAAAGGAGAACCAAAACCAAAGGGGTGAGGTTCGGCCATGGTGTATGGCCGAACCCAACCAAGTGCTAAACATGGGGTTTTGTTTTAAAAGGTTTAAAAATATTCCAATGAATGGAGTTATGAGAACCATTCTTAGATGGATAAAGATTTTAATGGATAAAAGGAATTATAGGGTTCGACCATGTGTAGGGCCGAACCCCATAGAGTGACAATGGTGAATGGTTAAGGACTAGATAGTTAAATAGATGTATTGATAATTAGTCCTATGTATAAAGGATTAAAGGACTCATTTAAAGATGGTGAGGTTCAGCCATGTTATATGGCCGAACACCACTAAGGTGGATTGTTGGGGACTTTGATTATTAAGCAAAAATTAAACAAGGGTTAGTCTAGTGGCAATATTGTAAATATGGAACGAAATGATCAAAGGAATTGAAAGAGGGATCAAAACCAAAGTGGTAAGGTTCGGCCATGTTGTATGGCTGAACCCTACCAAAGAATGTTTGTAGTTGGAGGTGTTCTATGGTGTTGATTAAATGAAAAGAAAGATCAAATACAAGTGGATGAGGTTCGGCCATGGGGTATGGCCGAACCCCACAAGTTGGTTTTTGGGACTTAGAATTAATTGGAAATCAAAAGATTATGTGTTTAACTTGTTGATATATAAACAAGGTGACGGGACCTCACAAACGGTGCAAGACCGTGAGCAGTTGCCGGATTAAGAAGCAAAGGACACTTGAGCGGTCTTTTGGTAGGATTCCTACATCATTGAAACCATGGATATGTATTATGTACTTTTGACGATTTTATTTCATGTTTGATAAGTTATTTTGGTATCAAACAATATGTTGCAATTATAGGATTTTCATTTGATGTTTTGTAATATTTTGTAGCATGATTGACATTTACATCTCATGCATGGCATGGGAGGGATGGAATGTAACCGGAGACCCACGCTCCGTTGGGGCGTCCGTAAGTCGTGAGGAGTAATTTGACGAGGAGAATACTATCAAGAGATTATATGTAATTTGGTGAGGAGAATTCTATTGATACATGATATTTTATGTGATGGGTGGGACTCATTGCATGAGACATATGCTAGCATGGCATGGCATTGAATCGGCATGATATGATCTTTATTATCATGCAAGTTTACTGGTTTTTATCTGTATGATTGGATCTCTGTTATCATATATGATTTTGGATACAATGTTTTATAAGTATGATATGGTATATTATATCTGGATTTTATATACTAACCCATGTGTTAGCCCTAATCGGAATACCTAGTGGGCGCGTTGTTTAACGCCCTACTTCTACCCTAGTGGATGACGCAGGAAAGGGAAAAGGAAAGGCCGAGGATCGCGAAGTAAGCCAAGCATAGGAGCTTGGGTGTTGGAATGGGATTTATTTATTGACATTTGGATACTTTTATATGGACATGTAATAACTTAGTAAGTTTGCTATGGTTTGTGAATAGTTTTGATGATGGTTAATTGATTTAAATAATTTTGGATAGATGACTTGTACTTTGCTATCTAAACAGTTTAGTTCCGCATATTTGACTTATTCCGCAATCAGTTATGTATATTCCGCAAGTTTTATTTAGTACCATGTGTAGATCGATTTTCATGCTCTTAGTTCATGCACACATGGGTGGCTAGTTAAACGTCGGACTTTGGAAGTCCGGACTTAGCTCGCGTCGTGACGTTCCCCGCTCTCTTCCACTTTACTTATTTATAAGAAAAAATAGACTCTGATTTTCGGAAGGGTGGAAAAGGGCAAGGCGTTACATTTATAGAGGCTAGGTCTATGGTAGGATCAGGATGCTACAGTAAATCCCTAGAATATTAACTTTAAATCACATCAAGGAAAGCGTAATACAACTTTGAGAACACCATGATCATGTGGAGATGTTATTAAGAGATTTGGAGAGGTTCAAAGGTGATTTGCAAGGGTTATAACCCCCCCAGAGAGTTTAGAATGCTTAGGCTTAATCTCCAATTAATTTTCTCAATTCCCATTAAAAAACGAGTCCAGTATTTATAACATACTGTTCAAAACGGCCAATTCTGGAGAACTCGGGGAGCCTGTCTCAAGGAATCGAAGACTAAAATGGCAGGAGTAGCTAATGGAAAACAGATATCTGTCAAGGCCTAGAGGAGCATTCACGAGGGCTCGAGAAGACCTCAAGGGCTTGAGCCTGAGAGCTTCGTCAAGAAAATGATTTTTATGTAAAAACTTCTTTGTTCTCAAATAAGACAGTCTCGAGGGCTCGAGATTAACGTTGAGGCCTCGGGCCTGACAGCCATTGAAAATACAGACATGAATTTTATTGGCTCCTTTAACATTCTACAACAAGGTCAGTCTAGGGTTTTTTGGTTCAACCTATAGTCCACTATGACCATTTTAACTCTGTGGTTGCCAAACACATGGATAGATACTAGCATCATGCTTCCAGCCTTCAATCGACTAGATTCACCATCTTCATTCCCCCAAGGCAAGGTCTGACTAGGTTACAGAATTGACAAAATATAGACTCGGCCAAACCCAAGCACTAACATAATCCACCAATATGAGTCCACATTCTAAGTCCATACCTATCTTGGGATTAGTCGAAGGTTACCTAAGTTTATCAAGCTCTTTTACCTGCCTTCATTGGCCTTTCAACTGATTCACCTCTCACTCTGTTGCTTAGCCATCCACCTTTTGGGTCTTCACTCTTCCAAAGGCACACAAAGACACTCAGTATAGACTTTTGGACACCGAAATTGACAACCGAGAACACAAGTTCAACTGTGGCTCTAGCATACTGCCGAGCATAGGCGAAGATGGACAATTGGTGGGTCTATTAGGCTTTAGGCTATGGCAGATCGAAGATGAGATTCGAGGCACAAGAGGATCTATGGATCTTCAAAGAGTCTACTATTATTCTTCAAGAAGGGGTTCTTGCCAAGGTGTCCCAGATATAGGTGATCAAGGGACCAGATTTGACAGAACCACTAGATCTAAGAGGGGCGGTAGAGACGAACACCAGATCTAGTGAAACAGAGACCTTTTTCAACAATTTAGACAGATGATAAATCATATTGGTGGCACATTAGAAACAAGCCCAGATCAAATGCAGTAGAGGGGCAACTGGAGTTACAAGGCATCACATACACATATATTAATGACAACGGTCACGTTGGACTGCATACGAACCGGTTGTAACCTGAGATTTCTCAGATCCAACTGGAAGCAGGGTGAAGGAAGATCGGCCTATGGTCGGGATGCAGGAGAATGTTGGTGCAATATCTTTTCCCTTTGATAGACGTGTGTCTCCTAGTACCATTGTCACTAACCTCATTCTCGAGATTTTAATGGCAATTGTTAATAGCGGGATTTCAAATTCTCAAGTTTTTATCGAGAATTTAATGGAAAAATCTAGCAGAAAATATAATATTTAAAAAAAATGAAAATAAATATAATAAATAAATAATGTGATCTGAATTTGAAAATATAGATGATATTTCAAAAATAAAAAATATATATATTTGGCCCAAGCGTTTTTAATAGGAATTGAGCAGTAAAATTTCGTGATTTTAACGGGAATTTATCGTTTCTAGCGATAAAACATTTTTTTAACTAGAATTTATAGTTAAAAATGGCAGACACGATAAATTCGAGGACCATGATTGTCATCGCTCTATATGCCATTCTATCTTTCAGAAAATTATATCGTTCAAAGTCTATGCTATTACTATTACTTGATTTATAGCCTCTAGCCGATTCTAGGGCTATCTCAATCAAACTCAAACTCTAATTATAAAACAAATACATATCTTAATTAAAGATAAATCCAAATGTAAATTTCTAAGTAAACAATAAATCTAATATATTTTAACACGCAAGGCTTAACTCTTTTAGAATATTGGTCGTGGCTTATCTGTTAAATCCAGCAATAGATAGTCGTCTTACAATATTAGAGAATGAAGTCGACTTTAGGTCTTGCATCGATATACCAAATCATTATAAATATTCCAAACATAAGATACGACTGAGGCATGAGGAGCTAAGAGGGGAGGGAGGGCGGTGAAATGTTTTGTAATGCTCTTTGTCATTTTCATAAGTCATGTTTGAAATAATCGATGATTAGTATGGTCAAATGAAAAAAAATGATCTAATTGTATGAAAATTGAGTATTTATTTTAAATTTTAAGTCACTCAATATGAAGGTTAGAAAAATCAATGATTAATATTGAAACTATGATATCTTATTTAGCATATAATTTAGATTAAAATGATGGGAAGTGATATTTACAATGGGAGTGTTTTTCATCTTACAATGGGATAAAAAAATCTTTTGTATTTCCCATTATATCCTTCAGACCTCTGTTTGTCTTCTTTCCTTCCTTTTTTCCCTCCTCTTTTCTATCGCATAATCTCATTTCCTTCTCTCTCGCGATTTGAAGCAGACTGTCACTCTCTCTACGACTGTACTGTCGATGCTCTCTAGTCTTTCACTCGCACATCTCTCGTCTTTCACTCTTTCTCTATTGCGTCCATCATCTCAAGTGGACTCTCCACTCTCTCACTGGCACATCTCTCGTCTTTCCTATCACATCGTTCATTAGCAGACTCTCTCTCATACTCTACTGCTGATACTCTCCACTCCCGAATCGTGGTAATCTCGACCAACGCTCATGCTCTCCACAGTCGCCCTTGCACATCTCTCGTCCTTCTCTCTGTGACTCTGCTGCCGATGCTCTCGATTATCGATTCGCATTTATCTTGTGGCCTAAGCTGCATTTTCTTTAAACTGTATCATGTCGTAAACCAATCATAACAAATTTGAATTGAAACAGAACTAAAATCCTTGTTGGGTTGGAAGTGCAAGAGAAAAACAGCAAGACGTCATCCTTAGGGGTACTATTTAGATATTTTCTCTAAGTTGGGTATGCTAGGGATCATATTTTGAGCCCTTTGTCTTTGTATCATGAATTATTTATCTATTAGAATATCTAAATAATAATTGTATCTAAACAAGAATTGCTTCGTGTATCTGACATTTGTGAGGCACCCATTCTAACAAAAGATGACTAGACCAAACATGTATATGAACTTCAAAAAACGATACCTCTATGTACTCTAAGTGCTTGCAATACTTGTGTTTATCCAATTTACAGGAAAAAAAGATTATGAACAAGCTACGATGGAAGCAATTTTATTAGTTTCCCGGCTTGCCAAGTCACATATTTGTCAATTTCATGACTTAGGTGAAGCATTGTGTCAGAAGGTCGAAGCCAAAGAAAAAAAGACTCAAGTGTTGAAGATTGAATTAAGAGCTTTGAAGATGGAAAATCAAGTGCAAGATTCATCATCACCATGTGTATGTCAATCACACAGGTAAAACTAACCATAAATGACTTTAGGTGGAACCCACACCCTTAGTGGACTTTGCTTAGACTTAAGGGGATCATATTGGTAAATATTAATCTAAGTCTAAGTGGTGCCTGAACAGTCACAGAATCAAATATGATAAACATTGGAAATCTGGTAATCTATTAGGTCGACCCATCATGTCCACCGACCCATTGGTGAAGACAGGACAGACCCATTGAGGTCATCGACACGTCGACCGGAATGACAGGGGTTCTGGACTGGAAGGACTGTCACTCAGAGCTACACTCAGTTCGAGCATATCGTGTCCACCGACCCCTCAATGACACAAGACCGACCCATCATGGTCATCAATATGTCAATTGGATTTGGGCTGTCTTGGGAAAGAACAAATTGTAAATTCAGTATGCTCTCTGATATTCAGGTTCAACCTGTCGGGGAGCACGACATGTCGACCTAGGTCGAGTTCAGTTCTGGACTTAGAACTCTGGGGTACTCTTAGACAGACACATCGAGGTCATCGACTCATCAGAGTACCATGACCGACCGATTGATGGACATACATGTCGATCAATATTTTCAAGGTTCTAGATGAGTAGGCTTTGTATTTTTATGCTGCTCTTTTATAATCTGGACCGACCCATCGACGAGATCGACATGTCTAACATAAGTCATGTCTACCCATCGATTGTGACCGTTTTCTTTCCGTTTGAGTTGTAATTAATGCGCAACAGTCACTTTGCCTGCACCGACCCATCGACCACACCGACCCATCGGTGACCCAGAATTGGGAATTTTACGTTTGCCTATATATACTCCAATCCTTTGGTGTATTTGGTTGGATACCTTGGACACCTTAGAGCCTTGAATTTTATGATGGTTTAACCACATCGAACCGCACAATGGTCGAGTCTATGAAAGGTGGGGAATTTTTACAGCTAACTGCAAACAATGGATGGAATTTCTTAGAATCATTGGCGGAAAGTTCTCAGCGATGGGACTTCTCCAAAAGAGAGAATTCAGCACAAACATCGAAGAGAGGAGGTTTGTACGAAGTTAACAATGACTTTGACGTTAAGATTGTGATCGCAAACCTAACGAAAAAAGTTGATGTTTTAACGATGTCTCAGGCGATGAACCCATCATTAGGATTGCATGCTGAGGTTTGCACATTGTGTTCTAATCTAGGACACACTGCCCAAATCTGTCCTTCCATAGGATCAAATGCTGAGTGCTCAACCGATCAGGCCAATGCACTCAATAATTTTGGAAGACAACAAGGAACCTCGTTTTCTGCCACATACAATCCTAATTGGCGGAATCATCCAAATTTTTCATGGCGTCAGAATCAACCTCAGTAGGTCAAGGACCTCCTCAATATCAAGGCCAACCATATCAACCTCCCCAATACCAACCACCCAACCAACCATACCATCCATCTCAAAATCATCCACCCCAGCCAAATCCATCCTATCAGTCCGGTCCATCTCAACAATGTAAGCCCTCTCTCGAGGATACGTTGCAGCAGTTCATGCAGTCCACGCAACAGGCTATGTACAAGCTTGAAACACAGATTGGGCAGTTAGCTACCGCGATAGGAGATAGAGAGAAAGGTAAGTTTCCCAGTCAGCCTATCCCAAATCCCAAGGGACAAAATGAAGTTTTGTTATCTAATTCAGACTACGCTAACTCCATTACTATCTTGAGGTCTGGAAGACAGGTAGATAACAAGGTCGAACTGCCTAAACAACAGGAAGACCAGACAACTGGTCAACCAAAGCATCAAAAGGACCCACCTAGTCCATCTTCTGTCCAAAATACTCCAGAACAACCTGCTAAAAATACTTTTGTGCCTAAAGCTCCGTACCCTCAGAGGTTAGCTAATCCTAACAAAGGAGTACCTTATAGTGACATATTAGAGGTATTTAAACACATCAGTATCAATATACCTCTACTTGAAGCTATAAATCAGGTACCCTCCTATGCCAAATTTTTGAAAGACCTCTGTACGGTGAAACGGAAAACCAATGTTCCCAAAATGGAATTTTTAGCAGAAAATACGAGTTCACTCATCCAACAAGGGTTTCCAATAAAACACAAGGATCCTGGGTGCCCAACCATCGCTTGCACCATTGGTACATTTGATATTGATAGGGCCTTGTTAGATCTTGGAGCCAATGTCAGCCTACTGCCATACTCTGTTTATGAGTAGTTAGGGTAGGTGAGTTGAAACCCACTACTATCACACTTCAGTTAGCCGATCGCTCTGTGAAAATCCCGAGAGGTGTGATAGAAGACATTCTGGTGAAAGTAGACAAATTCTACTTTCTGGTCGATTTTGTAGTGTTGGATACACAACCTGTTCAGAACGAAAGTGGGCACATTCCGGTTATTCTTGGACGACAATTCTTGGCCACCACTAAAGCTGTTATCAATTGCCAAGATGGTATGCTTAGGTTGTCGTTCGGAGATCTGACGACAGAACTCAATGTGTTCAACCTATGTAAACAACCTTCCTGTACAGATGATCTGTATGAGGTTAATTTGATTCAGAGTTCTGTAGAAGAATCCTTTCTTCACTTTATTTGCGACGATCCATTTGAGAAGTCACTGTCCACCTTTGGCACAGATTTCAATGAAAGTGGTAAGCAAGAGGTGAACGCTCTACTGAATGAAGTTCCATATGTTGATGTTAGAGCAAGGTAATTCGAACCTCTCCCTGTGAGTCAATCTGTACCAGTCCCCTCTGTCGAGAAACCACCAAAATTAGAGCTCAAACCACTCCCTGAGACTTTAAAATATTCTTACTTGGGACCATCAGAAACTTTACCTATCATCATAGCTTCCGATTTAACTTCAGAGCAGGAGTCTAAACTCCTTGCTATTTTGAGAGAACATAGAGAAGCTATTGGATGGTCTATTGCCGATCTTAAAGGGATTAGCCCCTCTGTGGTCATGCACAAAATTCATCTGGAGGAAAACTCCAAAGCGTCTAGAGAACCACAGAGACGACTGAATTCGGCAATGCAGGACGTGGTAAGAGCCGAAATTTTAAAACTTCTCGAGGCGGGTATCATCTACCCAATCTCTGACAGTGCATGGGTGAGTCCGATACAGGTTGTCCCAAAGAAATCTAGTGTGACGGTAGTTAAGAATGAGGATAATGAGCTAGTTCCTACCCGTGTTCAAACGGGTTGGACAGTTTGTATTGACTACCGAAAACTGAACACTGCTACTCGAAAGGATCACTTCCCACTTCCATTCATTGATCAGATGCTTGAGCGTTTGGCCGGTCATGCATTCTACTGTTTTCTCGATGGTTATTCCGGCTATAACCAAATCTGTGTTGCTCCTGAGGATCAGGAGAAGACCACCTTCACCTGTCCATTTGGTACTTTTGCCTACCGTCGCATACCTTTTGGGCTGTGCAATGCACCTGCTACCTTTCAACGGTGTATGATCAGCATATTTTCAGACATGGTAGAGCGATGTCTGGAAGTTTTTATGGATGATTTCTCAGTCTTTGGTTCCTCGTTTGACCAATGCCTACATCATCTAACCCTTGTGTTAGTCCGATGTAAAGAAAAGAACCTAGTACTCAATTGGGAAAAATGTCACTTCATGGTGAAACAGGGCATAGTCTTAGGTCACATTATATCTGACAAAGGAATAGAAGTTGATAAAGCTAAGGTTGATTTGATCTCTCGTCTTCCACGACCCCAAACTGTTAAAGAGATCAGATCATTCCTAGGTCATGCTGGTTTCTACAGGAGATTTATCAAAGATTTCAGTAAAATTTCCAGACCTCTCTGTAGACTCCTGACTAAGGATTCAAATTTCGATTTTAATGATGAGTGCGTCCAGGCCTTTGAAAAATTGAAAACTTCATTGATCTCTGCTCCGATAATTCGACCTCCTGATTGGTCTGTTCCTTTTGAGATAATGTGTGATGCCTCTGACTATGCAGTATGAGATGTTTTAGGTCAAAGGGTCAATAAGTTACCTCATGTTATCCATTATGCAAGCAAAACATTGAACGATGCTCAATTGCACTATTCCACAACGGAAAAGGAATTGTTAGCAGTCGTTTTTGCGCTAGACAAATTTCGATCTTACCTTGTGGGTTCGAAGGTCATTATCTATTCTGATCATGCTGCTCTCAAGTATCTTTTGTCTAAGAAAGATGCTAAGTCCCGCTTGATTAGATGGGTCCTCTTGCTAGAAGAATTTGATATTGAAATTCGGGACAAGAAAGGTTCCGAGAATGTGGTAGCAGACCATTTGTCTAGAATGGTAACTGACTTTTCTGATGACCTCGCACCTATTACTGAGTCATTTCTTGATGACCAACTCATATCAGTTTCCCAATTACCTTGGTTTGCAGATATTGTGAATTATCTTGTTACTGGTTTGATGCTTGCGCATTGGACTAAGCAAGATAAGTCAAAGTTTCTGGCAGAAGTCAAATACTTTATCTAGGATGATCCATACCTGTTCAAATATTGTTCGGACCAAATCATTCGTCGTTGTGTCCCAAAGTCCGATCAACTCAGTGTTATTAAGTTTTGTCATGATCAGGCTTGTGGAGGTCATTTCAGTTCGAACAAGACCACTGCGAAGATTTTGCGGTGTGGTTTTTACTGGCCTTCCATGTTCAAAGATACCCATACCTATTGTGTGTCATGTGACAGATGTCAGAGGTTAGGTAGTCTGTCTCGTCGAAATATGATGCCTTTAAACCCAATTTTACCTGTTGAACTTTTTGATGTTTGGGGCATTGATTTCATGGGACCATTTCCTAATTCCTTTGGTAATCTTTATATTTTGGTAGGGGTAGATTATGTCAGTAAGTGGGTTGAAGCGGTGGCTTGCAAAACCAATGATCATAAAGTTGTCCTCCGTTTCTTAAAAGAAAATGTTTTCTCTAGATTTGGAATACCACGAACCATCATTAGTGATGAGGGTAAGCACTTCTGTAATCGCCCGTTTAAAACATTGATGAAATCATATGGGGTGACGCATAAGGTTGCTACTCCTTATCATCCGCAAACAAGTGGGCAAGTGGAAATTTCAAATCGAGAGATTAAACATATTCTGGAGAAGACAGTTAATCCATCCAGGAAAGACTGGTCTTTGAGACTTACTGATGCACTCTGGGCATATCGTACTGCATTCAAAACGCCCATTGGAATGTTCCCCTATAGGATAGTGTATGGAAAAGCCTGTCATTTACCAGTTGAGTTAGAGCATAGAGCATATTGGGCTATCAAGCATATGAATTTTGCTTTAGACAAGACTGGGCAGCATAGAAAGCTCCAGTTGTCTGAACTGGATGAAATTAGGAGAGATGCCTATGACACTGCGAGAAAGTACAAAGACCGGATGAAATTGTTTCATGATAAGAATATTATGAGGAAAACTTTCACTGTTGGTCAGAAGGTCTTACTGTACAATTCTCGATTACATTTGTTTCCAGGAAAATTGAGGTCAAAATTGATACGTCCATTCATTGTTGAGACTGTGTTTCCTCATGGAGCGGTAATAATTAAAAAAATTAAGAATGGTCGCATTATGAAAGTTAATGGTCAACGTTTGAAACCATTCTTAGAGATGAATCCATCTGAAGAAGAGACTATCAATATGTAAGATAATCCAATCTACCAGGATTGATAGGAAGGTCCGCTTCCATCCATTCATCCATCTACTCATCATTTTATGTCTGAGTTTGAGTCTGTTTGTGTCCGTTTGTCCATTTTGTCTAGTCTGTTTAGATTAGGTTTTTGCATTTTGTGTGTGTCTCTGAGTCTATGTTGCGTTTGTCTGTGAGTTAGTATGTGTTTGTGTTGATGTTGGACTAGTTTAGGTTTTTACTTTTGTTGAGTCAGTTTTTGTGTTTTTGTGTCAGTATAGAGTCTTTGTTGTGTGTTGTGTTTTTGTTATCTATTTGTTTTTGCAGGTTTTGAATAAAGAAAGCCCTCTCAGGTATTTTTTTGAATTTTTAGTTGTTCGTTTCTGATATTTTCTTCTAATTTGCAACTGATCATTGTAGATTAGGAAATATTGAGGACAATGTTCAACTTAAGTTTGGGGGTATTGAGGGGTCACTTATTAGTTTGTTTGTTTGAAGTCCCAAAAAATAAATAAATAAATAAATATATACTTGATTTCAGCATTAATATGTCGATTAAAATTTTTATATCATTCTTTCCCATTTGAATTTTGTGAAATTTATGCTTGGAAATTTTTACACAGCCATATTAATGTTAACCTGAAAAAAAAGAGTATTCATGAGTTAAGTGATCACTGGAGGAATACCAGTGGAGACTTATGACCCAGTGAGCTTTTGAGCCATTCTATTTTTCTGAGGGTTATAAGTAATTCTTATTTTCTTTGATGTGCGTATTGGGTTTTGTTAGATCTCATTATTTCTTTGTCTTTGGTCAAATACTGAGAATGACATCAAAATTGGATTATTACACTAGAGTTTTTCTGAATTTATTTGAAACAATTAAATATTCATATGAAGCTTAAGAAGTGATATAGGCCATTGTTTTGGATCGTTTGAGTCTTTGAAGCCTACCTATATTCGTCATATTATCATGTTAGTTCCCACTTTTGAGCTTTGAATGTAAATTTATCCTATTTTTATTGATTAACCATGTTATCCATACCCAACTCCGGTTGTGGAGTTGAGTCAAAATTGAAAAATCTATGACTTATTCTAGGACCTCGGAAAAGGTTAGAGATGATTGTTATTGGGATGGTACTCTGAGAAAACTATGGCACTTGAAAAGAAAAAAAAATGATGATGAGAGATGCAAAAGAAAATAAAAGAAAAAAAGCATCAAAAGGAAATGAAAAAAAAAAAAAAAAAAAAAAGGGAACATCCGTCCATCATAAATGAAGGATGTGAAAAAAAAAATGAAAAAAAAAAGGAAGAATTGAATTTGAAAATAAAAGAAATGCATTGAAGACTCTGATTGCTAAAAGGAAAATAGAGGAAAAAGAATTTCATTATAAAATTTTGAAGACCTCTACCTTTTCTGTTCAAAATATTAATTTTAGAGTCTTGTTATCCTTTTTCGAAGTTACCCAGTCCTAAGCCACGTTTCGTCCTACATGAAGTCCTATTAATCTCAGTTAATATGGTATTTAAAGTGGAGAATAGATGAAGAAGAATAATGGTGTTTTATTCAACGTTCTCAGGAAAATGGCATCCTTTTATGAGATCTATGTTTTTCTTTGATTTTAGTCATGCTTTGATGATAAATGTGTGAGATATTTGCATTTGAGAAATTATTCCGCTCACATATACTATTGAGAGAAAATTAACCCAATCTCTCAGTGAAAATCTTTCTGAGAGATATACTTTTGTGAGATTTGAAGTCGAAGCGCATTTTCAGCTGGTGGTTGCCCAACTTGTGCGTATTTTGAAAAAGAAGGTTATGTTAATATTTGGCTATCACACACTACACTCCAAGTATAAGTTTTGTAAAATAATTTTGGAGTTGTATGATTTTTAAATTTTGATTTATATATTTTTGCTGAAATTTGATGTTTGTGGGTATCATCACTGAAAGCCCTCACGAGACTATAACTCGTCCACTAGTAGTGAGCTAGGGGTTTAAAGGTTTATTGCATATGCTAAATGCAATCGAGAGTGCCAGTGAAAGTGGTGCAGTTTAAGATTTTTATTTTTGTTTTTAGAGTTTTTAGTTTTTGTTTTGCTCGAGGACTAGCAAAATCTAAGTGTGGGGGTATTTGATGAGCACAGGAAAATGACCATTTTACCTTTGTATTTGGACTAGTTAGCCTCTTGTTTTGTGTGTTTTAGAATATGTTTAATGAGATTTTAAATGTTTTGCAGGATTTATAGGGAAATGCAAGATATGAGAATTAAAAAGGAGAATTTTGCAATTTATGGGCATAAGTTTATATTTTGAAAAGTTAGAATTTTTAATAATTATTTTACCACAATTTTAGGGATTTTATTTGTAAACTAATTAATTCAAATCGATTTATGAGAGTTTGGATTAATTTAATACATTTTTAGAATTGATTGTAAGTGGTAAAATTAATTATTAGATTTTTCATATTTGTAAAGCCCAATTATTAAGCCCATTAAGAAAAGCACATGAAAAAATCCACATGTGTAAGTACTATATTTATTATCTCAAGAGGAAATTTGAAATTTACAAGTTAATATAAGAGGATTTTCGAGTTTGGCAAGTGGATTAAGGAAAGAGAAAGAAAATAAGAAAGGGAGAAAAATAAGGAAGGTTTGATAAATGTTCGGTATTTTAGTCATAAATTTCCACTCCGATATCTAATTGCTTTGATTTTTTTTTTGCGTTGGAAAGAATACTTCAAGAGCTACAACTTTATAATTTATAACTTTTTCTGATTCAGAAGTTAAAAAGGCCAAAACTGAGCTAAAAGATGATATATGTGTAAAGAATGAGATTCTGCACCCACTTTCCTTATACGAATTTAGCTCCTTGCCTCCTTTAAGTCATTCCATATTTAGCACAAATCATATCCGCCCTCCATGTGTCCCTTGTTTTATTTAAATCTTTAAATCCAATCCATTCATTCCACCTCCTTTCAACTATAAATACTAGCCCTCTCCCATTGAGAAAACTGAACTTGGGCATTGAAGAAAATGAGAGGAGAGGAAGAAGGGAAGGAGATAGTGTGATTTTCAAACATCACAAGGGTTCTTTAAGGTTGGTGATTTTGAATTTCTCATTTTATTTTCTTATCCTTTAATTTCAATTCCATTGTATTGTAATTTCAATTTCTTGTTTTGAATAAAATAAGGGTGTGCTGAAATATTAGTCTATGATTTTTCAATTATTTAATTCATGCATTATGATGGTTTGATTTTATTTTAATTCTTTTTTATAAAATACATGTTGGATTTAATTTTAGATTTTTCAAATTAAATGCACTGAAATATTTAGATTAAATAGACTTCATTCTCCAATCTAAGGCTCTTGTTTTCAAGAGTGCACTGAAATATTTAGGTTTGGAGAGAAAGTTTAAATTCTATTTAATCTAAGGTTTAATTTGAGAAGTTGATGATTATTGAATTCATGGCTTTTATATTTGGAATTTTAATCAATGAAAAATTTGAATACAAGGTTAGTAATTTATGTGAGCTCCGTATTTTAGGCCTTGATATTATTTTTAAAATATGAAAAATAAAGCCTCCATAATTCTTTGACCCAATTCCACTGTAAATATGTAGAGAGGTAGTTTAGGTGTCTTTAATTTTATTTTTGTTTATAAAAACTCAAATCTTTGAAATTGATGAAATAGGTTGGAAATAATTTAATTACATCTTAATTCTGTATTTTAAATTAGATTGAGATTGTTTATATTTTTATATTAATGCCACCATCTTAATTAAAATTAGTTAAATTATTAGATTCTATGTTTAAATTTAGAATGTTTCTAAATTAAGATTAAAGCTCATAGATTAGATAAATAACTCCATATTTCTTAAAGTTCTTAAAATACTTAATTCAATGGTGTATTTTCATGGATATATTTTCCTAAGTTCCGTTGGGTTCGACCTCGCACTTAATCGCTATAGTATCTAAATGGTTCGTGCGCTTGCGAGTTATAAATTTAAAATTTGCACAAAAATTAATTCTTCAATCTAGGAACTCTAATTTTAAGATTTTGAATTTTATAAACAAAAATAAAATTAAAAACAACTAAAATTACTTCTATACATATTTACAATGGAATTGGATCAGAGACTCAAGAAGGCATTATTATCCATATTTTAACAATAAAATAATGGCCTAGAAAATGGAGTTCACGTAAATTATTTAATACGCATTCAAATTTCTCATTCATTAAAATTCTAAATATGTAATCTATGAAATCCATCTAATTAAGAAAAATCAATTCTCGCCTTAGGTTTAGGTAAAATTTCTACTTCTAATTCCGAATCTAAGATAATCTCACTCTTAAAAAGAGCCTTAAACTGGAAAAATCAAGTTCTACTAATCCTAAAATAATCTCAATTTCCTTGAATTTCTTAGAAAAATAAACAATATAAAATTATGAATACAATGGAAACAAAATTGAAATTTTCATTACACATGAAAGAACAATTGGAAAACTATAATTCTAATTCTCACATTCTCTTATTGATTAAAGCATTGGAATAAAAATTACAATACAATTGGAATTTTGGAATTTAAAAAAATAATAAAATACAATGGAAAATTAAAATCACCAACCTCAAGAACCCAATGTGAAAATCAAAATTGCTAAAGTCTTCTCTTCTCCTTTTCAATCCCTCTCTAAAGCCTAACCAACTGTGAAATTCTCTACCCAAGTTCAATTTTCTCAATGGGAGAGGGAGTATTTATAGATGAAAAGAGGTGGAATGAATGCCTTGGATTTAAAGATTTAAATAAATAAAGGGACACTTAGAGGGTTGATATTGTTTGTGCTAAACTTGGAATGCCTTAAAGGAGGCAAGGAGGTGGAAGAAAATAGTAAAATTCGTGTACGGAAAGTGGGTACAAAATCTCATTTTTTACACATATACCACCTTACAGCTCAGTTTTGACCTAGTTAACGTCTGAATCAGGAAAACTCGTAAATTACAAAGTTATAGTCCTTGAAGTTTTCTTTCCAACCCAAGAAGAATAAAAGCAATCGGACATTGAAGTGAAACATTATGGTCAAAATACTCAACATATGTCAAACCTTCCTCCTTTTTCTCCACTTCTTATTTTGCTTTTTTTTCCTTAACCCACTTGCCAAATTCGAAAATCTTCTTATATTGACTTGTAAATTTCAAATTTCCTCATATGTATCTTGAGATGATGAAAAAAGACTTCATACATGTGGATTTCTTCATGGGTTTTTCTTAAATGGCTTAATAGTTAGGCTTTTAAAAGTATGTAAAATCTAATAAATAATTTTACCACTTACATTCAATTCTAAAAATGTACTAAATTAATTCAAACTCTCATAAATGGATTTGAATTAATTAGTTTACAATAAAACCCTAAATTGTGATAAAATAATTATTAAAAATTTCAACTTTTCAAAAATATCAACTTATGCCCATAAATTGTACAATTCACCATTTGAATTCTCATATCTTCTATTTTCCTGTAAATCCTGCAAAACATCCAAAATTCATTAAACATATCTTAAAACACACAAAAGAAGGGCTAGCTCGTCCAAATATAAGGGTAAAATATTCATTTTCATGTGTTCATCACCCACCTTTGTGCCGAAGACGCCGCTCCAGAATTTTTATAGTGGTTCTGGGGTACCTCCCTTATTCTACTTCGAAATAAAGGTTTTAAAAGAAAATTAAAACCAAGAAGCACTTGCCTTTAAAGCTCTCTCTTCTGATGTGTGCTTCTTAGAGATCTCACTCATGTATGCCGTCGCTCTGCCTCGTAGCCGTCGTTTAGCAATCACAGTCTAAGGGGGGTCAAGGAAACTGGTTCTACCAAAGGTTTCCTAGTTTATGGTTCTATCCATCTCACTTTCAAACTCAATCCTCAGATTGTTTGTCTATGAGTTTTCCTCTCTCTCACAACTCAATCTATTTGATTGGTTGTATTTGATTCCCCTAGTGTAAGCACGAGAGAGAGAGTAATCCTTCTGTTGGCCCTTATTTATGGTCATTGGTAAAGATGAGGGTCCAACTGATCCGTTCGAAGGATACCAATTGGTTGCATAAAGAATTGTTTATATAGCGAAGGCAACTAGTTGAAGTAATGGTAATGTACCGACAGGTCGGTCACACCAAGGGGTCGGTGACTAGAATTGTTATAATTCCAACCGTTGTGCATTAAGTGCACTCCCAAAGGTAATATTTTTTTCCGGTCGACATGTCATTGTCGCCGATGGGTTTACACTTATGGTACCGAGAGGTCGGTCCATACGAGATGCTCATTCTGGTGCAAATCATGCTGGACAATAATTTCAACTCTTGAAACTTGTTATCCAGAAGGTTTGTCGCCCTTTTCCGATGTGCTGGTTCTGGTACTCTCGATCAGCTTTGATTGCCGATTTGTCTGTTTCTTCGAGAGTCTACATGAGTTCAAGGATTCCGGAACTCAGGATCACGATCGAAGAATCATTGACCACGAGGGGTCATTTCAACCTTTCACCGAGGGGTTGGTGCATACGATACTCTCGATCAGAGAAAAACCCAAAATGACAGTTTAATGTTCCAAAATCTAATCTCATTCAAGCAAACTAGTCCTTGACCACGATGGCTCGATCCTGACTGGACTGAGGGGTCGGTGAGATAAACTGGTCGTGCTGACAGTGAAACCAAGTACATATTTCGAAGTTGGGTTCTAATTCACTGTCAAGCATCCTCTCTAGGCTTTTTATAATTTAACCATTTGTTTCTCCAAGCCTAGCGATAGTCCTTTCTGAGGTGTGTGTACAACCTAAAGTCATCTATGTCCATATTACCTGTTTTGTAATTACCTATAACGATGAGTTTCAATCCGGTGGAGCGTGATCTTCATTCTTGATCACATTGGGTCTTCAAGCTTCCAGCAAGTGTTCTTTTCGAGTCATGGAATTGACAAATATAGGGTCTTAGCCAAGCCGAGGTATTAACAATCTCCCCCTTTGTCAGTTTCATGGCAAAACGTAGAAGTTAACCCATTTACAATCCTACATTTATTACAACACATTTGAATATAAAATATTATATTGATTACATGTACATATTCAAATGGAAAACAAGATTATGGTATTCGCATACTCTTGTTCAGCTTGCTTCATTTCATTTTCCTAGTTCAAGTACATAAGCAAGCAACACTAGAAAATCATTAGAGGGGTTAATCTCTAAATATAGAAATGCATTCATGGACTAAACAAGATCTGTATTCAAGCTTCCCCCACATTCCCTGATTTCCTAGTGACCAACACTACCCATAGCTTATCCAAGCTATCAGTGCTGAGAAGATTTCTCTTCCAATCTTCTTGAGTTTGATCTCTCAAATTCCAAGCATAGACATTCTTCCTATTTCCATTGGCTTTGATGTTTTAGGCTTCTACTAATTTCTCCCCCATTTTGTCATTCAATTGACAAAGATTAGTAGGCTGACATCGAGGTTTTAAGCACTCCCCCATGCTTCTTGTATTTAGTATTTGACTAGGTTTTACTCAAACTCATGGTTTTCCGTTTTGGTTTAATGCACACTTCTCGATGTATTAATATTAGTTTGATCCTGCACAAACTGAGATTTAAGCTTTGCTGATTTCTTCCATGAGTGGAGCAATTGTCCTAGCATTCCTAGAGTATTTTCTCCTCCATTCTCCAAGCTGTCTACCTCAGCTTTCTCGACCCAGTTCCCCTTTTCGACTCACTTCTTCTATACTCGCTCTAGCTGGAAGTGTAAGTTCCTTAATGGTCACTCCTCTTGGCCTTATGGGAGGAGGCGATTGGGTGGCATGATCACTCTCAGAATCAGAGGACACAATAATGACTGTGGACTTGTCCCTTGTCATTATTCAATTACTGGAGGTGAAAAGAACAGAAACCCTCTATTTTTCCTGGCTAGATTTCGCTTCGGGAGGTCCTAACGGCTGACCTAGGGCTTGGGAGGAGAAGACGAAATTGCAGAGCATCAGTGGGAGAGAAAACAATGATTTTGAAATGTCTATCGTTTTCGCAAAAAGAGACCTTTTTAACTTACTCTTTCTGATTCACCGACTGGTCGTGACCAGCGATCTGTCTGTGTCGATATGTTGATATATACCGACCTGTTTCCCTTTGCGATTTTTCCCCCTTTCAGACAGTGTTCTGAATTCCAACAGTACCGACCTGTCTATATCTTCCGACTAGTCTATCCTTCAACCTGGGTTATGAAGGAAGACTGGCATGTATGTGTATGTGCTTGTGATGTTCATGATTCTTCAAGCTTTACTTATACACCTTTTAATCCCAGTGATGATACATACATTCACACCATATTTGTGCCATTTGAATATTCGATTCACCCTTCTGAAAGTAGACACAAACCATGGATTACGGATCTCTTTTTTGGATCCAAATTAATCCAAGGTTCTTGGACACATTTAATTCACCAAGTTAAGTTTATTATCCAAGTGTGTGATGTCATGAGATGCGGCATTTCCTGACTTTAGCAATGGCAAGGTGTCTATGAACACAAATCATGCCACATAATGTATGAATTAATGAATATTGAAATGAAACACAAAGCACACTAATCATACAATCATTTCCTGTTCAAAGCATATAGAAATGAAGTATGATCCTACACACACAGCTCTTATGCATATTATCATGTTATTACCCAAGACATGATAAAATGTTTTTACCATTCTTTCAAGAGAGCTCAAATTCCTTGAAATGGGCTGGTACTTAAATGGATTCAGATACGCACAATTGATCAATTTGATCAATACTTTTGGTAGGTCACACCAATGATATTCCATTTAAGGGCATAGAGCATTTTTCATTCCACATGGGATTCACAAGTTTAGGAACTTGTAATGAAATAACACTGTGTATGTGTACCACATTGGTTGTAATCACATACACACCTTATACATGAGGTAATGCATATACTACATTCATTTCCTAAAGATGCACAAATCACATGTCATATGAAATGAAGTGAGATATGTATATTCCCATACAAGAGTGCATACCAACATGTACAACACATATCTTAAAATAGATCAATCCAACAATCAAGCAAGAACATGGATTGAATGTGAGATGCTAATTCCAAAACATGTTTCAAATGTGGTACCAACAGTGGTATCCCTTCACACATTTGAACCTAATATTGTGAGACTTGGAATCTAAGTTCACAATTTTGTGATAGCCTTTTGTCAAATTTGATTTTAGCCATGGGTGTCTTCCCGTTTGATCCTGTGGTTCCACATTCCAGATTTTGTATCATGATGTTGGTCTCTAAACATCTCGGTACATGGTTGTATAGGATACTTGGATGTTACTACCTTTTTCAAGTTTCTTCCTCAGTCCTCTTCTTTTCTTAGAGGATATAACTTGGACTTTTTCAATGGTTAAAAGTAACCATGCACCTATATTTTCAGCTCACAAATTTTTTATAGGTGATGCTATTCATTGGGCTACAAGAGGCAATTTTCAGTGGATTCTTTCAGCCTCTTTTGTTGTTTCATGTCTTTTAAATATTTTGACAGCACATCATGAAACAACACTGATGAATGCTACATATGTTTGGTTTTCGTAAATAGCCTATTCATCATTTGTCCAAGCAGTTTTGGTCTTTCGGCTAAGTGGTCATGGAAGTTGAAAGCTTATCCAATACTTCTTCCATAGGCACAGACCATTTTCTATTCACCTATTTCCAATTATGCTTTATGATGAAAATATTTATAGTTCTTCATTTCATTTTTCATAAAAAATAGAGACTTGGCAAATATCATGGTTTTCTCTTATAGCCATTGTTCTATCATGGATCAACTCGGATGGTTAGATCCTTTCTCAAGAGCATCAGGCTTTGATACCAATTGAAAGTACCATTTACAAGGGTGCTAGAACAACCTGATTGACCCTAGAGGGAGGGAAGGAGGGAGAGAGAGGGGGGGGGGGCGCAGTGAATAGGTCAATTCCATTTTTAATGATGTTTACAAATTTCTTGATTTAAAGTACAGTGGAATGTTTATTAAGAGATTTGTTTAGTGTGATAATTTCATTTAAACGATCACTACTAAGATTATGATCATTTACATAAACTTTGATTATCGATGCTTGTGCATAATGTGTATAATTGGATATTCAATATGCAAAGTGATGTGTGTTAAGAAGAGTACTTAAATTCTGAATACAAATACCAAAGACCAATTTTAAAGTGGTTCGGTTAGCCAACCTACATCCATTGTTATGATTCGTTCAACCTTGAGCTATCCCCAAAATCCACTAAGTGGGGACTTACACCCTCACAATTAGAGTAGGAATTCCACCTCACTCAATCGGCATGAGAATTTCACCCACCACTGTCGAATAGGAATTCCACCTATCCATTTGGCCGACACACCCAGCTCTGTACTGGAGACGTCGCTCCTAGAATTTTTTATAGTGGTTCCGGGGTACCTCCCCTTTATCCACCTGCGGAACAAAAGTTTTAAAAGAAAATTAAAATAAAGAAGCGATTTCCTTTGAAGCTTTCTCTTCTGATGTGTACTTCTTTTCGAGATCCCACCCAAGTATGCTGACGCTCCGCCTCGTAGCCGTCGTTTAGCAATCACAATCCAGGGTGTTAAGGAAACTGGTTCTACCAAAGGTTTCCTAGTTTATGATTCTCTCCATCTCGCTTTCAAACTCAGTCCTCAGATTGGTTGTTTATGAGTTTTCCTCTCTCTCTCTCACAACTCAATCTATTTGATTGGTTGTATTTGATTCCCATAGTGCTAGGATGAGAGAGAGAGTGATCTTTCTGTTGGCCCTTGTTTAAGCTCACTGGTAAATATGAGGGTCCAACTGATCCTGTCCGAAGGATACCAATTGGTTGCATAAAGATTGGTTTATATACCGAAGACAACCAGTTGAAGTAACGGTAATGTACCGACAGGTCAGTCACACCAAGGGGTCGATGACTAGAAATGTTACCCTTACAATTCCGACCAGTTGTGCATTAAGTGCACTCCAAACTGGTAATATTTTTTCCCAGGTCGACATGTCGTTGTCGCCGATGGGTCGACACTTATGGTACCGAGAGGTCGGTCCATACGAGAGACTTGTTCTGGTGCAAAATATGCTGGACAGTAGTTTCAACTCTTGAAACTTGTTATCCAGAACGGCGTGTCACCCTTTACCGATGTGTCGGTTCTGGTACTCTCAATCGGTGTTTGATTGCAGATATGTCTGTTTCTTCGAGAGTCCACATGAGTTCAAGGATTCCGGAACTCAAGATCTTGATTGAGGAGTCGTTGACCACGATAGGTCATTTCAGCCTTTCATCGAGGAGTCGGTGCATATGTGACTCTTGATCAGAAACAAACCCAAAATGACAGTTTAATGTTCCAGAACATAATCTCATTCGGGCCGACCAGTCCTTGACCACAATGGGTCGATCCTGACTGCACCGAGGGGTCCTTGAGATAGACTGGTCGTGCTGACAGTGAAACCAAATACATATTTCCAAGTTGGGTTCCAATTCATTGTCAAGCATCATCTCTAGGTTTTTTATGATTTAACTATTTGTTTCTCTGAGCCTGGGCATAATCCTCTCTAAGGTGTGGGTACCACCTAAAGTCATTTATGGCCATATTACCTATTTTGTGATTGCCATAACGATGAGCTTCAATCCGATGAAACGTGATCTTCATTCTTGATCACATTGGGTCTTCAAGCTTCCATGAAGTGCTTCTTTTCGAGTCATGGAATTGACAAACATAGGGATCTTAGCCAATCCGAGGCACTAACAAATATGTTTTGATCTTGAATGGAAGGTTTGGTTTTTACTCAAATGAATAGAACTTTGATTGTCACAAAAGAGAACATACCTCTCTTGCTTTAGTCCCAATTCTAATAAGAATCTCTTCATCCACAATATTTCCTTTCATCCCTCATGCTACAACAATGTTCTTAGCCTCTGTTGTAGATAATGTAACATATTTCTACAATTTGGACTTTTAAGATACAACTCCCACTGAAAGAGCAATCAAGTAACCCGACATGGACTTTCTAGTTTCAATGTCTCATGCCATGTCTACATCTTTGGTGCCTTCCAACAAAGGTTTACTATTTCCAAAACATAAACACATTTTGTAAGTGCCTCGATGATACTTAAGAATCCATTTAACTGCAGCCCAATGTTCTTTCTCATGATTTGAAAGGAATCTATTCACAACATCAACTGCATGAGCTATGTTTGGCCTAGTACACACCATAGCATACATCAAACTACCAACTGTTGATGCATGAGGAACTTCCTTCATTTCACCTTTTTCTTTCTCATTTGTTGGACACTGTTTGGAGCTGAGTTTGAAATGATTTGCAAGCACTGATTTACCTTTGTCCATATTAAATCTTTTCAATGTACCTCTCTTGTGATAGCCAAAACATGTCGTTCTTTCTATCCCGAGTGATCTTCATACCCAGTATCTACTTTATTGGCCCCAAAGTTTTTCATAGAAAATGATTTACTGAGCTCTGCTTTCAACTTGTTAAATTCAAAAACACAAGCTATTAAATTAGTAACATCTTATCCAACAATTAACATATCATCTACGTAAAGCAACAAAATAATGAAATCACCATTTGAGATTTTTTTCACATACACACAATGATCTCAAGTATTCCTTTTGTACTCATGATCAACCATGAAGGAATCAAACTTCTTGTACCACTATTGTGGTGTCTGCTTTAACCCATATAAGCTCGTGTTTAGTTTATAAACCAAATTCTGTTTGTTTTTTACTCTGAAGCCCTTAGGATTGTTCCATGTAGATCTCTTCCTCCAAGTTGTTAGAGCCCCGGTTTATCCGTGTCTTCCTGTTGTCAATTTCGTAACAAATTATCAAAACCTTGCCCATGGAAGATGAAGATATTGTATGAAGATCATTGGAAGTCAAACTAGTTGTTGACAAGTCAAAATAGTTGTTTGAAGTCAAACTAACCAGTTGGCAAGTCAAAGTACTCGTTGGAACATTTTTCTATAAATTCAGAGCTCATTTCAGAAGCCACTAAATTTGGTAATCAATCCTAAACCTTCATAGACTCTCAGCAGAAGTTCCCACCATTGTCAAACACCATTGAACCTCTCTAAGCATTTGTTAATCACACCCACAAATGTCTATGGAATACTCAAAACTATTTTAGCTTCTCTTTGGTGTGATTAAGACATCATTAACTAGGGAAATCTTTTAGCTTTATTATCTAATCCGAGACCCAACCTCGCCTATGGTTGTGTAAAACACTGGAGATCATCAAGCATTTAAGACTGGAGTGTAGAGGCAACTCTCAAAAAACACCAAATCAAGATCTATACTCAAGACTAAGGCAAGTGTTCTTTATTTCTTTCTTTCAATTCATGTACAGTGGATTACACCTTTGTGATTGAACCACTATAAAAAATAAGTGTCAAGGAGTAGGAGTCGTGGTCGAACCTTTCCAAACTAGGTGTTTATTGTATTGGTAAGTTACCCATTCATAGTGATTTCCTGGATAGCCTAAGGCTGGATGAGTCCAAAAGTGGATATAGGTTGATTAACTAAACCACTATAAATCTTTCTCCATGTATGGTTTGCTTTTATTGCTTGGTCATTTGCTATGTTCATTATTACGCTGCACATAATAATTTGATTAATTAAAAAGAGTAATAAAAATTGGAAAGGTCCTATTCACCCCCCCCCCCCCTCCTCTTTCTCTCTCCTAGGACAGTGCATTGCTCTGATACCACTTGTAAGTCCTGGCTAGAACAATACACATCCTATAAGGGGGTGAATAGGACCTCCAATTTTTATTTATCCTTTTTAAATTATTAAACAAATGTGCAGCGGAATAATCAAGTGTACAAACAATAAACAAAACCACACATGCACAATAATTTATAGTGGTTTGGTTCACCTGAACCTTCGTCCACTCTTGGGCTCACCCAACCCTGGACTATCTGAAACTCACTATGAAAGGGTAAACTACTGTAATACCCCGACCCAGAAGGGTCTATATAGTGGAGGAGAATAAGTCCCACATTGATAGTTGCATTGGAAATTCCCTAGTATATAAGTTGTAGCCTTCCTCCTTCTAGCACTAAGGCCTTTTGGGAGCAATAGTGGATTGGCTCGCCAATGAAAAGCCATACGGGTCCGTGTATGTGAGCCCAAAGAGGACAATATTGTGCCAGCGGGACAGGTAGTTACAAATGGTATGAGAGAATGGTTTAACTCTTTACCTGAAGGTGTGACCTTGGTTGTTGTGTGTGCAAAGTCGGGGACGACACTAGCTTTAAGGGGGGTAGGTTGTAATACCCTAACCCAGAAGGGCTATATTGTGGAGGAGAAAAAGTCTCACATTGCTAGTTGCATTGGAAATTCCCTGGTATATAAGTGGTAGCCTTCCTCCTTCTAACATAAGGCCTTGGGAGCAACAATGGGTTGGCTCGCCAATACAAAGCCGTGCGGTCCATGTGTGTTGGCCTAAAGCGGAAAATATTTTGCTAGCGGGACGGGTCGTTACAACTATCCAATCAACACACTCCTAGTTTTGAGAGGTTCGAGCACCGTGGTCTACTCTTTGACACCTATCTTTTATGGTGGTTCGATGACAAAGGTCTAATCCACCTTATAAGAATAATAAATGAAAATACAAGAACACTAGCCTTTGTAGTTCTCAAACGATCTTGGCAGTGTTCTTGAAAGATGCCTCATCGCTTCGGTCCTTGATGCTTGAAATGTTCCAGTGATTGCACAACCGTAGGAGAGGCTGGATCTATGATAGAGTTAAGATGCTACAGTATTACCCTAGATGATCATCTCTTAATCACTTTCATTTAAATTAAAATAGCTTTGAAATCACCATTAACAGTTGTTAAACTGATTAGAGAAGAGTGAATGAGGGATGATTTGCAAAGGTTGGACCCATTTAGAGAGTTTGGGATTGATTAAAATTAATCTCACTTAATTAGCCTATTTTTTGTTTAGATAAACAAGCCGTATTTATAGATTTACTATTCACAACGGCTAGTCTTGGAGGCCTCGAGTACTGTAGCTTGAGGCCTCGAGGAGCCTACAACAACTAAGCCAACGGATAGCATAGCTAAGCCAATGGATAGTTACAACTACAATGCCTTGAGGTCTTGAAGCTACAATACTCGAGGCCTCTAACTCGAAAGCTAATAAATTTTGACTGTAAGCTATTTGATCTTAGATGCTACAGTACCTCAAGGTCTTGAAGCTACAGTGCATCGAGGTCTCCAACCTGCAGTAGTTAGAAAAACTTAGAGTTAATTTTATGATTCTTTACACTATTTTTCAATGAGATCTTTTGCCTAGGGATGTTTGGGTTTCGACCTAGAGTCCATTATGGTCATTTTACCTATATGGTTGCCAAACACATGGAGAATTATCCGCAACTTTCCTTTGGACTTCGATCAATCCTGATTATTCAAACTTCATTCTTCCAAGGCAAGGTTCGACTCTGTCACGGGAATTGACAATATAGGGACTCGATCAAACCGGAGCCACTAACACAAGTCACCATGAAGGAAAGTTGTCTTCACATCAAGTTATTCAATTTCTAAATTTAAACATGCATCCAAACCAAGTACCACTCGTATAAATGACATCTTCACAACATGTGAGAAAATTTCCTCAAAATCAATCCCTATTTTCTGACCAAAATCCGTCACAACTAATCTCACCTTATACCTAGGTTGTGAGATTTTTTCCTCTGTCTTTAACCTGTAGAGCCATTTGTTCTAGAGTGTTCTCTTTCCCTTAGGCAGCTTCATCAAGTCGTAAGTGTGGTTTTTATGTAGGGACTTCATTTCTTATTGCATGAATTTCAACCACTCTTTCTTATGCTCGTGTGATATATATTCTTGGTAGCACTCTAGTTCTCCTCCATCTGTAAGCATCACATACTCATTAGGAGAATACCTTCTTTAAGGACTAGCAGTTCTCTTGTTCTGTTGGTGGATCTAGAGGGGCATGTTCCATTTGTTCTTCTAGTTCCACATCATCAATAATTGTATCACCAATATCTTCCTGTACATCTCCCCCATTATCATCATGCACTATGGGTGAAGGAACTAGATCTTAGTTGACTGGATAATCATTAGAATGAACCGACTTCTCAATCTCGTCAATATCTTTAATGGTTTGATCTTTAAAAAAAAAATACATCTCTGCTTCTGACTACCTTTTGCCAACTGGATCCCATAATCTATAGCCGAACTCCTCTTGTCTGTAACCAAGAAAAATGCACTACTTTGTCTTACAATCAATCTTAGATATCTCATTTTTAGGAACATGGACAAATGCTCTGCATCCAAATACCTTTAAATGCCATAGGAAACATCTTTCCCTGCCAAACTTTATTTAGTATATCACCATCAAGTGGATATGAAGGAGAGAGGTTGATTAGATCAACTATTGTTCTCATTGCCTCACCCTAGAATAATTTAGCCAGCTTAGCATGGGAGAGCATATATCTGATTCTATCCAAAATTGATCTGTTCATTCTCTTTACTACCCCCATTTTGTTGAGGTGTTCTGGGAATTGTTCTTTGGTGTTTGATGTCAATGTTTCTGCAATACTCTCCAAATGGACCCATGTAGTCACCACAATTGTCTGTACAAATACACTTCAAGGTTTTTCCTGTTTCATTTTCAGCATTAACCTAAAAAAGTTTAAATGCTTCCAACACATAATCTTTAGATTTCAAAGCAAAGGTCCACACTTTTCTGGAATAATCATAAATAAAAGTGACAAAATAACAGGAACCATCCAAGTGCTCTAACTTTCATTGGTCCACAAACATCAGGATGTACCAAATCTAGAACACTAGATTTTCTATATGCAAGAGTTCTTTTAAATAAAACTCTATGTTGTTTCCAACTAAGAAATGAGCACATGTTTTACTGAAGTGTCCCTTTCACCACAGGAAAGAGTTCTTTCCTAGCTAGAACTTGCATTCCCTTCTCACTCATGTGAAGAGCATCTTATGCCATAGCTCGGCAGATGCTTCTTTCTCAATTGCATTGACCTCACATTTGCTTAGCTTTGCCTGCATCAAATAGAGTATGGAATATTTCCTACCTCTGGCAAATACCATGGAACCTTTAGAGAGATTCCACTTTACATCACCAAACTAATTTTTGTAGCCTTCATCATCAAGTTTTCCAGTGGAGAGCAAATTGAGGTGGACGTCAGGAACATGTTGAACATTTTTAAGTACAAGTCTACAGCTCATACAGGGCTCTATGCAAACATCTCTTATTCCCTGCAATTTTGGAGAAACCATCATTTAGACATGGCCAAAATGATGCTAGCCTAGGGTCGAATTCGGTGAGAACCCGCTAGTAGGGATTGCAGTTTCAGAGTATTGTCTTTGAAAGACCCACTGCAGACGATTACAAATCGTAAAACGATTCTGTCTTGGTAAAGGTTTGCTCAAACAATGCCCAAACCGATTTCACAAGTTTCCTAGAAATTCAAATTATTCTGTGGAATTCTATAGATTAGGCCTCTTCTAATTGAATGTGATTAAAAATTGCAGAAGCATAATTAAAAGAGAACAATGGTAAATTTGATTAAGGAACAATTTAATCTATGAAAAAACAAAGAGACTAATTGAATTAAAATAAACTAGGCAATTACTTGCAAGATAGAGTTGGTCCCAGTCCATGGGCCAAAGTCCAACGTGAATACACATGACAACTCCAAGATTCTTTTCTCAAAATAATTTTATTCAATTCTGTAGAATTCTAATGGCGTACAACTTACTTATAATAATAAAAAAAAGTGTAAAAAGACCAAATTGGTCTTGCCTCTTTAAGAAACTCCTAAAATAAGCAACTTACTTAAGATGGAATTTCGTTCAATTTTGACCATTCTATCTCAACCCTGCACCATGCCATCTGACTTATTGAATGACTAAGATTAAACGACAAAAATACTAAGCAGGCAAACTTCTCCCCCTCCTCTTTGCACTCCTTTCTCCACCTACTCTGTCCACCTTCTCATTCCACTTGTCAAATCCTCTCCCTTCCAAGCATGTGGACTACAATCTCGTATGGAAATGTTTTGGGAAGGTTTAGGGTAGTAAAACAAGTCAATTGTGGATGATTTAAGTGAATTTGACCCACATGACCCATATGTAATGATCTTAGGGTAATTTTGGTTCAGTTGGGTTGGCTTTTGGACTTCTGGATGCAGTTCTTGGGCACCAATTTGTTAATTATGTTCAATTAGAGATAATTGGCATCATAGAGCTTATTGGAGTTTAGGTCAGTTTTGGTAATATTTGGGCTTGGGCTTTTAAGTTTAACTGGGTGATTCAAGCCTGTTAGGTAATTAGGCTCAGGCTAACAAAGTGTTCAAGTTTATTAGACAGAATCCATTAATGAACCTTAGGCAATTTGGGCCATGAAACCCAAGTCAATTCAGAGCCTCAAGAACTAAGAACTAGTGTGCATCATTTGGTCTCAGAGCCAAACACTTGAAAGTTGACCAACTACATGAGTTGATCATCAGAGCTTCGAATTGCTTCTACTTACAATAGAACTAAATTCTTGGAAAAATCGATTTCAAAATAACAACCAACCCAACGTAGGAGGTTGCTACTGCAATTTTTTTTTCTCTCTATATAAACTTTCAAGACTTGTTTTTTGCTTTCATATTGCTTACATCAAAACATACATATATTTTTAGGGCACACGTAACTATATATATATATATATATATATATATATATATTTCTCAACTTCTTAATATTAAAATTACTTTGTCTTTCCACTAAAGGCTTTAATCCTTTACATTTGTGAAAAGCGTTACAGGCTTTTAATTTCCTTTAAAAATTAGAGACTTTTAAATTAGGAAACAATTGCATGACATTAAAATGAAAAATAAAAGCACTAGTGGAGGAGATTAAAAAAAAGAGTCCAGATCATACTTTGATTGTAAAAATTAATTTTTGATATTTTAAAATATAATTCATTTCAAAATTCAAAACTACAATTTGCAAGTCTATAGAATCAGAATCTTATTTATAAATAAAGAGAACGGTATACATTATAAAATGACAGAGAGAGAGAGAGGTGCTTAGATCATAACGTACTAATATATATTCATAATTTTTTTTAAAAGTGTGAAAATCTTTGAAAGTTAGATAATATATAGATAGAATTTCTTTTATTCTATTTATATTTCAATGCCTAATATCAATTTCTCCTTCAAAAGCTGTACAAATCCTTCATCATCTATATTGTATTTGTACCTTCAGTTTTCATTTTAAATGCTTATTTGATATGAAAAGTTGTCGTTGCAGGAGGAAACCAAGTCCCACAATCGAAATTTCCTAGACATCTTCAACGGTTCACGGTTGCCTTCAAGATTATCATTAGCTTCTTGATTTGTCTTCTCCTACCAGGTACATCCCATTTTAAGCTGTTATAATCTATCTCTTATTTTACTATAGTAACACAGCTATTGATAAAGTTGCTAAGATAATAACTTTTTTTATCTTAGTAAAGTACAAGATGTATATTTTTCACAACTGACAGGTAATAGGTCGTCAGATCTTATCATAGTAAAAACATTGATTGTGGAGTTTTTCGGAGTAAAAAATTTAGACTAAAAGCAATGTTAATGTAGTTAAGATCTACCAACTGATGTAGTTATACTGTTTGGTATGATTTTTTTTGGTTTTTTGAATTTTGTAGGATAAATTTTAGATCTGAACTTGAGATCCAAATCAAGGATTTCAATGTGTGAAATCTTGAAGAGACCTTCTCTCAGTTTACATCGATCACTTAAGGAAAGGAACAATGGCATCAGTTTTATTAGGATAATCTGGTGGAATTAGATTCAACAAGGAAATCGGGTGTTCAATTGAATGCCAAAACGAACATGGAATGGTTATTCTGGATGTTTGAATTTAATCAAAAAGCATATGAGGAATTTAAATCCAACACTAATTGGAATTGGCAAACACTTAACCATCTAAGATGTAATTTGGATGTTAAATTATAATTTAATTACTCATGGGAAAATAAAATTGCAAGACATCGGAATTCACTGTGCAGAAAATTGATACAAATAATTAAATCAAATTCAAACACAATAGCAAATTAAATGCAAAAAACTAAACAAAGAACTCACCTCAAAACTTAGGGAGAACTTCCACAAGACACAAAGCTTCAAACTGTAACTGAAATCAATTATGGTGTTTATATTGGGTGGCCTAACACTGAATTTATAGGCCTTATTCTCAAAGAAATAAAGAAAGTGACTAAAGTTAGACTGATGAACACTGTCAGTCGCACCGATCACTGTCGTTCGAACCTTCAGTGATTGGATTCTCAGATAGTCGATTCTACGTGATCAAAACTCCTCGGTCGACCGATAAAACTCAGGTCCAAATCCTTGTTGGAAAAACTTTAGATACGGATCTGAGATCCAAATCAAGGATTTCAATGGGTGAAACCCGGAAGCGGCCTTCTCTCAGTTCATTCGATCACACAAGGAAAGGAAATATGGCACCGTTTTCATTGGGATAATATGGTGGAACCAGATTCACCAATGAAATGAGTGTTCAATCGAATGCCAAAACGAACATGGATTATTATTCCTGGATGCTTGAATTTGATCAAAAAGTATAGGAGGAATTTATATCCAACACTAATTCAATTTTTCAAACACTTAACCTTTTAAGATTGGTTGTGGAGTTATAATTTAATTACTCATGAGAAAATAAAATTGCAAGGCATGAAATCAAAATTCACTATGCAGAAAATTGACCCAAATTATTAAATATAATTCAAATACGAAATCAAATTAAATGCAAAGAACCAAAGAAAGAACTCTCCTCAAAGTTAGGAAGAACTTCAACAAAGCACAAAGCTTCAAACTTTAATTCAAATCAATTATGGTGTGTTTACATTGGGTGGCCTAGCACTGAATCTATAGGCCTTACTCTCAAAGAAATACAGAAAGTGACTAAAATTTGAAAATACAAGAAAAAGGTAAGTTTCCTAACGTTCCTACGTTGCGTTGGCAGATCCGGATGTTGCTTTCGTGGTTGATTGGTCGGACCTATTAACACCGTCGGTCGCACTAATCTCTATCGGTTGCCCTGATGATGATCGTTGATAGAACTATCAGATTCTCACACAATCCATCGGTTGAACTGGTGATCCTCAGTCAGACCGATAAAACTCGTCAATCAAACCAATGCTTCCCAGTCTCACTGTGGTTAGATCTCGATTTTGTCCTGGCTTTCCAATCTCTGCCATATTAATCCAAGCAGGGTCCACCTGATGAGTCATCAGATGATGTGACAATGCACAGTGGAGCCCACTCTTTCCTCCGTCAATCTGGTGTAAATTTGCAGTGTCATCTCATCAATCCGATCCAATTAGGGTTGGTTCATCTTCAATCAGGTTTTATGATTTTATGAGCTACATAAAATTAAAAATATGTGTTATATTTGAATGAGTGTGATAATGGAATACTTTGCAATTCATGATCCTAAACTAGGAGAAAGATCAGGTCGAGAAATTATCCATGACGTATAGCTCACAACAACAAACTCTGGATGATTTAAAATAAATTGTTGTTTTATTGGGGATTGTTGTTTGCAAGTTTTTCTACTGATTTCTATTACTTAAGTGTTTCATAAATATCATTCTTTTTTTTTTCTTTTTATTATAAGAACTTAATTATTTGATATTATTTACTATTTATTGAGGAGAATATAAATATTTAATGCGTATCTGATGACGTGAAGCATGTGAAAGTTTGGATTTTGCATCAAGAATCCAATATGATTCGAATTTGAATCTGATTTCAAAACTAACAATATGAAGTGGACATGAATGTTATCTAAATCCAATCAGTAGCCAACTTATGTACATCTCTAATGGGAATGATTTTAGACTTGCTTGCATGTTTGAATACAAATTCTGCTCAATAATTTTAGTGTATTTGTTTCGTAAGAAGTACTATTTTCTAAATATCAGATCTCTCACAAGTTACAATTGCACAGCCAAGGATGTTGAGAAGATGAAGAAAATTAAAGGACAACACTTGTTGGTGCTTGGAATAATGGAAAAACTTGTCGAGAATGAAATATGCCAAGAATATGTAGGACCTCAAAAGGTAGAGACAAGACTTCTAATGGCAGCCAGAATGGGAGTGACAGAGATGGTAAAGGAAATCGTAATGAGATACCCTGAAACATTTAAAGACAAGAGATTAGACGACAACAGAAATGTTGTGCATATGGCAATTGAGAGTCGGCAAGCACGTGTATTTGAGCTTCTTTTTAACCTTGGAAAGAAAGGAGTTGTTAAGTGGGAAGATGCCATGACCACAGACAAGAATGGGAATAATGCCTTACATCTAGCGGCAGTGAGAACCATTCGTCGGCCTTGGGGATTGCGTGAAACCCTGCAACTACAATGGGAGATTAAGTGGTATACTGTGAGTCACACTCTCTCTCTCTCTCTCGTCTATATATATCACAATACTTGGTTCATTTCTCCTTTTTTTTTTCTTAATTCTTAACTGATTTAATAAAAAAAATCAACCATACGGATTGAACATAGACTTAATATGATACAAGTATACAAAGTTTCAACATAAAAATCCATTTATGGTCACTTAATCTTAATAATCAAAATCATTGAACGTTTTACAAAAATTCAAAGAAATGATGTTAGGTGACCTTGGCTGCTAAAATTAAGTGGTTATAAATTAAGTTTTCAGGTGAAATTTGTTGGAACGTGTGGCTCACTTTCCACTAAAAAAGGAAGGAGTCCTAGATTGGGAAGACCTCTTCAATGAGGCAATTACCAATTAACTAGGTACCAATTAAAGAGGCTAAAAATCCTCTGAGATTTTTATACTCGACAGGTTTTTCACTTTATATATGGTGGGTATTCTCCATAGAGAATTGTCGTTCGGTGCCTTCCAAGGCCAGAGGGTCTCTTGCAGCAAAGGTGTAGTGAGGGAGATAGAGAGAGAGGGAAGATACCAAAAGAGATCTTAAGATCCAATTATTGTATCTGTATTCTTTTTATCTATAATGAAATCTACAATCTCTCGTGGACGTAGGCCAAGGTTGGGCCGAACCACGTATATCCTGTGTTCTCTGTGTTTGTGTGTGATTGAATATGTGATTTGTATATGAGGGTGTTGGGTCTATTCCCTAACAAGTGGTATCAAAGCGAAGGTTCGATTCGGGCCAAATAAATCACACATCGGAATCATCTGCGAAAGGAGAGGGGCAGAAGCAACAGTGCAATACCGCTGTAGATCTGGTTTTTTCAGATCTATGAGTCGCAGTCAGCAGAGGTGGGACTGGAAAGACAAAGCCCCATCGCTAGTGCGCAGGCAGATCCGTTCCACGTCGGTTCTAAGAAAACCAGAGACAGGTTCGTCGGAATCGGAAATTAGATCTGAGAGATCAGATTTGTAATTCCGAAAAAAAAAAAAAAACAGATCGGTGAGACTCTGCAGACGGTCGAGACTGTAGGAAAGGAGGCCAGATCTGGGAAATTCAGAAGGGGTTTCTTGATTCAGATCTGAGATCTGAGGCGAGCATCAGCCAGTGACGCCCAGAAGAGGAAACTGCCCCGGCAAGCGGTGCAGACTGATATCAGAAGTGAGATCAACAATGCTGCTGGAGGAGCAGGTAGCTGCCAGATCTGTGGTAGAGAAGAAATCAACAGATCTAGGACCTTCAGATCTGTACAGATCTATCAAAGGAGTGGGACGGCCAAGCAGGCCGAGGACTCACGGTCGAAGGCGTTTAGATCTACAGATGCAGCAGCCACGACCGTGGCCAGATCAGATCTGGGAAAACTGCGGACGAGGCCTGCAGATGAGAAGAAGCAGAAAGAGGCGGATTTGGTAGTGGTGACGATTTCAGATTTGAGGCGGAACAGGAAAAAAAAAAAAGGAGACCCAGATCTGAGATCAGGAAGAGAAGAGAGATCGGTAGCAGCCAGATCAAGGGGCAGGGCCAGATCTGCCAGTAGCCGGAGGTAGCTGCGGCAGGAGGAAAGGGGTCTTCTCAGTCAGATCTGAGAACAGCAGCTGCCGAGCAGAGGTGTCAGGCCGCACGGAAAGAGATCGGCCAGCAGCAGGAGGATCGCCGGAGACCGAAACCGGGAGTCACACACGGCAAAGTCCACTCGGTTGTGAAGAACCACTATTTTTTGGTGCACCCGAGAGACTACAGATTGGGGTAGTCCCGTAGGACTATTGTACTACATGTTTGGTGATTTGCAAGGTCTACGGTTTGGATGATCCCGCAGGACCACGGATTCAGATACTCCTTCAACAGGGGAAAAAAATCAGCGGTCAGATTTGTAATTGCAATTTCTGGAGTCATCGAGACTCAGAATTGAGATCTATCTTCGCCTGTGTGATCATTGCGAAGAGATCTACGAGGTGACCTCTGTGGATTTTGAAAAGGAGTAAAATTAAATTTTGGAAGAGTCGGAGAGTGGTCGACGGCGGTGCGTGGGATCACATCAAGGAAACACGGCAAGATGTAGCCGTGAGAGGGTTGCTGCACGGTGAAGGACCTTGGACCTTTTGACGGTACGCGTGGAGATGGCACATTCGCCATATGCGTAGAGAGGCCGAGGTGATTGCAGCTAACACATTAGTGTGTGCAGGAACACACTATGAAGGAAACGCAGCATCGCGTTCGTGAAACAAGTCGAGATGTGCTCGTAGAACGTAGGAAGCGGAGTTGCAGATGCAACATAGGGTCTTGGACGGCCAAGATCGAGGTGGAACCCGATTGGGCTATACGTCTTATTCAAGACTGGTGGATCATCCTAAGGTATGGGATGCGCATCTAATGCAGAGATGCAGAGGATTACAGCTGCAAGTGGAGCATGGCCGGGAGTGGCTAGTGTGCACAGAGGTGCATAGTTACAGTGGAGGACGATGTCACAGTTATCTCTGGAGGAGGATCAGTGGATGTTCACCAAGATGGAGATTGTTGGAACGTGTGGCTCACTTTCCACTAAAAAAGGAAGGAGTCCTAGATTGGGAAGACCTCTTCAATGAGGCAACTACCAATTAACTAGGTACCAATTAAAGAGGCTAAAAATCCTCTGAGATTTTTATACTCAGCAAGGTTTTCCACTTTATATACGGTGGGTATTCTCCATAGAGAATTGTAGTTCGGCCGAGTGCCTTCCGAGGCCAGAGGGTCTCTTGCAGCAAAGATGTACTGAGGGAGATAGAGAGAGAGGGAAGATACCAAAAGAGATCTTAAGATCCAATTATTGTATCTGTGTTCTTTTTATCTATAATGAAATCTACACTCTCCCGTGGACGTAGGCCAAGGTTGGGCCGAACCACGTATATCCTGCGTTCTCTATGTTTGTGTGTGATTGAATATGTGATTTGTATATGTGGGTGTTGGGTCTATTCCCTAACAAGAAATTTGCTTCACTTGTAACTCATCAAATCTACATTCAATCTCTAGACTGATTTTTTCATGTGTATTAAACAGATAAAATTATACAAAAATGTTTGAGTTGGGTATCAACTTTTGGACTTGTGCATTGATATGTCCATCCTCGACCCTGATAGGAATCGAGCTACATATGAATGCTCAAGTCTTATTTTCTTAAGTCAGGCTACTTAGGCTTTCGGACCATATTGTGATCCCTATTTCAATTGGGTCACATTGAACTTGTAAACGATGACCAACATAAGAACGGGTTTTCATTGATCTAATTGACAAAATTTGACTCATCATATATTGTCACTTGTCCACTATAATATGATAATTTTAATCTATTGAAATTATTTTTACGATAATGGTTTATAAGCAATTAAGCATTTCCTTATTTCGGACAATCAGTAGTGTTAGACAGAATTAACTTTTGTTAAGGTTTATTTTTCTTTTATAACGAATGTATCCCTAAGGTATTGACCCACCAATATCCCAAGTATTGAGATATGTGTCTAATTTCACGTACTTGTGAATTCAAACTCGTAGCACTTGACATTTTCACTAAGTGCCAATCTCTTCGGTTGTCTAAGAAGTGAATGGCTGAAATGAATAAATAGATTTGTCCCTTCATCTAATTTGATAATAGAAACTATAAATTTGGACCAAAGATCTCACTTACATAGATTACGAATTATTGAACACCATTCGCAGTTTGTGGAATGCATCATGCTAACTATTGATGTATTGATAAGATTAGACAGTTAAGTTGGAAGTTAGTTGCTAGGATAATATTAGTTGATTAGATTAATTAGTAAATATTTCAATTTAAAGTTGTGTTAACTTCTGTAATAACTATTGTTTTTAAACATTTTAAATATAATGTCTCATCCATCATTTTAAAGTTGTGCAAGACCCCTTAATCCAGCGTTATTGTTGTTCGACCACTCTTTCTTTTCGTATCCACTCCATTAGCCTAATCTCTTCTTGTTCTTCTTTTCATACTATAGAGCACCTTTTGCTACTGCTTCTATTTTTACTTGGGCAAGAACCTAATTTTTCTGCCTATGCTCTCTCTGCTGCCACTTTCATTCGCACACCCCCGGTAATCCACTATTCACATTGCCATTCAAGGAAGCCCATATAAGTGAGCCTTGATTTCTCAGTATCCAAGTAGTCAATGGCCGACAAAGAGAACATCGTCTGTATCACCTGAGTAATAGCCAAGAAGATGGCATACCAGGAGACTACTATTCGCCTCACCTAGCAGTGCCTAAGAATATGGGAATTGTTGTGCAGAAAGTGCAGCTCCACATCTCGAAGAAGACCGAAGTTATATTTTGGAGACCTAATCAATAATCTTTCTGTTGGGGATTAGGGATTAATTAAAGCAAACACACAATCAAATCATACGACACAAGATTTACGTGGTTCAGCTAGAATGCCTACGTCCACAGAGCGAGATCAAATTTACTATGTAGAGAAATATGTACAGGGGATTACAAGGTCTCTCCCTCTCAGATCTTTCCTATCTCTCACTCTCTCTCTAATCCCTTTTTGTGTTTAACACAAGATTACAATAATATATAGAAGAAGAAAATAATAAGATAGGGCTTAAGTCACCCTACTAGGCCTAAGCCCAGTAGGCCCATTAGCCTATAAGTGGGGCTGGCCGACAACAATCTCCCCCTCCAGCTCCAAGATGAGGAGAACACCCTGACATGGATGTCATCTTCTGTAGAAGCCAGATGCCTCTACACAGAACTCAAACTTATTCTTTGGAAGAACTTTGGTGAACACATCTACTAGATTGTGGTCTGTGTGAATCTTCTTTACACTGATCTGATTTCTCAGATCAATTTCGCACTGAGAAAGAATGGCAATAGCTTGGTTTTCTATTCAGAGGGATTCTTGGCAGGCAACAGAGCGGCGCAAGCAGCAGCTGTGGAGGAACCGAACAGAGATAACCCGGCGGAAAAGTGGTTTTAAAATCGAAACCCAGGCAACAGCCAACAACAGGAGGCAGCGCCGGGTGGAGTCATTGGACAAGAACAAGTACTTCATTACCTTCATCAATGATTCTATGAGAAAGTGCTAGATTTACTTCATCAAATCCAAATATCAGACTTTCTCATTCTTCTTTGAGTTTGTTGCCTCTGTAGAGAGAGAGACAGGTAAAAAACTGAATGTCTGAGGACCAACAATTGAGGACAGTACACATCGGGAGAGTTTAAAGAATTCTGCAAGAAAAATGGCATTCGACATGAGTTGACAGTGCCAGGGACTCTCCAGTATAACGGTGTAGCCGAGAACTACAACCGCACCATTGTTGAGCGAATGCGTTGTATAGTTCACAACGCAAATCTACCCAAGAGATTTTGGAGAGAAGCAGCGAGGACAACAGTATACCTCATTAATCAATCACCATCAGCTCCCCTAAATGGTGAAGTGGCAGAATGTTTGTGGACAGGCAGAAAAGTTACCTACAAGCATCTTAGAGTTTTTGGCTGCGTTTGCTATGCACACATCCCTGATATGTCGAGAAAGAAATTGGATGTAAAGTCGACATTTTGTGCGTTTATTGGTTACGGTGATCCAGAGTTCGGATACAGACTGTGGGATCCAGCTTAGCAGAACATGTTCAGGAGTCGAAACATGGTATTTCATGAAGATGAGTTATTCAATGAGAACAATTAACCCACATACTCTAGTGACCTAGATCAAGGTCCCATCTCCACTCCGGATACACCTCAGTCAACAACAACTCTTTCTCCTTCACCTGCACCGCCAGTCAGTCAATCAGACAACAATGGGTCAGATGTTCCTTCTAGTAGTCACAGTGACAATGTTAGTGGGCCAGCAGATACATCTACAGATGAGACAGTTGATGAGCCGGTACATGATTCAGTTGAGGACATAGTGGAGGATGATCAAGATAGAGATAGACAATCGAGCGAGGGGGAGCAACCCCCCAGTACTTCTACATAGGAAGATATTATACCTCCGAGGAGGTCTGTTAGAGATCATAACCCATCCAGGAGATACCCGAGTTCCGATTATGTGTTGATGTCCAATGAAGGGGAGCCTGAAAGTTACTCAGAGGCTATAGGCGACAAAAACAGAATTCACTAGGGGAAAGTTATGGTGGAAGAGATGATGTCTCTTAAGAAGAACAACACATATGAGTTGATTGATCTACCAATTGGCAGGAAGGCCCTACAGAACAAATGGGTCTTTCGAGTCAAAAAGGATGGAGACAAAGTTCTGAAATATAAAGCCCGTTTAGTGGTGAAGGGCTTTGGACAGAAAAAGGGAATGGATTTCGACGAGATATTCTCACCAGTGATGAAAATGAGCTCCATACGAATTATCTAAGGCTTAGCTGCGAGTCTAGATCTTGAAATTAAACATATGAATGTGAAGACTACATTTCTTCATGGTGACCTAGGGGAAGAGATCTACATGAAACAACCCGAGTAGTTTGAGTTGGAGGGCAAAGAGAACCTTGTTTGTCAACTCAAGAAGAGCTTGTATGGATTGAAACAAACACCTGCGGTAATGGTACAAGAAGTTTCACTCTTTCATGACAGAAAAAGGATACAAACATACTTTAGGTGATTCAGGTGTGTATTATTAGGAGTTCAAGGGTGATCAGTTCTTCATTCTGTAGGCGTTTGACATAAAAGATCTTGACCCTGCAAGACAGATTTTGGGTATGGAGATTGACAGAGATAGAAAGAAAAAAAAAAAGATTATCCTATCTTAAGAAAAATACATTGAGAAGATCTTGGAGCGATTCGGCATGAGGGATTGCAACTCCGTTAGCACTCCTCTCGCCGCTCACTTCAAGCTGAGTAAGGAATGTTGTCCTTCATCAGAGACAGAGAAAGACAAGATGAATCATATTCCATATCAGTCAGCAATTGGTAGTCTCATGTACTAAATGGTTTGCACGAGACCTGATATTGCACATGTAGTTGGATTGGTGAGCAGATTTACTGTCAGACTCAGAACATGATCATTGGGAGGCAGTGAGATGGATCTTCAGAGTATGGGCATCATGTTTGGTGGAGACCCGTTGATTACCGGCTACACAGATACAGATATGGCTGGTGACCTTGATGGTCGCAAGTCCACCTTTGGTTATATTTTTCACATTTGCTGGAGGAGCCGTCAGTTGGCAATCAAAGTTACAGAAGTGTGTAGCACTTTCTACGGCAGAGGCAGAGTACATTGCTGCTACAGAAGCTGGGAAAGAGATGGTTTGGTAAAAGGGATTCTTTCGGGAAATAGGCATCAAACAGGAGGACTACACAGTGTATTGTGACAGTCAGAGCGCCATCGACTTGAGTAACGATGTCATGTATCACTCAAGAACCAAGCACATTGATTTGAGATATCATTGGTTGAGAGCAGCTACTGATGAGAAACAGATTAGTGTAAAGAAGATTCACACATACCACAATCCAGCAGACCTGTAGTGGTACTAGAGCCGAAGATTATCGAATCTGTCAAGCATAATCATAAATCAGATTGGAGATCGTCGGTTTGAAGGATTTGTTCCAGTTTTCACCGTCGGCTCAAAACAGGAATATCCAGATCAGAAATTAGATCTGAAATGAAGCAGAACAGTTTCTGCTCAGACACACACACAAGTGAAACAAAACAGATCGGAGGCGCTGATTTTCAAATCTGAGTTTTTCATCCAAGGCCGAGCAGCGATCAAGATTGGTTTTGGTGGTTGCATTGAACTCCCATCGCCGTAAGGAAAAAAAAAAATTCTCTCGGTTTCAGAAGAAGAAAGACAAGCAAAGAAAAAAAAAACTGCAGAGAGATCATCAGAAATTTTTTCTCAGATCGATTTCACATTGAGAAAGACAGAAATAGCTTAGTTTTTCTTTTCAGAGGGATTCTCGGCAGGCAACAGAGCGGCATAAGCAGCAGCTGTGGCTGAACCGGACAAAGATAACTCGGCAAAAAGGGCTTTTAAAATCGAAGCCCAGGCAGCGGCCAGCAGTAGGAGGCAGCGTCGGAAACGGAGAAGCGGCAAGAATCAGGGAAGAAGAAACCCAGATCTAGCAGATCTCTGTTCTCAGGTTTGAGCAGATCTGCCAGCAGCCGGAGGTAGTGCTGGATACGGAGCAACAGCAGCTCATTTTGTTTTCGATGGAGTTCCCTTCGATCTAACAAAAAGGTGGCTGCGGCAACTCCAGATGGCCAGAGACCCAAAAAAAAAAATCCACCATGAACTCATCGAAGATCGTCCGATCTAAGAAGCAGCGAGCATCGGCGATAGGCTGTAAAATCATCGCGCCACAAATCTGGTTTTCAGGCAACAGCCAGCCGTAGGAAGCAGCGGCATGCGCCAGGAAGGCGCCAGAGGAAGCGGCCTGCGGCAGAGTAACACACGGCAAGGAGCACCATCACGTTTGGGTAAAACCAAGTCAAAGAAGAAAAAGAAAAAATTATTTCTTTCAGTGGTCTGCAGGAGCATCATTTCAGGTGCAAATGCGGGACCACCATTTCAGGTGCACCCGTTCAAACATCATTTCGGGTAATCCGCAGGACCACCATTTCCAGTGCACCCGAGGGACTATGGATTCAGGTTCTCCTGCAGTAGGGGAAAAACAACGGTCCAGAATTGTTTTGCAGTTTCCGGAGTCACCAGGACTCGGAATTGAGATCCTTCTTCGCCTGGGCAATCGTGGTAGTGAGATCTATGCACTGACCGGTGTGGATTTGGTTTTTGGAGGAGTTGACAGTGAGCGCCAAGCAATGGCGTTTGTAGAAAGGAGACGAGTTGAGTTTTCTTTTCTCTTATCTTTCATAACTGTCATCTATTTTTACACATTATTCTACCATGTGTTTGAATTATTGAACCACCCATGTGATGAGGAGTTCAGGGGTAATCGGTTGGATGCCAGTAGTAGATCTCTACGCTTGTTCAGGGCTACAAAATTAAACTGTTGATTAATTGATTCCGTATTTGCACACCAACAAACTAGACAGAGGTCAGTCCAAGAATGACATCTAGTTCTAGTAATTCTATCGTCATGAAATTGGTCTAGGGCAATTACTCCTATGGAAGACCTCGATGCAAGATCTCCTGATTAAGCATGATTTATATCATCCAATCTTAGGAGTTGTATCTATATCTAATGACATGACGGAAAAGCCGAAAGAATGGGAATACAAGGATTTGAAGGTTGTGAGCCTGATCAGGGAGTATGTCGATGACACCATACTTCACCATATCACAGAAAAAACAAGGCAGATGTAGTGTGGGCCAAACTGTCTACAATGTATGAAAGTATGGCGCCAGTTGAACAAAGCCTTTGTTATCAAGAGACTGATGAGACTGATATATAATAAGAACATGTCTATGTCGAAACACCTCAGTAACTTTCAGGGTATGGTGAACCAGTTGGCTAGTGCGAAGATCATCTCTGCATATGAGATTTTGGCTCTTCTTCTCATGGGGACACTACCAAATTCTTTGGAGACTCTGGTGATTACCTTAACTAACTCTGCGCCGATGGCCAGACATCCTTAGAGATAGTCAAGGAGTTATTGATGAATGAATAGGTGAGACGGAAATAAAAGGGCATCGCATCTTCTTTGTCCGGAGCATATGTGTCACAGGATAGGGGTAGAAGACATAAAAATCATGATTGCCAAGACCATAGAAGCAAGAGCAAACTAGGTGGAGGTAACAGATCTCAGAGCAGAGGAATAGACAACATAAAGTGTTTTCATTATGGCAGAGTAGGGTACTTTAAGAATCAGTGTAGGGTGTGGAAGAGAGAAAATAATCAGACTGTGTAATATCAAGAACGAAAGCCAGAATCTTCAGACACCATGGCTGCAATATCTCAAGAGCAGCGTACTCTTGTCATAGTGACCACTAGTTAGGGGGGGAGTCTTTCCATTACCCCTTCCTCATCTGAGTGGGTCATTGACACTGGTGCCGCTTATCATTATACGCCACACATGAGCTTCTTCTCTACATATACATCCAGAGAGTTTGGAACAGTTCGGATGGGCAACTCTGCATATTCCCCTATCATTGGAGTTGGGAACATTATTATGAAGACTAGTCATGGCTGTGAGAATAGATTGAAGGATGTGAGACATGTACCAGACATCAGACTGAACCTCATTTCTACGAGGGTACTCGGCACAGAGGGATACATCAGTACATTCAGCGGAGAACCGATGTAACATCAGCAAAGGGTCTCTTACCATGGCACGAGTGGTGATCAGAGATCACCTGTATGTTGTGACCGGCACGGTTTACATCGGCCAGATCCACGCAGTGCAGAGAGAGATTACTTTCTCTCTATGGCACTGGAGACTTGCACATCTTAGTGAGAGAGGGTTGCAGATTCTTCAGAGGAAAGCCCTTATTCCACGGACTAATTACACCCGGCTAAATAGTTGCGAGCACTGCATCATGGGCAAGCAGACAAGAGCTTCCTTCCATCTAAAGGGCCACATAAAGGTCAAGAAGCTAGACCTAGTATACTCAGATGTTTGTGGGCCGATAGAGGTGGAGTCATTGGGCGAGAATAAGTACTTCGTTACCTTCATCGATGATTCTACGAGAAAGTGCTGGATTTACTTCATGAAATCCAAATATCAAACTTTCTCATTCTTTTGTAAGTTTGTTGCCTCTGTGGAAAGAGAGACGGGTAGAAAACTAAAATGTCTGAGGACCAACAATGGAGGAGAGTACACATCGGGAGAGTTTAAAGAATTCTGCAAGAAAAACGGCATTCGACATGAGTTGACATTGCTAGGGACGATGTAGCCGAGCGCTACAACCGTACCATTGTTAAGCGAATGCGTTGCATTGTTCACAACGTAAATCTACCCAAGAGATTTTGGAAAGAAGTAGCGAGGACAGCAATATACCTCATTAATCGATCACCATCAGTTCCCCTAAATGGTGAAGTGGCAGAATGTTTGTGGACAGGCAAAAAAGTTACCTACAGGCATCTTATAGTTTTTGGCTGCGTTTGCTATGCATACATCTCTGATATGTCTAAAAAGAAATTTGATGTAAAGTGGACATTGTGTGCATTTATTGGTTACAGTGATCTAGAGTTCGGATATAGACTGTGCGATCCTGTTCAGCAGAAGATGTTCAAGAGTCGAGACGTGGTATTCCGTGAAGATGATTTCTTCAATGAGAACAACAAATCCACATACTCCAGTGACCTAGATCAAGGTCCCATCTCCACTCCGGACACACCTCAGTCAACAGCAACTCTTTCTCCTTCACCTGCACCGCTAGTCAGTCAGTCAGACGACAGTGGGTCAGATGTTCCTTTTACCAGTCACAATGACAGTGTCAGTGGGCCAGCAGATACGTCTACAGATGAGACAGTTGATGATCCAGTACATTGATTCAGTTGAGGACACAGTGGGGGATGATAAGGACAGAGACAAACATTCGAGTGAGGGGGAGCAGCCCTCTAGTACTTCTACATCAGAGGATGTTATACCTCCGAGGAGGTCTGTTAGAGAGCATAACCCATCCAGGAGATACCGAGTTTCGATTATGTGTTGATGACTAGTGAAGGGGAGCCTGAGAGTTACTCAAAGGCTATATGCGATAAAAACCGAATTCACTGGGGGAAAGCTATGGTAGAAGAGATGATGTCTCTTAAAAAGAACAACACATATGAGTTGATTGATCTACCAATTGGCAGGAAGGCCCTACAGAACAAATGGGTCTTTCGGGTCAAAAAGGATGGAGACAAAGTTCTGAAGTATAAAGCCCGCTTAGTGGTGAAGGCTTTGGACAGAAAAAACGAATGGATTTCGACGAGATATTCTCACCAGTGGTGAAAATGAGCTCCATACGAGTTATGTAGGGCTTAGCCGCGAGTCTAGATATTGAAATTAAACATATGAACGTGAATACTGTATTTATTCACGGTGACCTAGAGGAAGAGATCTACATGAAACAACCCGAGTAGTTTGAGTTGAAGGGCAAAAGAACCTTGTTTGCCAACTCAAGAAGAGCTTATATGGATTGAAATAGCCACCTGCGGCAACGGTACAATAAGTTTCACTCTTTCATAACAGAAAAAGGATGCAAACATACTTCAGGTGATTCAGGTGTGTATTATCGGGAGTTCAAGTGTAATCAGTTCATCATTCTGTTATTATATGTGGACGACATGCTAATATTTGTAAAGAGTTCCTAATTGATCAAGTTGTTGAAGGCAGACCTGTCAAAGGCGTTTGACATGAAAGATCTTGACCCTACAAGACAGATTTTAGGGTATGGAGATTGATAGAGATAGAAAAAAAAAAAAAGATTATCATGTCTCAAGAAAAATACATTGAGAAGATCTTGGAGCGATTCAACATGAGGGATTACAACTCCGTTAGCACTCCTCTCGCCTCTCACTTCAAGCTGAGTAAGGAATGTTGTCCTTCATCAGAGACAGAGAAAGACAAGATGAGTCAGATTCCATATCAGTCAGCAGTTGGTAGTCTCATGTATGCGATGGTTTGCACGAGACCAAATATTGCACATGCAGTTGGATTGGTGAGCAGATTTATGTCAGACTCAGGACATGATCATTGGGAGGTAATGAGATGGATCTTCAGATACCTGCGAGGTACATCGAGTATGGGCATCATGTTTGATGGAGACCCGTTGATTACCGGCTACACAGATGCAGATATGGCTAGTGATCTTGATGTTCGTAAGTCCACTTCTGGTTATATTTTCACATTTGTTGGAGAAGCCGTCAGTTGGAAATCCAAGTTACAGAAGTGTGTAGCACTTTCTACGGTAGAGGTAGAGTACATTGCTGCTACAGAAGCTGGGAAAGAGATGGTTTGGCAAAAGGGATTCCTTCGAGAAATAGACATCAAACAGGAGGACTACACAGTGTATTGTGACAGTCAGAGAGTCAGAGCGCCATCGACTTGAGTAAGAATGTCATGTATCACTCAAGTACCAAGCACATTGATTTGAGATATCATTGGTTGAGAGCAGTTATTGATGAGAAACAAACTAGTGTAAAAAAGATTCACACAGACGACAATTCAGCAGAGATGTTCACAAAAGTTCTTCCAAAGAACAAGTTTGAGTTCTGCGTAGGGGCATCTGGCCTCTACAGAAGATGACATCCATGTCAGAGTGTTTACCTCCTCCTTAGGCCAAGTAGGGTGACTTAAGCCCTAGCTTATTATTCCTCTTATTCTATAATTAATGTAATCCTATGTTAAACACACACAGAGTGATTAGAGAGGGAGTGAGAGATAGGAAGATCTGAGAAGGAGAGACCTTGTAATCCCCTGTACATATTTCTCTACAAAGTAGATTTGATCCGCTCTGTGGGCGTAGGCATTCTAGCTGAACCACGTAAATCTTGTGTCGTGTGATTTGATTGTTGTTTGTCCACTATTTCTTTTCGTATCCACTCCATTAGCCTAATCTCTTCTTGTTCTTCTTTTCATACTATAGAGCACCTTTTGCTACTGCTTCTATTTTTACTTGGGCAAGAACCTAAGTTTTCCGCCTATGCTCTATTTGCTGCCCCTTTCATTCCTACACCCCCGGTAATCCACTATTCACATTGCCACTCAAGGAAGCCCATATAAGTGAGCCTTGATTTCTCAGTATCTAAGTAGGCAATGGCCGACAAAGAGAACATCGTCTGTATCACCTGAGTAATAGCGAAGAAGATGGCATACCAGGAGACTATTATTCGCCTCACCCGAGCAGTGCCTAAGAATATGGGAATTGTTGTGGAGAAAGTGCAGCTCCACATCTCGAAGAAGATCGGAGTTGTATTTTGGAGACCTAATCAATACTCTTTCCTCTTTGTGATGCAGCCTATGAAGCAAGGATACACCCCAACCCTTCGAGTATCGGTGTCAGGTGCGTATTCGACATGGATACAGCTGGATATAGCACGAATACGTATTGGATACGCACCCAATTAATTAAATATTTTTTCAAATATGGATATGCAACCGATACACCCCGATACGTCACCGATACGCATAAATGTAATAGGATACAGCACGCGACATGACGGGAATAGCCCGAAAACGTGACACGCGTTGAGGTGTGGGTTCGATTGGACTTCGTGGGTTATGATTAGGGCAGAAAAAGAAAATTTCTCTTTGTTTGGAATCGTATCTGATTTATGCGATTTGGGTACTGGAAATTTTTTGATTGATTTGGGTTTCTGCTAGGTCTTTCGAAACTGGAGAAGAAGCCGAGGCTTTGAGGGTGCTGCAGATCTGGGCTTCAGGTTCTGATTTGGGCAAAAGAAGCAGAAGAAGAACTTGAAATAGCAAAGGAGCGGACCTGTTTATTGCTACCTCATTTTTTGCAAGAGAGTTCCATCGTCTCTCTGTTTCTTTTGCCTTTGTTTGTTACCAGCAGCCACGCTGCATCTGCCCTTGTCGTCATTCGTCAGTTGCCTCATCCATCGCCATCATGAAATAAAAGAAAAGGACGTCAGTTTGCACAGCCGGAGAGATAAAAATCCCATTCTAAATTCCATCAAAATAATACCTAACTTTATATTTAAATAAAAAATCAAAGTGCATAAAGCAAATCAAAATAATGATAAAATATTTTATTTATTTCACTTTAAAAAAAAATCAATTTGTTATTTCTTTCTTATTAATACCATCATATAAAATAAACTCCATTTTTCAAATTACTAATATGATTCTTACTTTAAACAAAATTCATTAAACTCAAGATAATATCTCTCTTACTTTTATTCTTTGAAAATAACTTAAGTCAAATAAAAATAAAATACAACTTAAAGCACTAATTTGGAAATAACACCCCTTTTATTTCTAAAATACTTCTTTCTCTTAATTAGCATAACATAATTAAATCTATAAATAAAATAAAGCATGAAATAAAATTAACCTTTTCAACACAAATAACACTAGCTTAGTATCTGTTGACTCTTTTTATCTCCTAATAGAGTTTATGATTTTTTTTTTGTAAATGTGTTAATTTATTTTGTTGATATATATATATATATTTAATTCGACATATCCCACATCCGTATCCTAGTTTTTCAAAATTTGTCGTATCCTCGTAACACATATCCATACGCACACCCATATCGGTGCTTCTTAGCATGCAGCACACAAGCTGGTGCATCACTCACCTCCGACTGCCATTAAACTGGTTCATCACTCACCAGCATCCACCACCAATGCAGCAAACCTCCCACCAGCTACCTACACATTTAATGTTGCCGGCCTAGGCATGCCTACAACCCACCGCGTTCACCCGACTTTTTCTCATTTTCTTTCTTTGTTTATTTCTTGTATTTTCTTTCTAAATATCAGATCGAATAGCTGAGGAAGATAGACTTGTAAAATTGAGATCTAATCAAGGAAGCTTCTTTCTCTTTCTCTCTTCATCTCCTCCTCTTCTCTATTATTCTCCTCTCTTCTTCCTCTTGAGGGTGGATTCCCTTTCTTCCTTGTTTCACTCAGAGACGACGGTGCTCCTCTCCGTTCGGCCAGATGCTGCTATGTTTTTGAAGACCTTAAAGTGCCACGATCGCTGTCGTACTGCCTAGCTCCGACCATCAGCTCACTTGCTGCCTTTGCTGCAGTAAAACCCCTGCCTCTGCTGATTACAGCAGCTTCCCTGATGCAGTTCGAAGCCTCTCCTTCTCTCATTCTTCTATCGCCACTCTCTCTTCCTATTTCCTCTTTCCCCATTACCTAGACTACTACCCCGTTTGCTTTTCCTCTTTCCAAAACCATCAGCCATCCTTATTTCCCTAACTACACCATCCTATCAAACCTACCCTACCTTTAGCCTAATTAGCCTTTTTTCTTTCTATTCCCAAAACTTTTACTTTTGCGTCTCCTTTCTTCAAGCAAGCACGTGGGTGCTTGTTGAAGCAACTCCGTACCCTTTAAATCTTTCCTCTTTTACATTCATTATCTAAGAATACACGTGTGGGTCCCCACTCCACTCACTTGAATGATCCTCAATACATCAATTGGTATCAAGAGCCTTGATTAGTTTCTAGATTATATTTTTTAATTTTCTTAATCGTGTATTGTCTTATTTTTGTAAAAGAACTAAGAAAAGAGAAAAAAATATAGTGAAAAAATAATAGAGAAAAAAAAGAATCATTTTTATTTCATGGTTTTCCAGTAGTAACGCTGATAATACCCAGGAAAATTAGCTCGTCACCAAGGCCGAGTTCGAAGAACAACGACAAGTCGTTCAAGAGTTGCAAGTAGCGGTGTTGCGTCCCAACTCTGATCAACATGATGGTCGACTTGTCCCACTCAAGGATGACCTTCACACCACTATGGGAAGGAGACCCATCACAACCCATTCTCAGATCTACTTATGAGTCCGCTCCTAAGGATGACTCAAGCGGTGATTAGGTGGAGGACCTTCTTCTACAAAGTGGGCTGAGACACGTGAATCAAGGGCCACTTGAATCTAGTCTAATCTACTGTATCAAGGTGGACCTGCCTCCTTTCAACGATCAATTTCACATCGAGGACTTCCTCAATTGGCTCTCCGAAGTTGAATGCTTTTTGACTATATGGAGATCAAGGATGATAAAAAGGTCAAGCTAGTAGCCTACAAAATTAAAGGTGGAGCCTCTACTCGATTGGAACAACTACAAACCACACGCAGACAGCAGAATAAATGACCCAACAATTCATGGCCCCGGATGAGACAATTATTGCATGCTCGCTTCCTTCCTGTCGACTATGAACAAGTTCTATTCGACCAGTACCAGGATTGTCGACAAGGAAATAGCTCAGTTCATGACTATGCGTCTGAGTTCTATTGCCTTACTGCCAGAAACTGCTTGACCGAGACTGAATCACAAGCAAGTCTCGCGTTTCTTAAGATGCCTTCGCACAACAGTCCATGACCGCATTAGGGTTCCAACCGATCTTCACTTTGAGCGACGTGGTGCAGATGGCCTCAAGAGCCAAAAGTCAGTTGGAGCGATCAGGGGGAAGGCATACACAGAAGCCTAGATTCACTCCCTATCGACCTTCTCGGACCTCCACACCAGTCCAAGGGAGTACTCCTTAGCCAATAGCACCTCCCCGACAAGTTCCACCACGGAACCCAACAACCACCCCGCCAAAGCTTGTTGATGGCAAAGATGAGGGACTGAAGCAACCCTTATATTCCTCTTATGCAAATCAACTAGCTATCAGTTGCGGCGAAGCAGGTCATAGATCCAATCAGTGTCCTCGCTGTCAACCCGTCAACCTCACCACCAATGAAGGTCAGGTTGGAGAAGACGCATATGTGGAAGGACTAGGAGAGGAATATGATGATGATGAGCAGAATGTTACATATGAAGATGAAGGGATTTCTTTGGTGGTCTGAAAGCTATTATACACACTGAAGCAAAGTCTTCCTTCGCAGCGACACAACATCTTCAAGACCCGATGTATTGTCAACCAATGGGTCTATGATCTCATCATCGACAGTGGTAGCAGTGAGAACATAATCTCCCAAGTAATGGTAGACAAGCTGGACTTGCCTACCCAACCACATCCCTCTCCTTACTTGATCGGATGGATCAAGAACTTAGGACAGACGAAGGTGACAAAGCAGTGCCTCATCTCTTTCTCCATTGGTCAGACTTACAGAGATCAGGTCCTATTCGATGTCGTTGATATGGACATCTGTCACATGCTTTTAGGGCGCCCATGGAAATATGATGTCAACTACATCCACAAGGGTTGTGAAAACACCTTCAGTTTATACAAAGATGAAGTGAAGATTATGTTGTGGAAATTTTAAATTTATAACTCGCAAGCGCACGAACCATTAAATAGTACAGCATTAAGAGTGCTGAGGTCGATCCCACAAGTAAACAGCAAAATATATGCAAAAACAAAGTATATGAAATTGAAACATTGTAAGTAAAAAAAAATCTAGATCTTTAGAAATAACCTAAATACGAAAATCAAATTCTCATTTTACAACTATGACTTTAAATTATTGGCATTCGAGTTGTAAGAATCAAATCTAAAAGTTAGAGTATCATCATTTAAATCTAAAATCTAACCAATAATTCCAATTTAATTAAAGCAATGGTATGGATCCTAGAATTTGTAAATAATCTCAAACCAGTTTAAGAGGAAAAAATTAAAATGCAATTAAAGCAATCTCAACCTAGTTCAAAAGAATTTGAGAGAATAAGAAAAAGAATAAAAATTTAATAAAAATAATGAAATATTCACATAATGTTCAATGGAATTGAGACAAGTATTTATGGAGGCATTTTATCCCATTCAATGATAAAATCACGGCCTAGACTATGAAATCTACAAGAATTATCAAATACATATTCAAATTTGCCTTTTATTAAAACTCCAACTAAAAATATTATGGCTTCCATTAAAAAAGAAATTCTCAATTCAAGCCTTAGGCTTGGACAAAAATTTACACTTGCCTTTCCAAGTCTAAAAGAAGATGTTCTTAAAAGGAACCTTAGACATGAGAAGATCAAGTTCCACGATCCTAAAAGGGGTTCTGCTTTTCCTTGAAAAATCTCAAAATAATTTCTAACATAACATTTATAAGAGAAATAAAAATAAAAATTCAAACTATCATTACACGATATTCAATAATTGAAAAATCATAAATCTAAAATAAGCTACCATGAATTTTATTCAAATAAACCAGAATATGGAATTACAATGCTTTTGAAGTTTTGCATCAAAGACAGAAAACACAAAACTTACAAATTAAATTCGAAAATTCCTTTCTTCTCTAGTCTCTTCAGCCTCCAATCTTCAATGCTCCTTCAATCCTTGTTCAAATTCGAAATTCAATAGAGTCCATAGGCTCTACTTATAGACTCAGGGTTGGAATGGACGGTTTGGATTAAATCTGGGTTAATTTGTGAATTGATGGCTTGGATTGGATCTCCTTTAGAAGTGGATGGAGAAGATTTAAGATGAGAAATTAGGGTTCCAATAGGGTATACAACGAATTTAGGGTGGCTTGGCATGGAGGCTAAGCAGAGAATGAGAAAAGATATGAATTTGGAGAAAAAATTGCGATTTAGTGCAAATCTCATTTTTCTACATATGTACCATCTTGCAGCTCCATTTTGACTTATAAAATGTCTGAATCTTGAAATTTTGTAAACTACAAAGTTGTATCCCTTGAAGTCTTCTTTCCAACACAATAAGAATGAACGCAATCAGATATCAAAGTTGGAATTTATGATCAAAATACCAAAGTTGTGTCAAAATTTGCCTTTCAAATCCCATTTTTTTCTCAATTTCTTGTTTCACACTAATTTGGATTGCTTGGGATTGGGTGATGAGGTGTAGGTGATGTGACATGAACCTAGATGAGATTTTAGCTTTATTCTTAATCCTAGTGGTTTAAATGAATGGATGGCTATGATTACTTTGGGTTAAGATCTAATGGCTCTAAGGTTACTTGGATGAAATAAAATATAGAATGATGAGGTACCTAATGGAGGTTATGATTTAAAGGTTGAGATGGATAGATGATATGATAAATGGCCTAGATTAAATGCAAATTAATTTATGAGATGGATTAGCATGGAGGCTCTAGGGTTTTACCTAATATGCATGTATGAGATAGGTGGGTGTGATGAAAGGTCCTAAGATTTAATGGTTGGCAAATGGGTAAGTAAAATTAATTATGAAATTGATAAGATGATTTATGAATGAATGAGATTATAAAATCAACCTATATGATAGGTGGATTTGATGGACAATATCTAAGATAATGCATGTATGGATTGGATATGGTAGGTGGATCTAGGGTTTCCTATGATTAATGAGATGAGATGGATGGTCTGGATTAATGGATGAAAATGAGTAGTTAAGATTGTATGGAGAGGAGATTGGGTGATGTGGATTGACAAGGAAATGGACAAGGCTTGGGCGTGTGAATGGGCTATGGACTTGGGATTTGGACCTATAAATGAGCGCACGAACCTCCATTAGATCTTGAACTTGAGCTTAAGGACTTGGGCCTTTGTTGAGGCCTGCCTACGTTGGGCTTACCTTCAACTTGGACACTGGCCTGGCTCACTTTGACAGAGTACAAATGGATCACCTAGAGTGGACCCAATGGATTGACAGTCTTCGAGCTTCATTCTTCAAACTTCAGCAGGCTCTCTTCTGAATTCAATAATTAATCCTACCATTATTCTAAAAGTTATTGGATTAATCCAGATCTGCCAATTTACAATTGAACTCCTAAAATGGTGAAATAATCATCAGAAATCTAGTTCTTTCAATTGAAGCTCAAAACATGCAATTATTCCCGGTTTTAGGTTGATTTCCTGATTTCTCCATTTTTCTGTACAAAACTGAAAATTACATTAAATGCATATAATATATACAAAAACAAGGGCTAATTGGTCGAATAAGTAGGGGTAAAATGGTCATTTTACAGTGTTCATCAGATTATCCTCACTTCTATCCGGGGAAAGGATCATAGTTCACCAGCACCAGAGTTAAAGGAGACCTTCCTCCTAGTTGGTAACATTGAACAGGAGACACTTAAAACAGGAGAAATCCTAGCTTTGGTCATGCAGGAACTAGATTCAGGAATCCGTGTCAACTCCTCCAGAAGTGGCTCCGATTTTCGCCGAGTTTCAAGACCTGATGTCAGGCGAGCTCCCAGATGGCTTACCTCCAACAAGGGACATTCAACATCACATTGACCTCGTCCCCGGTGCAAGCTTACCAAACTTGCCCCACTACAGAATGAGCCCTAAAGAGTTCGACATTTTGCTGGGCCAAGTGGAGGATATGCTATGCAAAGGTTTAATCCGAGCCAAGTATGAGCCCTTGTGTCGTTCCAGCATTGTTGACTTTGAAAAATGATGGGAGTTTGCGAATGTGCGTTGACAATCACGCCATCAACAAGATCACCGTCAAGTATCAGTTCCCTATTCCTCGCTTGGATGATATGCTCGACATGCTTGAAGGATCAAAAGTCTTCTCCAAGCTGGATCTGAGAAGCAGGTATCATCAAATCCATATTCGACTAGGGGATGAATGGAAGACAGTCTTCAAAACAAAAGAAGGCTTGTACGAATGATTGGTAATGTCGTTTGGTCTTTCGAACGCCCCAAGCACCTTTATGCGGTTGATGAATCAAGTTCTAAAACCATTTATTGGGAAATTTGTCATTGTCTATTTCGATGATATTTTTGTTTACAATTGTTCAAAAGAAGACCATTTGCAGCATTTACGACATGTCTTCTCCAAGCACTCAAAGACAACAACCTGTATGTTCACAAGAAGAAATGTACCTTCTTCACTGACAAGCTCATATTCTTGGGTTATGTTGTTGGATCTTGTGGTATTCACGGTGATGAAGAGAAAGTGCATGTTATCCGTGAGTGGCCCATCCCACAAAAGGTTAGTGATGTGCGAAATTTCCATGGACTCGCTACTTTCTACAGAAGGTTCGTCAAAAACTTCAACAGTATCGCTTCCCCTCTCACTGAGTGCATGAAGAAAAGGCAGCTCACCTAGACCAAGGTTGCAGAAGAAAGCTTTAATCTAATAAAGGAGAAACTCACTAGCTGCTCCTGTTTTAGCCTTACCAAGCTTTGACAAGCTATTTGAGGTAGATTGCGACGCTTCACTAGTTGGTGTTGGAGTTGTTTTGTCTCAAGAAGGAAAGCCAGTGGCATATTACAGTGAAAAGCTAAGCGATGCCCGAAAGAAGTGGTCTACCTACGAGTTGGAGTTATATGAAGTAGTTCAAGCCCTCAAGCATTGGAAATATTATCTAGTGCAGCAGGAATTCATCTTATACACCGAACACCAAGCTCTCAAATACATCAATGGTGCAACCACTCCAAACCGCATGCACGCCCGTTGGATAGCCTTTATCCAAGAATTCACTTTCATGCTCAAGCATAAGTCTAGTCAGCAGAATTAAGTAGCAGATGCTTTATGCCGAAAGGCAATTTTACTTAATGTGGCACGAGGAGAAATTATTCGGTTTGATTACCTCAAAAACTTATATACCGACGATGAAGATTTTGCAGAAGAATGGAAGCGCTTACATGAAGAGAAACCGTATAAAGGAGAGTACTAGCTACATGATGGGTTTCTCTTTAAAGGTGCCCAATTGTGCATTCCGCGGACTTCACTTTGAGAGCATCTCATACGAGAATTGCATGGAGGCGGCTTGGGCTGTCACTTTGGAAGAGACAAAAGTATAGCCCAAGAAGAAGAACGATACTATTGGCTCCAGTTGAAACGAGATGGTGGCACGGTTTGTGCAACGGTACTACACGTGCCAAACATCAAAGGGTCAAGCTCAAAACACAGGTCTCTACACCCCTCTCCCAGTCCGAAAGCACCATGGGAGGATCTTTCCTATGGATTTCACTTTAGGACTCCCACGAACACAACGAGGAATGGATTCAGTGTTTGTGGTTGTGGACCGGCTTCTCTAAGATGGCCCATTTCATAGCGTGCAAAAGGACAGTAGATGCTTCCAACATCGCACATTTATTATTTCAAGACGTTGCTCGTTTGCATGGTGTCCCGAAAAAGTATCACATCCAATCGTGACACTAAGTTTCTTAGTCATTTTTGGCGTACCCTATGGTCCCGATATGATACCTCTCTCTAGTTCAGTAGTAAATGTCACCCCCAGACGGATGGACAGACTGAGGTTGTGAATCGAACTCTTGGAAACCTTATTCGTAGTCTATCCAGTGATGGACCAAGCATACAACAATTCAAAGAACGGATCAACTGGTAAAACACCTTCTGAAGTTGTCTTGGGGAAGTCACCGACTCATCCAGTGGACCTTGCACCACTACCAAAAGCAACTGGCACCAGTCAATGTGCAGAAAACATGGTCAATCGCATGGCATAAATCCATGCAAAAGTACAACGAGATCCAGAAAATGCTAATACAAAGTACAAGAAAGCTGCAGACAAACATCGTCGGTTAAAGATCTACAAAGAAGATGATATGGTGATGGTACATCTTCGGAAAGAACGGGATCCTTCATGTATTTACTACAAGTTGAATTCAAAGAAAATTGGACCCTTCAAAATCATTCGAAAAATCAATGACAATGCCTATGTATCGACCTTCCAAACAGCTAAGGGATTTCAAAGCCTTTGCAGTGTTCAATGATCCATTTGATTATCACGCACCAGTATCAGTTTTGTTGGACTCGAAATCGAGTCCTTTTCAACTACAGGGACTGAGGCAACACACAAGTTGGTGCATCACTCACCACCGACTGCCACTATGCTGGTGCATCACTCACCAGCTGCCACCACCGATGTAGCAAACCAAGCACTTCATCACTCACCAACTGCCACCAGCTACCTACACATTTAATGCTGCCGCCCTAGGCATGCCTACAACCCACCGCATTCACCCGACTTTTTCTTATTTTCTTTCTTTGTTTATTTCTTGTATTTTCTTTCTAAATATCCGATCGAATAGCTGAGGAAGATAGACTTGTAAAATTGAGATTTAATCAAGAAAGCTTCTTTCTCTCTCTCTTCATCTCCTCCTCTTCTCTATTATTCTCCTCTCTTCTTCCTCCAGAGGGTGGATTCCCTTTCTTCCTTGTTTCACTCAGAGACAACGGTTCTCCTTGCTGATCGACTAGACGCTATTATGTTTTCGAAGACCTTAAAGTGCCATGATCACCTGCCGTACAGCCAAGCTCCAACCATCAACTCACTTGCTGCCTTTGCTGCAGCCAAAACCCACCCCCCCTCCTGATTGCAGCAGCTTTCCTACTGCATTCAAAGCCTCTCCTTCTCACATTTTCCCACCGCCACTCTCTCTTCTTATTTCCTCTTTCTCCATTACCACCCAGTCTACTACCCCGTTTGCTTTTCCTCTTTCCAAAACCATCAGCCATCCTATTCCCTACCTGAGCCTTAACACCTTTCTCAAGCCACCATCCCATCAAACTTACCCTACCTTTAGCCTAATTAGCCATTTTTCTTTCTATTCCCAAAACTTTTACTTTTGCTTCTCCTTTCTTCAAGCAACCACGTGGGTGCTTGTTCAAGCAACTCCATACTCTTTAAATCTTTCCTCTTTAAATTCATTTTCTAAGACTAGGCGTGTGGGTCCCCACTATACTCACTTGAGTGATCCTGGATACATCAATTTGGCTCCACAAGACAGTGATAAACTGTTTGGAAAATAAAAAGAGGGGTTGTAGGACGAAAGTCGGCAAGGGTGAGTGTCAAGTTACCGAGCATGGAGTTTGAATTCTTTTATAATCTGGATGAAGATGTGGAGGACATTCTGCACTACATAACTCTCCTCATAAATATCTCTACATTCTTGATGGCGATAGCCCCCGAGAAGACATCTCTCCCTCTACCTTCCCAATATTCATACTCTTCTTTTGTAGAGTTCGATTTTGTAGACTTTCCCTATCGAGTTTGATTTGTTTTTTTCTTTAATATTTAGAGAGTTCAACTCACAACAACTCTTTCTTTCTTATAAACCTCATTTGTTTTCTTTTTCCTTTTTTTTTCCATGTGCCATCTTCTTCCAACTACTACTATGGCCGTGGCCAATATCTTTTTCAACTCACAACAAAATTTGTAGTACTTTGACAATGTTTCAGCGCCACGTACGATCAGAGATCTTATGATCAGAGCTTAATGTGGAGCCCTCTTATTATTATAAAGGTGGTTTGTTAGAGGGGTTTATACATTGTAAAATTCCAATTCAATAGTTAGTGTAGGTTGTGCTAAAGGTGCAACTTAAGCCATCCTGTGCTTAATCCAATTGGATTCAAAAGATATGGAACTCAGAACTATTTGATCAAGAACTAAGTGCGGATTTAAACACATCAAATTATCCCTACTCATTCTAAGCTTAACCCTAATTATTTATAAATTCTCCTATCACTCTTAACTTCCCAAACTAAGCCCTATATCTTTAATCTCACCTCTCATCAAACCCTGCTACCATATTTTGAGAAATTGATTTTATTCATTTGAGTGGTAGAATTGAAACCTAGAGGTTATTTTCCATTTGAAACTTATTTGTTTTGACTTATATACTATGAATAGATTAGAAGTGAAATGTTAATTTTTGACTTCAAATAATATAATAAATGAAATGCAAGTAACTACTATAATGATGATGTGTATGGTAGAAAAAAGAATTTAGATAAAAATGAAAAATTCTACTCTCTCTATTCTAAATTAGTTGTCTTATATGGATTTTGGAATTGTCCTAAAATAGTTGTCTCATTTATATTAGAGTAGCACAAAATGAGTTGAAAATGGATAAAATCATAGAGGGAGTATTAACTATGACTTCATTCCAGACTACCCAAGTTGAACCATAGGTTGTGCATAAATCCTACTACTTTGTGATCAAAAGCGGAGAAAGGATGCAAATGTAGCCAAAGGTGGATGTAAAACTTTTACATTTGCATGTTTTATTTTTAGTAAATGTTTATGTGCAGATCACTCAATTTTGCATTTTTCTCTCTCCCTCTTTACTTTTCAAGAGGAATTCAGATATTTCTCCCATGTAATTGGCAATTTAGATCATCTGTTAGTATAATATTTACACAATATTAGATAATTTATAATGTCAACAATCATCCACTGCAGGCATAATCACTGCATTGAACACAACTTCTACACCTCTAGAATAAATATCAAATTCTATATAACATTTTTTGTGACACAGTTGTAATTAAATGCTTCTTGGATCACAAAAACACTGCATATAGGGTGTTCATTCGTCTGAACTCAATCAATGACCGGCCCAAACCCAATTTAAATAAACGGGTTTGGACAAGATTTTTCTCCAGCAAATCGGGTTCAAGCTTTTACTTGAAACACTTTTTTATATATTATGTTTGTATATCATTAGATCATATCTGGTACTATTATTTTCAATTTGTATTTTATAAACTGAAAATTTAACTGTCCAAATTCAAAATAGATCTAATTTACATTTCAAAATTCAATTTCTAACCACTTGATTTTAATAGTCAAAATCACCATATGTCAAATCTTTTCAATGATGTCTGTCAAATCTGACCGTAGGTGACAGATCCATTCTAGAAGTCATTCTGGTTTTGTCCCTGTAATAGAACGATTGATCGTTCTAATAATTTTGATGCTCCGATTTAAAAAGACGAAATAAAAAACTAAAAAGGGTAAAAAATAATAAAATACAAAGACAATAATACAAACTTTTAGACCAAACTACATAAATATAAATATAAATTATCATTAAATAACAATTTACATTTGTAATCTCAATTTATAATAGTGTAATTATCAAATACTAATTCAAGAGTGTTTGAAATTTTATTCTAATAAGAATCGATTACAATTGAGTTAGACAAAATAAAATCCAAAAAATACCCAAAAAGTAAATTTGAATTTCATTTTATTCAAAATTAAAGGTCAAAATTAAAAACATGGGCTGGTCTATTTCATTTTTTTTCTCAAATTTTTGTCATATATATTAAAAATAAGCTATATGAATTGAAAATTTACTCCATGAAATATAAATTATCAAATTCAACCCAAGACTCAATTTCTAACCACCTGATCTTAATAGTCAAAGTCATCAGGAGTCCTTACATTAAGAACGTCTGATTACTTTGACTATTAACATCAAGTGACTTAATATTTTATATTAGGATAATTTTTTTGTCAATTGTATCCCATGAAATCTTATTTTTATTTACACGATTGGTTTTTATATGTGTATCTAAGAAATATCTATTTTGTATTTTTATAATATGTGGCGAAATCTTTTCTTTTTAACAATTCAAAATTTGAAACTGTTGATATATTATAGAGATTCATCAATTAGTTTAAGACAAGACATCTGTGGCATACTAACCATTGTTTTGATCAGTATGTTAGAGATTCGATGCCTGAAGATTTTTCGAGAGCCCACAACAAAGAAAAGAAAACGCCTCCTGAGGTCTTTAGAGAGGAACACAAACATATGCTCCAAAGTAATTTCGAGGGAGAATGGCTCAACATGATCTCCCAAGCTTGCTCACTGGTGGCCGGCCTGATTGCCACCGTTGCCTTCAGCTCAGCCACCACCATCGCGGAGGGCAACAGTGATCGTGATGGTTATCCAAATTTCCATGGACATCCTGCCCTCAACATTTTCTCTATTTCTTCATTTGTGGCTCTCTGCTTTTCACTTATATCACTCATTATGTTCCTCACCAACCTCATCTCTCCAAGAGAAGGCCATAACGACGTCGGCAAGAGCCTACCGGAGGAACTGGTTGTAGGCCTCACCACTCTCTTGCTATCGATTGGGGCCATGTTGGTTTCCTTTTGTGCTGGCCACTACTTCTATCTCAAAGGAACCATAAAATATGTGGCCATACCCTTATATCTAATGGGCTGCTTCTCAATTGGCTACTTCTTTACAAAGTTTTACAGTAGTTTTGTATGGTATTTCTCCAAACGAAAGCCACACCCTTCTTATGCTGACCATTCTCATTAGCCTTGACTTCCATTTGATAAATCCTTTACTGCTACTGCCATTGGGATTTTACTAGCCATCCACTTTTCTATTGTTTCTTTGATTCTACAATTATATGTACCATGATCGATTTTGATTTTCAAACAGTTTGAGAGCATACAAGCAGGCCTCATGCATATTTTCAATCAAACGTTGTTTTATTTAGGAAAATTTTAAAGAAGCAATAATACAGTGGAACTAGGAGAATAAAAAATAGTATTGTCATTCTTTCAAAATTCAAAGAGAAAGAATTTAAAAAAGCTAAAATAGTTCAATAATTTTTTCATTGAATTTGTCATCGTATGTGCACCTATGTATGAAGACCTCAGAACATCACTGAAACCAAATTTCTTGTTTACGAAAAGAGTCCTAATATAATTTACTATAAGTCTAACTCTTTTAAATAATTACATCTTAAAATAAGTTGTCCTTTCATATTATAATTTAACCATAAAGAAATGTAATGAAAATATAAAATAAACAACTTGCCAAAATTAATAACATATTAAATAGGGATTTTTTTACGGAAATAGCTTAAAAGTTGAGATTTTGTGCTAGTTTACCTTTAAAAAATTATTAGTTAAGACTCTGTCATATGCCCAGTCAAACCCTTTTTAAAACCAAATTGTCCTCATGCGATAGAACACTTAGTGACCTTTTCAAAATCAGAAGTACAAGCACAAAAAGGACAGTTGTAACAGAACTTCTGCATTGGTTTTACTAACGCGCGTTCGTTCTCCCAGCACAAATATGCAACCTTTTCATTTTTTTCTTTTATATATATTATTTTATAGTTTAAATGAGACATTGAAGCTATTGTAGTCTAGTGGTAAAGTGTCACACACCACCCCGACGTGGACCTATTATAACAGTAGTGATTCAAATAACTGAAATATTATTACAATTCTCAAAAGAGTTTCTCTAAAAAATAAAATAAGTTTCGTCTAGTAGAGAACGCAGGAGGCCCAATATCCCAATGTGAAATGGGGGTTCGTCCAAACTCTCTTCAGCCAGAGTTCCTGGAATCGTAACGGAATAAACAAACTAACCCAGTAAAGAGAAACAATATATATACATGTAACATGTTATCAACCAAGATGTTAAATAACCAACTCATGTTATTAATCAACACATTATCTCATGGTTATAGACTTATAGAAAATAACATTGGGTTATAAATAATACCCAAACACAATCAACATGAGCATACAACTCAACGCATGCTAACCGGAATGACTTAGATCAGAATATACTTTTATAGATTGTTTTGGGGCTGCAACCAATTTGAGCATTTCTCATCGACCTGTGAATAGTAATCTTAGGCTGAAAATGTCATTTTTAGAGCATTTTGGTCCTATAAAAATCATGTATCGTTTTATACACTTTTCATGGGTCTTAAAACTCCAATTGAAGTTTTTCTTGAGTTATAATATTTGTTAACAGGCCTATAAAAATCATTTGTGGGCCTATCAACAAGCATTTTCTATTGCCTTTAGAAAAATTCTTCTGCTGAAAACAATGTTATTGGACTGCTTTATCCCCGCGAAAATCATTTATAAGCCTTTATACTTTTTCACAACCCTTCAAATCCTATGCAGAAATTGTTCTTGCGCTATGATATATGTTAAAAACATTTTGGGCCTGTTAAAAACTGTTTAAGGGCCTGAAAATTTCATAGAGCTGTTCCTAGGACTGTCAGAATGTTTGTAGTAGAGGTGAAAATATCGGCCGATACTTATAGTTTAAAAATCGGGAATATTGGCCTATATATCGGCCTGGATATCAGTCGATATGTTCAAAATCGGCCAATTGTTTTTTTTTTAAAACAAAAAAGGAAACTCATCTTATACGGCCAATATTGGGCGATATCTTGGTCCAAGATCGACGAGATATTGACCAATACCGGCCAGTATCAGCTGAAATTGATTTTGGGCAGGAAACCAGAATGGTTTTGGGGAAAAAACTACGATTTGGGCAGAAAATCAAAGTGGTTTCTAGAAGACCCCTAACAAGATCTATAGGGATGGGATCACCAATAAATATTTGATAATAAGGCTCCATAAACCTAACAATTTTAGCAGTAATTTGAACATCTAAATAAGGAGCCACATATTCCATTTTCTACAATTTTTTAATTTTTTTCATGTCTTTATTAAGAATTTTGGTAAATCCCAGTGTTGTAAATTCAAAATAACATTTGAACATGTAAATGACTGAAATTTAATGAATAAATTTCACAGCCAATAAGCCCATAATTTTCTGCATTTCCTTAGTTTTTTTTGGATTTTTTTGAAAAAATTAAAAATTAAAAAATAAATTGGATGAGAGAGAATGATATCGACGGATCCGATATCTGAGATATCGGCCGATATGGCCGATATGTATCAAAACCGATTTTTAAACCCCTGATTTGTAGGCCTGTGGGAATGAATCTGGTCCTATAACAAAGGCTTCCAAATGTGCAAAAACTGCTATTGGGCCTGCAAAATGTTTCTGGTCCTGAAAACTGTCAATGATTCAGAAACCAATGGATTAACTACTAAGGGGCAAGCAAACAATATATGAACAGTTCATGTAGGACCTCGGTGGAATTTTTAAAACTGGGCCTTAATGGACCCTTAAGATATTGAACCTTGGTAGACTTCAGGGGTCGAAATCTCTGTCGATACTGTGCGTATCAGCCGAGATATCTTGGGATTTCGACAACCGAGATATCTCGGCCAATACTCATAGTATCGGCTACAGATAAAAGAAATCGGCCGATTTCTTTTTTTCTTTTTTTTAAATATCGATTGCGGGTCCGGTCGATATTCGTCCGATACGAGCGAATATCAGCCGATATTTATATTTTTTCATTTTTTTTGAAAAAAAACAGCCTTTTTTATTTTTTAAATGAATTTTTTCAAAAAAACCACTAAGATTTTCAAAAAAGAAATTGAGGAGAGAGAAAATATCTCGGCTGAAATCTTAACAGGGCCGATTTTTCAAACCGTGGTAGACTTTTGAAGAATGGATCTTAATAGACCATTGTGGTATTGGACATTGATGGACTTTTGAACAATGGACCTTTAAGGACTTTTGAGGTGTTGACCTTGATGGGAATTCAAATAATGGGTCTTAAGGGTTAGCATTTGAAGCCAATTAGGCCCAACATTATAAAGGGCAGTTAAGACTCATTTTTCTAAAGCACATCAAGCTCCAATACCTTAAAAATCAATTAAAGCTGTTCACAAGTCCATCAAGGTCCAATACGTCGAAGTCTATTAAGGTCCATTTTTCATAAGTCTATCAAGGTCCATTAAGGCCTATTATTAAAATGACCATGGAGGCCCATTTCCTCAAAGGCCCAACAAAATAAACAAAAGACCTATATCGACATTGAAGTTTATAGTACTTCGCTAAAGCAAATGAATAATATATTTTCTTCATATGATGTATTCATTTATAAATTAGAGAATTTTCCATCTGGTGATAGATCGTGGTTGTTGGTCCTAGTTTGCTATTTGGTTATGTTGGGGATGGCGCACGTTCTATGATTTTGTTAGGGTGACCACTCAGAATAAGATGTGTTATTTTGACAAATCATGATAATGATCACCTGGTGATAGAAGAGATATTGATGGGTTGAGTTGCAATGAGCATTGAGCATTGAGCATTAAGCATTGTACATTGGCATGTGACATTGAGCATGATACATTGACCATATCTGTTTGGATTACTATATATATTTTTATATTTTAAGATGATCCTTTACGCTATACAATTTGAATAGATGAGGCATGCTTAGTGAATTTTGGGTATACACATGTGCTATTATTTTCTTCACCAGGGTATGAAGCTCACTCCTTATATTGCAAAGAATTCAGGGAACTTGAGTCTTGATGTGACTCAAAATCAGAAATAGAGAGCTGGTTGAAGAAATCGACTTTATAGATTAGTAGGGGAATAAAATCCTAGACTTTAATTTTATATTGAGATGGTTTGGGACATTTGAGAAATTTGTTATTTCATTGGCTATTGGTTTTTTGTTTTTGAGACTTAGAATAATAAATTCAAGCGTTTATTTTAGGCCGCACTTATACACACTCGGATTTCCTGCCTCTACACACCTGAATCCAGATTTTCGTGACAAATTACCATTTTACCCCTGCATTTCCAATCATTCGAATGAATGTCCAGTTCATTTTGGCATTCTTTCGAATGAATCCATTCATTTGAATAAATGTCCAGTTCATTTTGGCATTCATTTGGATGAATGGATTGAACAGTAATACGGAATACTGTTCAGTTCATTCATTAGAATGAATAAACAGTTTCAACTATACATTCGAATGAATGTGCTTCATTCATTCGGATGAAAATAGTTTTAACTATACATTCAAATGAATGGGCCTCATTCATTCGAATGATTAAATAATAAAATTTATTTTTAAAACTTTTAAAGTTATTTTTTGAGCAGTGTGTATTTTTAAAATTTCTCAAATTAAATATCCGGACTAATTACGATAATCTGATAAAAATAGTTTAAGACTTTAAGGTCTTTTGACACTTCCTAAATATTTAAAACACAGTATTTTACAAATAAGAGTATCCCTAGGCTGTGCCAAAAATATATTTGGAAGTGTCAAAAAACCTTTTAAGTCTTAAAGTATTTTTATCAAGTTATCGTAATTAGTCCAGATATTCAATTTAAAAATTTTTAGAAATACAGAGTGCTTAACAAATAACTGTCTATGTTGCCGATTCTTCAAAACATACACAGTTATTTTTTAAGCACTGTGTATTTCTAAAATTTCTCAAATTGAATATCTGAACTAATTACGATAACTTGATAAAAATATTTTAGACTTAAAGGTTTTTTTACTCTTCCAAATGTGTTTTCGGCACAGCCTAGGGATACCTTTATTTGTAAAATACCGTTTTTTAGATATTTAAGAGTATCAATTGACTTTGAAGTTTTAAAGTATTTTTATCAGATTATCGTAATTAGTCCGGATATTTAATTTGAGAAAGTTTGAATATACACACTGCTCAAAAAATAACTTTAAAGTTTTAAAAATAAATTTTATTATTTAATCATTCGAATCGAATAAATGAAGCACATTCATTTGAATGTATAGTTGAAACTGTTTATTCATTTGAATAAATGGGCTGAACAGTATTACGTGTTACTGTTCAGTCCATTCATTCGAATGAATGCCAAAATGAATTGAGCATTCATTCGAATGATTAGAAACGCGGGAGTAAAATGATAATTTATTACAAATATCAGGATTTGAATATGTAGAGGGAGGAAATTTGGGTGTGTGTAAGTGCGGCCTTATTTTATTAAGAACTTTAAGTTATTTTGTTATTGGAATTGTGAGCAAATAATGAAATTTGAGTGTTCGTGTGTTAGATTTGATTTTCGTAAGCTAGTGGCATAGTATCTTTGGCTTATGTAGTAGGTTTTGATTTTTTAGTGTGTATGAAGAGTTCGTTGGCACTTTAATTGTTATATTTATTATTTAGAAAAAAAAAATATAGTCTCAAAATCCATTATAGAAATCAATTGATGTTGGATCATTATATTAGTGGTTAGAATGACGGGGTATGTCACTCTATCACAAAGGGTCTTTTCCTTTAAAATTATACTCTATATATAGATAGATAGAGAAGTCCGCATTTGAAAATTAATCTGATACTCTACAAAATCTAAACGTCTTGGTGAAAAATATATATATAAGATCATCGGTTGTACGTTTGACCACTCTTTCACACGTGAACCCCTCAATCGAATTTTCGGCTAATTTGGTTGTCCACGTGGAATGACGGAATTGAAATTCTTATGGATGGTTTGAATGAAGTGGTGGTCGTGGTGCTTAAGGCTTCCACTCACACCACACGAAATGCAAGTGGGTCACCTAAAAAGCAACTACACGTGGTTAGGTCTATAAGGTCTTAAATTGTGACACATGTCAAGAGATTAGCCTTCCACGTAGCCATGGCTTTCAAGGCAAGTTAAGTTCCCACATGCATCTTCTTTATTTTATTCCTTTTCATCCACCTTCCAAGGAGCAGACAAGCAAGACTTTAGCCAAAAAAAAAACAAATCAAAGTTTGGAATGTGGAAAAGGTCAAGATGAATCTAGGCTTTTCGTGTGTTTTTATATCAAATGCCGTTCAATAAAATTGAAAGCCCCCCACATTTAGATTGCAAAAGTATTGAGTTTTTATTATGAAAATAATGATAAAATAACGTTTTTACATTAAAAACGCGTTATTATCCCAGTTGACAATAAAAATGGAGAAATTACTATTAAAATATATTTTTAATACGAAAAATGATAAACTCACGTTAAAACTACATTTTTACAGTAAAATTTTTATCTACTATTTCCCGTTCGCACGATTTCAGGAAGTCACCACAAATGAATCTCTCTCTCATTCAGTCCTGTGCATGTTGAATTTAATTTGTAGAAAATATTGAAGCAAATTAAATTAGAGTTTTTTTTTTCTAATTATAAGGTAAAATATTGAATAAGTTAAATTAGAGTTTTTTGAAAGATACATAAATTAGAGTTTTAGTTATATTATTTTAAACTATCAGTTTAAATTTAACTCATTTATTAAATAATTTCAAATTATTATACATCTAATTTTAGTTATTCTAAAAAAAATAAATTCTAATTTATTAATTTAATATTGAATTGGTTAAATTAGTTAGTTGGATAAGAAAATGTGGCTCTACTTCTCCGGTCCTATCCAAGATTATAATTAGGAATTCGACGATTGACAAAAATATAAAGGAAATTATTTGTATATAATTTGAATTTTTCTTGAAAATACAATTAAATATTCAGTCATAAAAGGTATATATGTCAAAAATTCAAGAATGGAAGTGTATTGATATAATATACTCCAGTTGAAAAATTAAAGACCAAAATAAATTTAATATATTTCTATGTTTTATATAATTTTTAAAAGTATTTTAAATTAATAGAAAGATTTAAAGCTATCCCTTCATCGCCTATTAATTCAGATTGGTTCTATTGAGTTCAAATTAAGTTTTCTTGGTCGATAATTGTGTTTTTTAATGTTATTTTGATATTGGATGACTTTGATATGATATTTAACAATGAACTCATATTGAATTATATGATATTTTTTTACTCAAGAAATGGTTGATGAGAATTATTTACTTATTATATTTATTTTTATTAATTTTTAAATATTTATATTTTATGCAAGATTTTTCCAATAAAAACTTGAGAATTTGAAAATATTCTATTATTAACATTTGCCGATAATATTCCGAAAACGATATTTGTGACAATGTGTACAAGTGCTAAACTATAATAATTTTATTATTATAAAAAGTAATTGAAGTTATTTTATTAAAATATCACATAAGTCAATAAACCCTTTAACAATATTGAAAATCTATTCAAAATTAAAAGGCATTTTAATCATTAAATTTAAATTAATCAAAATCAACGATAAAATGAATATTAATTTGTATTTATATAAATCAATTATTGTTTTTTATAGTAATTTGGAGATGGGCCCACAAACATTGGAGACTTTTATGCTATTACTGGAGATGGGCTCACAAACATTGGAGCCTCCGTGGAGGTGGATTTTAACGCGTGCTGCTTTTATGATCCCCATTCAGGTATATCAAATTGACCGCTCGACAGCCATCTACTATGTATCAGTCGCCGCATACTGATGTTCTGGACCATTTGGTATAATATTAATATTAATATTAAAATACCAATATTCTATTTTATATTCTCTTAAATAACTTCAAAAAAGTCTCAAAAATATATTGTGATGACAAATGATACCGAGAGTCCAAGATGATATATGATAAATAGATTGCTTTCATCATATTATATACATGAAATGGGATTTACTAATTAAGTTATCTAGAATTTTTAATTTATGATTGAATTAATAGAATCATATTTTAAAGACTAAAATTTAAAAACTTAAAATAATTTAAAATGATAAAAGAAATTACTAATAAACCAAAACCATCTCATTTGATAGAATTAAATAATACTTTAGTATAAATTAAATAATGTCAATCTTGTATAAATTTTTAACAGTAAAATTAATGTATAACAAATTTAAATCGAATAAAAATTAATTTTAGTAGAGTAAATAAGTGTAAGAGGATAGATGAAGGTTTTTAAGTGGTGGGCCCCACATATGGCTGTGGGGATTTTTGTAGGAGACACCTATATTAATATGATGCATTTATTAATATTAATACCCATTAACGTACTGAATGAATAATTAAAGGGTTTACATTTTTCCGTATATCACCCAGCCAGGTAGGGGAGGAGCAATAAATGTCCCACTATATTCTCAACGTACTTAAGAGGGCAAAATGAATGGTGGCTATCTACAAAGAAGAGAATCTCTTGTAATTGTTACAGAAGTTTGACTGGAGAATCATTAATACATTAAACTGCAAAAATAATTAAATGTAAAATTATAAATTTTAACTTTAAATAAATAAGAGGAAATACATTTAAAGATGATAATGATCTAGAAATCATGATTATAAGTGGATTGAAATATTTAAAAAAGAATCAGGCCTATTTAATAGGAGCTTGAACGACACGTAATTTCTTCTAAAAAATTGTAATGCTTGTTTAAATGGATTTTTTCTTTTATTTTTGTCGTATCATAAAATTGATAGGGTAGACCAATAAATACATATTGATAATACAGTTGATATAAGTTTTTAAGATTAGACTAAATATTTATATGAGACTTGTAAGTAGTTTTGTATATATATATGTAAGATTACTTTCACTTTGTTTAAATTGGGAATAGCATGGTATCTAAAAAAATATATGGGAAAAAGAGGAGAATATGAAAGATGAGAGAGAGAGGGGATATACAAGGTAAAATTGTTTTTGAGTTTAGACATGTTAAAAGATATTATTAAGATTTTAGGTTAGGAACAAATTCAAAGGCCACGGTAGAAATACTTTTGAAAACAATATGTATGTTTCTCATAAAACATGTCAAATATGTCTGAAAATATGGTAAAAGTATTGTGAAAACACGTCTATATATATATATATATATGGATTCATTGATTTTTTTTTAAAACAAAGAAAGAAAAGTTTATGAAATAAGTTGAATAATTTAGTAAACTTGAAATTGTTTATTAAATTTTTATGAATCATATAAAAAAAATAAAGAATGATAAATTTATATTGTTTGGTAATTTTTCAAAAAATCTTACGATATTACTGCTTATAATTGAATAGTCAAAGCTAATATCATTTTAATTATGTAATAACTCATTTTATAGATGAGTTGAAGGTCGTTAATTATTCATTTGTATTAATCACATCATTTATATTTAAAATTATAATCTCAGTTTCAATAGTTTTCTAAGAAAGAAGTTAATAGCTGTTTGATTGCCAAAGATTAAAATTTAAAAGTATAATGAATGCAATAAATTTTAGATTTGTGAATTACGGATCATAATATTATACTTACCATCTAAGGTTTTTGTACTTTATTTGTGAATTATATTTTGATTAGATTTAATTAAGATTTTTCTCTAACTTAATCCCAATGTCTATCGTATTTTCAGTCACTATAGATATTCATTTATTAGCCTAAAGTATAATTCAACTATCATAATGCAAAGCACGTGCTTCTTAGAAGATAATTTTTTATACCAGAATTAAGTTATTGATATTTATAATTTTTTATTTGATGTAAGGTTAACAATATATATATTTGTTTGTCATTATTGAATTTAGAATTTCAAAAGATTTTGCAAACTATTTAAGAAATTTAAATTTATAGAATAAATAACTTAAATAGTGATAATAGTGACGGTGATTTAAAAAAAAATAACTATATTATAATGGTTGAACTGTTCTCTAATACCATTTGTAACAACCTGTTTCGTTAGCACAATATTGTCCTTTTTGAACCTAAATAAACCTCCACGACTTTACTTCGGAATGTGCGCTTATAAACACACTCCACACCACAAAACACTTGTGCTAGAAGAAAGAGTGTTCTCACTTAAATACTACAACTGACTGCACTATTTAGAGTATATGGACTTCTGCCTCACTCATCACAAATTCACAATATTTCTCAATGTTGTTTCATTTTCTGAAATTTTATTTATATATAAAACATTTTGACACAACATGGAATTTTGAGTCAGGCCATTCTGTCCTCTTTTAGATTCAAGATCATATGTCCTACAGGGTGATCACTTGTTGACAATTTAGGAGTTTAAATAGATATTAACAACGGTTGCTTATAAGTAGACTGTTAATTTAAAAATATTCAAATTACCTTAACTTGAAGTAATAAAATAGATAATTGAAACAAGTTACTTTTTATTTTCATGAGGATACAGAGATGTTAAAATATAACCAATTGATTATTTTTTGTGAATATTTAAAGGATAAAATTAGATACAATTACATTAGAAATAATTTAAAAATAGTCTTAATAGAAGATAAATTGAAATAAATTTGTAATAACCTGACTCAAATTAATAACTAATTGTGTGATTATTATCTAAGAGATTATTGTAGAGTCTAAATTTGATTCGATTCGAGTTTGGAAGTCTGTTGATCCAACTCGTTAAAAGTATAGTGACAAAGTTGTAAATATCTGAACTTTCTTTGACAGAAACTCTAAAAACTATCTATATTTAGAAAATCACTTATTTGACATATTTAAATTATCAGATTACACACATTTGCTAAGTTTTGTATTTTGAGTTTAAAGAAATTGCTCATTTAACTTTCTGACTGTAATTTTTTAAATCTTAACGGTATTCTTATTTTATTAAACCTTAATTTTTAAGTGTTAAAAGAATGTCAGGACACTTTTGAGCTTTAGGATTGTTTTGTCAACTAAATTTACCCAGCTTCAGAATTTCTTCAAAAGATTATTTTAAGTTATGAAATTTTGTCAAAAATGTAATTTTTTTATTAAATCATCAGATATTTGATACATTTTTCTCTTCAGATTTTTATGACATTCATACTTTTAGTCCCCATCGGACCGATTGATTTAAGTTAGTGGGACCCTCACAGTGTTTAACTTGTAATAGTGTGTTTTAAGTTAGGAATAAATAAATAATTAAATAAAAAATATGCATTAAATGCATGTTAATCCACAAGCTACATTCTATCTTGGGTAGCTTAGGCGACGTGGGTGTAGCACCTTCGTTATTTAAGAGAGCATGAGCGGGGAGAAAGCAAAAGTAGAAAAAAAAAAAATGCTCTCCATCATTTTCTCCTTTTCCCTTTCTTTTGTTTTCTTTTTCCACTTCAGACGTTGGTTGGGTTTTCAAATCAAGCTGTTTTTCAACGGATTTTTGTGTATAAAACATCAAAATTCAATCTTCTTTAAATTTTATGAAATTCGGTTCAATTTTTAAAAGGAAAAGGGCTAGTTTAGACTTTAAAAATGGTCTTCAAAGAATTTAGAAAAAATAGCTTTTTTTTTTTTAATTCATGAGTTATACCTCTAAAATCCATTTTGATTTGTATTAAAACCTTGTTTTCTCTTTTCTAAATAAAAAATGTTATAAACGGAAAACTGTATTCAATAAAGAGTATTACACAACTATATATAGCCTCTAGTTGACCCTAGGGCTATTACACTTCTAATCTAATCTTAAATCAAATACATCTCTTAATAGAGATTAACTCAAACTAGAATCCTAATTCTAATATATTCAACATTCCCCCTTAAACTCAAGTGGTTCAACACTTTTAGTTTATAATTATTGGACAAATAACAAACAAACTAATAACTAGATAAACCAAGTGTCGACTGACGCCATCTAATTGAGCGGAAGCAAGGTAAATCAATGTTGAAGACGTGCTGACGAAGCCAAAACTGAACCAATGTTCAACGTGTGCTGCAAGTTATAAAATCGATGTCAAACTTACTCCAACTCTCCTTCCTTCCATGGTGCTGCGTCCTAAAGAAAATGCCCAAAGTTACTTGCAAAATCAATGCCAATGCCGATGTCAATACCAAGAACCAATACCAATACCGCCAATACTAGTGCCACTTCCAATTCCAAATAACAAAATGTCAAAGTACGAGAAGGCTGCGAACTCCAAAGAAAACAAGAAATCAAATCAAGAAATCAAATCAAGAAACCAAATCAAGAAATTGTGGAGGCAAATGGAAGAGACAAAGTGCCAAACGAATGCAAAGTGTACCAATGAAATCAAATCTGCCTGAAAAGAGAGAGACAAAGACAGATGCAAAACTGGACTACAAAGGGGCTGGGTCAAAGTCTAGTGACAAGAGGAAGAAAGGAGGGAAACAAATGCAAATCAATCGAAAGAAATGATGCAAATCAAGATCAATCGAGATCCAGGAAGAAAACAAAGACCAAGAGAAACAAAAGAAAAATCAAAGAGATTCTCACAAACTGAACTCAGATGCAGGGACAAACTGATCAAAACTTCTTCTTTTTTTCTTTTTTTGGGCAGAATTAAACAAATACCAACCGAAACAAAATGTCAAAAGCGGGCAAGGGTAGCAAATGGCAAAAGGACGAATGACCAAATTCTTCAATTATGGCGGCAAAAAAAGGCAAGACTTAGGAATACCCAAATAAATCCAAGAGCACCACCAATGGCAGAGTGTAAATATTCCAAACTCCAAAAAGTGCATTACTGGCAACAGGAAAATAGGCTCCTCCATCGCAAATTTCAGAAATACTTGGAACTGATTCTCCAACGAAACCTTCCAAAATCACCCAAATTTACCACAATATTTCAAAATGCATGAACAGGACGATTCAAGCACTGATCTGGAAGAGAACGATACAAGGAAGACCGGCAGGGCGAGGACTTCAGAGTATGAGCTGTGGGCGAACGGGAGATGCAATGTTAATTGCTAGAAATCTCAATCCTGCTCAGATTGGAAAAGAGGCACCAAGAACCTTCTTCTCATTTTTTTTTCGTGCGATCTCATAGGGTGTGACTGCTCATGGATACTGCAGAATTCAGAAGCAGAAGACGATGGTGCATTGCGCGAATGTGGACTGCAATGAGAGAAAACGACCTAGATGTCCAGATTGGATCTGGATTCTGACAGTGAAGCATGGCGGATCTGATTCGGAGAAACTGTGGAGATCTAGATTTGAATCTGGCCTGTGTGGCTGCTGGGAGAAAACAAGAGTCCTGCAAACAAAACTGGCACCACAGTAGACAAAGAACAGAGCACGGCTGATTGGGTGGTGAAGGGCCTGGACACTGATTTGCAAACGATGAAGCGGTGATGGGCAAGTGGCAGGGGATCTGCCTCAGATGTAGAGCAGTGAAAGGTGTATGGCGACAAGAACAAGTGGCTCGGGTAGCAAAGGGCTGTGCAAAACCAAATCACTGAATAGGGAAGATATGGGTGCTGCAGGTCTGACAAGACATGCCTGAATAGATCTGGGGTAACACCAAAGGCGCTGACGAGAAGATTCCAGATCAGAGAGGCAGAACACGAGCGTCAGGCTGGGTGAAGAACGATCAAGAAAAGGGAGAAAGACTCAGATTTGAGAGGGCATCAAGGTCGTGCAACAAAGGGTCACCATCAACAAAACAACAAAGGAAGAATACAATCTTCTCCTTACATGTCCCCTCCCTCTGCCAATGAGATTCCTCCGGCAGAGGTAAGAGGAACTCTCGATCGGGATTTCTTTCTCGTCAAGATCGTGGTTTGGTTGATACTATATTAGAAATGGGAAATTGTATTCAATAAAGAGTATTACACAACTATATATAGCCTCTAGCCGACCCTAGGGCTATTACACTTTTAATCTAATCTTAACTCAAATACATCTCTTATTAGAGATTAACCCAAACTAGAATCCTAATTCTAATATATTCAACAAAAAAGAGAAAAAGATTAACCACATCAAACTCCTTGTATGTTTACTTTCTGCATTGGGTGTTTAAATTCCCACAATGTACCCTTTGGGCCAAAATCTCCACTTGTAGCGTAGCGGTTCTTCGCCGCTCAGTGGTCATCTGAGACGGCTTTGGCCACACATTGATAAACTGATTGGGCACTGAGTACTTTTATTACTTTTAGTATTGTACCTTCTGGACAAAGTCTCAATACTTTCCAGACATCGGAAAAATACGAGACTGGGCACTAAGTACTTTCCATTTTCTATTTATTGAGTGTTTTGGATTGCTAACGGTTGACTCCTGACATAAATAAATGAAGTAGAAAGAGCCTAGGGAACTCATGGACATTACTCTATTTTCAGGTGGAAAATAAGCAAAGGGTTTTAGGAATATTTTAAGCATGTTTAGCTTTGAAATTGATATTTACTGGTTTTCATTGTTTCACAGATTTATGATGAAAAATTCTAAGTTGGAGAAGGTCAGGAAACTCAACTTGACTCGTATTATGAGTTTGTATTAGAAACTATTAGACTTTAGGACGAAAAATGGGACCCATGGAAATAAATGGATGGAAAAGACCATGTGGGACCAGAATGCGAGACTTGACACAGCTTCCATGTGAAGGACGGTATTTTGTTCTAATTGTTAGAACAGAAGAACAAAAAGGTGTCAGAGAGCCGAAGCCTAATGGTCTAAAACGCAATATGGGACCCATTGGATGTGTAGAGGATAGTAGATTTAAATGAACACTGGTGTAAAGTGTCCAATGATAGTGCATTGTGTTAGGTGTATATGAATGAGGTTCATGCTATTATCATTAGTACATGTGGCACCTGCAATATTTGAACATGCTTGTGATTCATGCAAAGGTAATGGGTATATGAGAATGTGGCATATACTGTGTTGAATATGCATTTGGTTATATGTGCATGTGAATTATCATGTGCTAACGAGTTTGTACAAGTGATGAAAATGTGAATACTCTGGGTTGTTAAACCTGGATAAAAATCAGTGGTTGGTAAGTATTCTCCAATGAGAAGGTTTTGTGAAAAGGGTACCTGGAGATTAGTGTAAGTGAATGGTAAGATATTCCATGTTACTGTATGCACGAACATACTTTTATAAAAGCTCTTGCAAGATGCTATATTTTGTCCGTGTCGGAACCTAATACAAATGAGGTTGAGTGGGATACCCTGGACTATACAGTTGAGGTTGAGTGTGATACCTCAATGGAGTTGAGTGGGATACCCCAGTGTGTGTAAGGGTTGGTATACCTTGAAAGTGGAAGAAAGTGTAAATTGTAAATGTGGTTTTAATTTTATCATTTTATAAAATTGCATTATGATTTTGATATTGCGTTTATGTGAGATTTTATGATTTTGTTGATCACTCTTCACTACGTTAGAGCTCACGTCCCTTACAATGTAGGACATGTGTTAGAAAAGAGAGTGGAAGATCCCTCTACGATGGTCTAGGAGTTGAAATCTTCGAATTTCGAAAGCTGTCTGTGAATAAGACTTATGCTTGTTTAGTTTAAGTTTGGAAATTTCTAAATTTGAATAAATATGCCACCTATGGCATAGAGACCTTTATGTGCAAGTCATATATGTTAATATGATCCTATGGTGTGTTTGATTGTACTTTTATGTGTGTTTTGGATTTTGAGTGTCGAAATCAGGAAAAGTCAACTCAAAAGAAGTAGCCTAGACAACACCTTCACTGTCAGAGACGAGGCCTAACCATTTGGCAAGGGCTCGCCACCAAGAGAGGACCTCGGCCTGAGAACAACTGAAAAATTCAGAATTTTGTGCTGGTGAAGACTTGTTGCGAGGTCTCACCATTGGTGAGGACTTGCCGCGAGGACTCGCCATTTAGCGAGGGGCTCGTCCTGAGACCATTTGGTTGTTACATAATTGGTCTCTGGGCGAGGGCTTGCCCAGGTTTATGACTGTTTGTGTAATTTTGATGGTTTTTGGGTTCCATTTGGTGCCTGGGTGCGTGGGATCACACGTGTTGTCCACATAAATACGTACGACATTTTCTATGGGCTTTAGTGAATTTTAGAGGCCCATGGACTCTTGGATTAGTGAGTTGGTTAAAAAAAAAATTAGTCGCGTTCCGAGTCCATATCTGAGTTCGGGATGTTACAAAACTTATTTGAGGTAGTTTGATTTAGAATTAATATTTTAGAACTCCACCCTTCTTAGCAACTTGACTTTTACCGAATGCATTTCAGTTATCTTTAAAACTCTTTTGAAGTTCAAACCTTCAAAAACTCTTAATGACATGTGGTTTGAAATGTATTATGTTGGATTTTTAGACTAGTTATTATTTATAATTATAATTAATGTGAACAAGATAGTTTTATAGAAATATGATTATTCGACTTTTATATTTTATGTGTTTTGTATATGATTATTAATTTTATATAGGCCATCATACTCATCCCACATGTTTGACCAAGTTTAACTTCAATTGAATCTCAGTTAAACTTTGTCCAACCCAAACTCTTTTTTTAAAGATAGATTAATCTTCTACAAATCGATTTTAAAGGTTAAATAGAAGTTCAGGGATATCCTTTATATATAGAATTGAGAGATTATAAATTTTAAATATAAAGAAGAGTGACCCGCCACTTAAAATATAGATAGAAGTGACAAAGAATGACATAATAAATATAAAATTATTTACTTAAAATTTATGATATATTCAAATAAAAAAGTATACTTGAAAAAATCAAAATTAAAGAGATGAAATTTTAACTTTAATAATGGTGAGTTAATTTTTGTGAATAAATTATAGTGTCATTTGTCAACCAATTGAAAAGATATTGAATGGTTGAAAGTAAAGAGCTTTTAGGATAATCTAAAGGGATTACAATAATCTTCATGAACTCACATTAAAAAAAAATTCTGAATTCGATTCTCAATCTATACAAGAAAATTCATGCCAAAAACTATAAAAAAAGTGATCGCATAGGATTGAAAAAAAAAAAAAACCAAATAACCAAACTTCTTCCTAAGATGTATATTTGTGGCCTACCAAATAACCCAACCACCATAATTGTTAAATGTCATAATCATCATCAGCCCCACAGGGTCTAAATTTCAACCATTTGTGAAAAATTTCTCGTTCCTTTTCACTTGTTCGGCTCTACTTTCGGCGAAAAGTAGGACCACGAAACTCATTTTTCTTTCGAGAGTGAACATCAAATGAGTAGAAAAAACTATATGATAAATGACTTTATTTTTATATAGATAATTTAAAAAAAATAGTTTTTTTTCTTGAAATACCTATTTCCTTGGCTCCAAATTACCCTTCTTTGTAAGATACTTAAAAAATAATTTCTTAGAAGTTTTACTTATTTTTCTAAAAAATATTTCTTCATAGAATATAAGAATCATTATAAACTTGCTTACTTGCAAATTAAATCATTTAAGAAAGAGCTGCAAGCAAGGTGGAAAGATAAAAATATAATTTCCAGAAAGAGCATGTGGACAAGGCTACCCATGACAATAAATTGTGGTTTAAAATAGGATATAATTATCAACATAGAATATTTTCATTAAATTGTAAAATAGATCATGATATAGGAAATATATAAGCAATTACATAAAAGCATAAAGAATTTACTCGATTAAATAGTGTCTATATCTACGGTGAAATTAGAGTGGTTTTTTCATCTTTGATAATATAATTGATAATGTTATATTCGGTATCGGCCATGAAATTTTTCTCTCCTATATTTTTTTTCAATTTAAACCACCGATATCAGACGTTATCAATAATATATATTGAATATTGGCCGATACGTATATTAAAACCCCTACTTCAAACCTCTCTCAATATAAATAAATTCTTATAATTCTAAAATTCTTCTTGTTAGATACAAAATTACAAAATATCTAAATCACCACACAATTGAAAAGATCAACACAACACCAATTAGACAACTAAACTAGTTACAGTGGCATCGCATGTACAAATCATAGAATTATGATAAAAAGGTTAGGTCATCCATGAAAATGGCTGGCCCAAATCCATGGTCTAATCATGACCCAAGATTTCAATTGACTGAGTTTCATTGCACGTGCATCATATGTGCTTGGTTAGAAAATAATTATATAATTATAATAGGAAGTGTGCAAATCTCATTTGATACCTACTTGGATTTAAATAAAAAATTATTTTGACTTCTATTAATAAAGTGGCTGTTGAATATTGACCCATCATTAGCTCACTCAAGGAAGATGACTGGTGCGTTCTTTCTCAGGTGGAACCCACAAAGGAAAACCAATCCACTCGCTGCTATTCTTGTTTGGGAATATAATGATATTAGATTGTAATGACAGTTATATAATCTTTAAAGTTTACTTACACACGTTGATTTCACTATTTGTTTCTATATTTTTTAAAGAATGATTTTTTATGATGAAGAAATTTTATATCATTATATTTCTCCGAATATGAGGGTATTGGATAAAATTTTAGATACACGCAAGCCCCTATAAGCCACAGACATTAAGTGACCATGACATTCAAATATAGAACATCTAGTTCTCGAGTCAAAAGTTGGAGAATAATTTAATAGATTGATTAAAAAAAAAAAAAAACAAATCTACATATCAATATCTCAGAAATGGCTCTTATTATATTAGTTTGGTTAAAAACATAATGTTTCATTGACTTCGGAAGCTACTAAGCTAGTAGAAACTACCATATGAGTGTAAAAATTGCATGATATTCTAAATTTTAAAATATTATAGTTGGCAATATTTAAGTCCTCATAAGAACCAAAAGATGTTGGGAGCCATATTTTCAGAAAAAAATTTAAACTTAATTAAAAATGGAAAATCACTAATGTATTAAACATCCTAGTCCTACAAATTTTCTTTCTAAGATATCAGCCATTATAAAAAAGGAAAACTTACGAAGGTTTCATCCTCTAAATTGAGAATAGGCAAAAAAAGGGAGAGATGACTTATGTTTGGAAAACATGTTATGATGCAGGGATTAAAATACCGGATTAACCGGTATATCGGCCGATATGCAAATATCGGCCGATATGCATATCGGCCGATATACCGGCCGGTAAATTTCTCTCTCTTCCATTTTTTTTTTTTGTCCGATTTTTTTTGGATAATGTCGGAAAATTTTGGGCTTCTTGAAAATATAATTTTTGCATTAAATATCGGTCATATACATACTCAAATTATTTATTTAAGTTTCATCTATTTTCAATATTAAAATTAACAATAGATGATTTTAACTTATAAAAATATGAAAATGTCACATCAATTCTCTCAAGTCTCATCAATAAGTAGATCCTATTATATAATTAATCAATATAGGAAAATTAATAATAAAAATAAAAATAAAACTTCTTATCTCATAGCTCCACACATATTAAAAATTTGAATTAATGCCTATGTTATTGGGTAATTATAAATACATACTTACGTTTTCAATAATTTCAATTTCATTCCTAACATTTGAAAGTCATGTATAAATGAGTCTCTGTATGTATTCTAATGTGTGAATAATTTTTAGGAATAATAAAATATTAACTATGATAAGAGTCCACTTATGCTAAGATAATAAAATGACAAAAAGATTTTAGCCATCATGTATTTATGTTGCCATGTATACACCTCACACACTTTAATAAATTGAAATTGAGTCAAATTAATTGAATAGTATTTTAAAATTCAAATTATGTTTTTAAAATTTTCAAGAAGTGGTAATAAAAGGTAAAATAGTATTTTATAAGTGAAGACCTCTAAATAATATCATATTGTTTTTTTTTGGACGAAATATCGCGCGATATATCGTCCGTGATATATCGCCCGATAATCGTTTAAAATATCGTCGATATTAATTTTTAAATAATATAACCAGACCGTTACGGGCCGATATTGGGACAATATCGGCCGATATTTTGGACCAATAAACGGTCCAAATATCGACCGATATTTGTACTACATATCGCCGATATTTGGTGGGTCCCACTACCGATATTTTTTTTTTTTTTTTAAAAAAACCATACTTTCCAGCCCGATAAATAGTATATCGGGCGATATTGGGCCGATATTCGGACCGATATATCGCCCGTATCGGCCGATATTGTATTTTTTTTTTTAAAAAAAAAAGGAAAAAAAATCTAATATACCGATATTTTCGAATATCGGCCGATATTAGGGCCGATATTGGGGACCGTTTATCGCCCATATCGGCCGATATTCCAACGGTACGGCCGATACTTATCGTATCGGCCGATATTTCAAGGTTTCAAAAAACCGATATATATCGGCCGATACGATATGTATCGGCCGATATTTAAACCTTTGTTATGATGTGGGTGCTATAACGATCTATCAATTTTAATCAATTCCTGATTGCATGCATTTTTCTGATTTATTTATATTTAAATAAATTTTGTTCTTCTTGATTTCAAATAGCAAAAATATTTTTATATGATTTGATTTCTAAAGAATATAAAATTGGCTCAATTAGTTAGGTTGTTCGTTTACCTCTCCAAGAAGCCCAACTATGTGATGTTTTGACACAAATTTAGAAATCATGGCTTATTTTCTTTTAGGCTGCAATTTAAAGTGACAAGTTAAAGGTACTGTGAATATATAAATTTATATTCTTTTTTTTTTATGGTAAAATTATGATTTGCAACTGATGCTTAATGGCTCAGATTAACATTATGGCTTCTCTTTGTACTAAAACATTATGGCTTCTTAATAAATTATTTTTGCAACGTGAAAACTTTGGAGGAGAGATCGATGATTCATCCTCCCATTCTATTTCTCACATATTTCTTCTTGTAAATTTTTTTTTTTTATTATTTATGGTTGGTTTTGGTTCTTTTTAAAAGGGTATTAAATTAAAAATCTTTATCTTTGAGTTGTAGTCTTGTGTCAGACTCCAGATTGCACCATGCTAGCTTAATGTTATATAATAGAAGAGTGTTTTACAATTAAAGAGGTGTCTTGTAAGATGTTAATTAAATTCACAATGTTATACAAAGTTTGCTATCGAAGATATGCAAATAGATGAAGCAAACAATAAAGACACATGTTAAGAAATGTATGAAGTATGTCATAAAATAGTTTAGGTACACACACCTAAGAGGCTAAGGACAACTCTAGTGGTAAAAAAGAAAAAAAAAAATTATTAGTTAAAAACAGAGGTTATTGAACAACTTTGATTCATGTGCTAATAAAGAAAACGATAATTACTTTTCAACTGGTTACCTCCTTTCTTAGGAAACGAGAGGTTATGGGTTCAAGCTCTTATGGTCTAACTTTGGTGTGTCCTAAGGGTAGTGGCTCACTTGTGGGATTTTATGCTAGATATCCCGCTGTTTTCCACATGTAAATTAAAAAAAAAAATGATAATTGTAAAAAAAAAAAAAAACATGGGTTTTAAAGGTCTAAGCAGAATAATAAATTTAGGAAGAAACCCATGCAAATGGCATAAATGATTTTGGTGATGCTCCATGGTTTATTTCAACCTAGTGCTTAATGATCTTAAATGTGTTTATTATCTATCTTATTAAGAAGTTAAGATCTAATAGATAATCGTGGAGATCTCTAAATTCTACAGAGTTGGCAGTGCTTTGTTAGGAGTGGGCCTCACAATACTATAATGAGAGTAACATAATTCCATTGTTCTATATTTTTTGAATTTTAATTTCATGTAATTACCCCAATGTCCTTTATGTATCATGAGCCATTAGATTGGGACAATTTTGTAATTTTCATTTGAATCTTCTCATTAAATCACTCCTCTCATTGAATCTCTTCTCTAATGTGAGAGAGTTCTTGATGGTATTGCTATATATTGGCCCATCATTGGACCACCCTATCCTAATAATGATGAAATGTCTAATCACTATAAAAGATATTGATATAGATGGTTTGTGTTAATTTTACATTATACAATTATGACCATTCAACCATTTACCTTTGTTTGCATGGCTACTCTCGAGGACCATGATGCCTCACTTTTGAAAAGCTTCTTTCCTTTTCTTGTTTCTTCTGTGGCTTAGTGGCTTACATAAAGATGGCAGCTCCATTGTGGTTATCCACATGAAGATTTATGTCAACCATTTGTCTATTGCACCTCTTATTATAAATTCTCTTGTTCTTTTTGATAGTATTATCCTTGAAGATGAGAGTTTTGAAGGTCCTGATTCAATGGGATACCTTTCTCTATTAGAATATAAGTAATGTCTTCAATGGATACAATGTGAAATTGATGAAGAAAACGGTAAAATTGAGAAGATGCTTCAGGAAAATCGGGAGATCACCCATCAATTTTGCAAAAATTGGTGGAAAGTACAAATTGAGATTTCGACTTCACTTATATGGGTAACTTTATTCTCTAGAGATATTTCTACACAATGGAATTCAAATGCAATATTAAAAAATGTCTTTTTTTTTTTAAATCCAACATTATACAAAGGTCTTTTTTTTTAAGCCAATGTGTGTAAGTTTCTTAGAGCATTTAACTAATCTTTTAGACATGTATAAATCTCCCTATTTACACACACTGGATAAAATTAGAGGAAGTGACCCTTTGAGGGAGTGAGAATTGAACTCAAGGCCTCCAACTTCTAGAAGTGAGTTATTATCACTCCAATCCATTTTATACGAGGTGTTGGGCGGAGTAATCTTGAGGGTGAATACACTGCTTCTCAATTGAAAAGATCCATAAACAAGTGCATGAAAAGATGGAGGAGAGGACACGGAAATATAAAGATGATGCAGACCAACATGGATGGAAAGTCACTTCTAAAGAAGGTAATCTTGTTTGGGTGTATCTTAGAAATAGAAATTCTTGATCGATGATCACATTTAACTCAAGCAGTGGACCATGGGGCCTTGTGAAGTGCTAAGGAAGATCCATGAGAACACCTACAAAGTCAAGCTTCCAGACGACATCAACACGTTGAACGGTTCGATGTTGCAGACCTAAAGCTCTTCAAGGAAGAAGAAGATTTTGATGTTAGCGTTTCAAATTCAAGGACGATTCCTTCTAAGCCGGAGAGAGTGATGAGTACCTCAACTAAACATGGACTAAGAAGACATCAATGAACAATTGGAATATGATTTAGTGGAAATTGCACTCCTAGCACATGAACAATTTGAGGGTGCAAAACAGGACAATTGAGGGCACCAGTTAAGCCCAAAACCATCAAGTAATTAACTCATGAGCTTCAGTATTAGGTTAAGCCTCTATATCCATAAAAATGGTTCAATTTAGCTCACATAAATCCATTTGCTAGTCATAAAGAGGAGTGGCAGAACAGTAACATAGCATGCTATGTCACCTCATTTCTCAAAGTTTTTGGTTTCAAATCATTTGCTATGGCTCAAAATCATTTTTCTTTTTGTTAGACATCTTTTCACATATATTTTAATTTTTGGACATTGCGTTTTACATAGAAATTGAAAATTGCATTTTGAATTATTAGTATTTTTATCATCAATGAGCTAGTTGCAGGATGTACTCTCAATCTAAAAAGCTACCATAACAATCTTATCCTTGAACTCGGTACAAATTTTTCAACTCACCAATTGAATTATGAAATCTCTTTTCATTTTTAACTATTTTTCATGATTTTTTCTAACTTTTTAGCACTGATATGACAATTTTGTCATAAGAGTGAACTTTAACCTTCCATGTCAAATATAGTCCTTTTTTTATTAACAGATGAACTTCTTTAACTTATACATTCAATTAAATTGGTTTAAGATTTTATGATTAGAGTATAGGTGTTAGATTAGACTTCTCCTACGCTTACCTAATACATGAGATTCGCATGTGATTTTATATATTTATGGGATCAGCATCACTTCCAATATAAAATGAAAATATTATTTATAATAAAAAGAAGGAAAATAAAACAAAACATATAACACACTTAGACTTTTTCACGCTAGGTATTTCTCAACTAAAATTTTAAATTTGATATTTTGGACAAAAATGAGCAAGATTTTAACTTAAATCAAGCTGAATTCGACTTTATCAATTTGTATATTTGACTCAATTTACTCCTAATTGAAGTTGGAAAGTCCTAGACTTTAATGAAAAGGAAGAACATTTTTTTAACTAAAGATGTTGATGTAGTTATAAATTAATAAATATTTTGTGATAGAAGATGTTTCTCAATCTTCTATAATTTATTTTAAATATTAGAAAATATAAGATAGTTCAACAATATCTTACGTATAATTTTATAAAGAAAGCGAACAAAGCGGCGGAGAATAAGGGGAAGTCCTGACTTGCTGCAGACTGTTTTAGAAGTCTCCTGCACAACGTCGCTGATGACGTGTCATCCGCTCGCGTAACTCTACCCGTTTGGCCGTTTCGTGTTGCTTTCTTTTTAATTTTTTATGTTTCTTAACCGGTAATCCCGTCACTCTTCCACGTCAGTAAATAACGGTGACGGCCGAGCGACGCGTCTAAGAAATTTTCATATTGACAAAAATACCCACAGTAGATTCAAATTGAAAAGTCGTTTTAACTTTTGAAATGAAGAACCTTTATTGAAATAGGTTTACAATAAGTTTCTATTTAATAGTAATTTTTAAAAATGAGGAAAATTATTTGAATATGTAAATTGTATTTTTTTAAATATTGAAAAGTTATTTATATTTCCTGAAAATAAATCAACAAAAAATTTAAAACTTTAAAAAATTAGAAACGTGAATAATATACAAATTGAGTCATTAGACCTCATATGTATAATATTTTTTTTGTAATTTTTCAACTTATTCAGATTAATAGTAATGAGCCTGATACTTGTATTGAATAATTCTTTTGATAAATTCATAAGTAAAGTTAGTTTTATTATGAATATTTGTATTTAAATGTCTGGGTTTTTTATGCAAACATCCAGCCGAATCAGGCCAATGATCCACAGTCAAATTCTTCTTCTGTAAGCCTTGATCCAGCAGAGCATGATTGTTATGACTTATATAAAGCATTTTGATCATGGCCACTCTAATTGGACTGCGTTTAATAAATCCAACAATATTTTAAATTGAAGCCCAAAATGCAGAATGAGCCAGGCCAACTTGTTAAGGCCTAGTTCAAGCTTAAACAAGTTAATGCCAGGGGTAAAAATATCGGCCGATACTGTGCGTATCGGCCGACATAATTCGGATTTTCAGCCACCGAATTATACGTATCGGCCGTACAAAAAAAAATTCGGCCGATGTGACCGATTTTTTGACCGAATTATCGGTCATCATATCGGCCGAATTTTAAAAATTCGGTTTTTTAATTTTTTTTTTAAAAAAAAGATTTTTTTTTATAATAAATATCGGCTGAGATGACCGATATATCGGTCCAAATCTCGGCCGAATCTGGACCGAATTTGGGTCGAAACGGCCGTTTTTTCCCCTAAAAAACAGTAAAACTCGGGCCTGGCCCAACTCAAGTCCGGCGATATTTTGCCGATATATCGGGCGAGATCTCGGACGAGATCTCACCTGTCAACCAATTTCTCCCTTTCACATCTCTGTTTACAGCGGACTGCAGGATTCGGCTGGTCCGGTATGCGTGAATATTTTATTATTTTTTTAAATCTAAAAAATCGAACCGGTCCAATTTTTTTCTATGAATACCATTCACTTACATCTCAAATTTCACACCTTATTTTCAAGGAAAAAACCAGATTTTACTATTTATCTTCCAAAAAAAAATCACTCTTCATTACTTGATTTAACTAAGTTCTAAACGACCTGGATTTGTTTGAAACCGAACGATCCAGACCGTTCAAAGGTTTCTTCATTTATAGATCTACTGATGTTGTAAGTTTTGTAATTTATTTCGATCTATCTGTATTTTATTTTAATTTTTTTAGCCAAAAATGACATAAAAGTGTTACAAAAAGTTAAAAAATGCCTGAAGTTAAATAAGATATGTAGTAAATAAAAGCTTTATATAGGTATTATAATTTTTTTCCATCTGAATGTAACTGTAGTTATTTTTTATCTACTTTGTTAGTTACCTTTTTTTTCATTTATTTATTCCTTTTTGTTAACTATTTCAACATAAAATAGCATAAATGAAAAAAAAAAGTTAGAAAATGATAATACCTATAAAATAATAGATGAAAAATTTTCATTTGCTCTTAGTACCTGTTGCTAACATGTCAAAATTTACAACAACATTTTTTACATTCACTTACTCTTTATTTTAATTATTTCATCATTAACTATGGATTATGACATATAAATGTTAGTAAATGGTAAAACCTATAAAATAATACATGAAATATTTTTATTTGCTGTTATTACTGTATACTAACTTCTTTTACAGGGATGTAATTTTTTCCTTTTATTTTCTTTCTTTTTGTAATTATTTCATTATTATCTATGGACTATGACATATAAATGTTAGAAAATGGTAAAACCTATAAAATAAGACATGAAAATTTTTTATTTGCTGTTATTTAATGTATACTAACGTCTTTTACAGGGATGAAATTTTTCCTTTTATTTACTTTCTTTTTGTAATTATTTCAATATTATTTATGGACTATGACATATAAATGTTAGAAAATGGTAAAACCTATAAAATAATACATGAATTTTTTTTATTTGCTGTTATTTAATGTATACTAACGTCTTTTACAGGGATGCAATTTTTTCCTTTTATTTTCTTTCTTTTTGTAATTATTTCATTATTAACTATGGATTATGACATATAAATGTAAATGGTAAAACCTATAAAATAATAAATGAAATTTTCTTATTTGCTGTTATTTTTTTATTATAATTAAAAATGTATGACATTTGTGTGGTTATCAGTTCAAGTAATTACGACCCCATTAGTTTCATTTTCAAATATTTTTCTACATTATTATGTAATTTTCAATCATTTTATTATTTATTTATTTTTATTTCTATAACTTCATAACTTAAAATAACACTCATTGACTAAGAAAATAAATTATGAAATTATTTCTACAACTTTTCCTCATTTATATCCTTTTCCTTGTAATTTTCACCATTTCATTACTATTTATATAATTTCCCGCTATCGTAACTTCAAAAATATATTAGAAGATGTAAATGTCTGATATTTTATGAAAAAATTACATATTCAATAAGCTCATAATTATCTGCATTTACTATAAACTTTTTGGAATTTAAAAAAAAAAAAAAAACGGGCAGGAGAGAGAAAAAGTTCGGCCGATATATCGGCCGAACCGATATATCGGCCGATATGAAAAATCGGCCGGAATATCGGCCCGGCCGATTTTTCTACCCCTGGTTAATGCCCATTCCTCCAAGCCCAAATTCGTCTAAGTCCAGGGTTCTCTCAAAGTGCGAAGTGTCATCACCAGAGAGCATTATGCCATGTGCAAGTGGCAGAAGAAGGAGAGAGGAAAGGAGGTGGGCAAAAATCCATCAACATGGCCACTTGCACTCCCACTTGCTTTCCTTGCTTACTTAGTTATTTTATCTTTTAATCTTTGTCCTTTCATTATATTTAGATGATATGTGTAGGATTGGGATTGAATGGTCTAAATAAGACTACATTTTATTTTTGGTAGTTGTTTATTTTTAGAGTTTCTTGGAGAGAAATTCCCTACTAGGCTTAGTCAACCAAGGCAGGGTATTTCTGTTTTTTGCTAGTATTTCTCGATAAATATTAGGCCTTATATTCAAATTTTACACATTGAATAAAATGAATTGAAGTTTGCTTGAGAGAGGTTTCCTCTTGGACTCTTTGGAGTTGTGTTTTTGAAATTTGGTTGACTCCAATTTTCGCCCCTAGCAAGTAAGTACCAGTTAATTTCTTAATTCAATTAGCTCTCATGACTTTCTTAGATTAGGTAGAGTATTATTCGAAGTTCATATTCTTCTCTTTTAATTACCTTCCGCTATTTTCCATCATATTCAATTAGAAGAGGCTTAATCTACAGAATTCCATAAACTAATTCGAATTCTTTTGAAAGTTATGCAATCGGTTTGGATATTGTTTGAGCAATTATTTTCCAAGGAAAAATCATTTTACAAATCCGTAATCGGTTAAGTGGGTCTTTAAGATACCATATTATGAAATTACAAGTCTATTGTTGATTTTTCACAAATTCGGCCCTAGGCCTGCATGCGTTGGATATCAAAGCCTGAGTTCTTGGGGAATTTAGTGTTGCTAACAAATAGCTCTGAAAATTTTACAGTTGGTCATTAGAGCTTCGGATTGCTTCTACTTGCACAATCAGAACAAGATTTTTCAGAAAATCGGGTTCGTTTGCGTATAGAATTTTATTTCTGAATTAACCACACACTTTTGATTTAAGTCTTGTTGTAATTCTATTTCAAATTTTTTTTTCTGGACTTTGAATTTTAGTAGGAAATTGTTGCTATGAGCCGGTGTACTTAATCTGAAAATTTAATAAAGTTTCTACAAAAACATTGTCTTGCAGATTTTTTGTGATCACTGTGAAAAGAGGAAAAAATCTAAATTTTTAGAGCAGAGATAGATTATTCACAGAGGATTCGAAAAATATTTTACTCGCCTCAAACCGAGCTTCCTAGCTTGAGATTTCCGTTGTTTTATCTGGATTGTTACAGATTGTCTTTCGAAGAGCAGATTAGGACGTTACTTCTGATTGTAGACGATATTTGATAAACCAAACCAGGTGCTCAAATTCTTAATTTTTTACAATGTTTAGATCTTTTTTTTGAGGTTCATCGTGATATATTATTTTGCATTATTCTGAGTTTCCTACATTGAGATATTGTTGCTGTAGTGGACTGCTATCAAAACTGCAGAACAATTTGTAGAATTATTTTTGGTCTATGTTACAGTCGATATTTGGATGATCAAATCAAACTTCAAAATTTTTAAACTTGGAAAAGTATCTAAATCTTCTTCTCTACTTTCTAGAAATATAAAGATCTCTCCAAACCGAGTTTTATAGCTCTACTTATGAATTTTTTCCTCAAAGCGTGGAGAAAAAGACTGAGCAACAACTGGGATTTCTGTTATTTTTATTTTGCTCAATTGAAGTATTTATTTGGGATATCATTCGGACTCGAATTAGTCTGAAATTTTTACAGCAGTACTATATATTACTTGGATATCTTCAAGTAAAATTTTATGATTTTTGCAGTTTAGAAACTCCACTTCTAGAATTAATTGTGATGAGTGCGCAAAAATTCCATTTAGCAAACTATTTTTTGCCAATTGAAGCACCGAGTAATTGTGTTCTTGAGATTTTTTCGCAGCTACTTGACTTCATTACTTGTTGGTTTTTTTGTATGATTATCATTGGATAATGCTTGTGTTCGACAAACTTCCAAGTTTCAGCCTCTCTTACTCGTTTGGGACTTATACGGCACATGGTTATAATACCAAGCAAAACATGGGCAAGAATGGTGATGTCGCTTATGATAACAACCCTCAATTAGGCAAGACAAGTAATCCACAGCAGGGCGACAGACATGTAGAGACGGTTGACTAACGAGAGACAATTTGCGACTTTGTCACGACAGATGGCCACCAAGCAAGTCACCATGCAACATCAGGTGGCTACTTTACACGATCCTGTACAACAACTTGTCCATGATAGGCGGTGATCATCCTTTTCTAGACGATTTCATGATTCTTCGTAGAGAACACTCAGACTCTGGTGACAATAATGATGAACACCAAAATCAATATGACAGGAAACACTGTCAACACCCAATAGATGTTGAGCATATTCCCATTTGAGTGGATATTCCAAAGTTCTTCAGACATTTATCTGGTGAGGTATTTCTTTATTGGCTACCGAATGTAAAAAATATGTTTGAATGTGGAGATGTGTTAGAAAATCAATAGGTTGAGTTTGTTGTAATGAAGTTAAGTGGTAGTTCTTTATCTTGGTACAAGTCTATTAAGCTTTAGAGAAAGAACTTAGGAAAATGACCCATCCAAAACTGGGGGAAATTGAAGAAGCTTATGTGTAGTACTTATCTATCTCCTAATCATGTTTAGATTTTATTTTCTAAGTTTTAAAACTCAGACATGGAAACAGGACTGTTACTGTCACGCCCCGACCCAAAGGATGGGCCCGGAACGCGTCTGTTTTTTTTTTTTTTGGGACTAAATTAACACAAGCATTCTAATTGGGCCGGATCAATAGTTAGGCCCCAAGGTCACACATGATCTCAACATATGGACTCAAAGGCATACCATAAGTCTACTCCAATAGATATAAACATCAACACATAACATGAACACATAATTCCGACAATGAATTATTATTACGATCATCATCAGAGTAATTACAGTCGCATGGTAGTTTAATACATCAAGTTAACACAAAACAAGTACCACACCCAGTATTTTACAAAAACAAACGGTTCCAAGAACCAAAAAGCAAAGACAAGGGTATTTCCCTCAGTGGGAATCCCAAGGCAACGTCGCAGTTTATCCACTCTAAGCTTCAAACAGAGGGTTCTCCTCCTTGGGTTCATCTCTTGAAAGGTGAGTGGGGTGAGTTAACTAGCCCAGTGAAGGAAATATAACATTGCAGTGTAAGTAAACATCAGGTTAGCAAATAATCAACAGTTGCAATAATATCCCATGCTTGACAATAAATTCAAGTATAATCTCATCATCATTCCACATTTCATCATCTTTCCCATTATTGTTGTCATCCAACGTAACGCCTACATGCTACGCTGAGACCATTGTATTAAGTCCCGACACGGTCAAAATACATCCTTACAAGTACATCTCCGGCCCTCTCATGGCCGATACTGACACTTCTCAAGTCAGCAACTGTCGATACCCATGGTCCAGTAGACGTAAACCATCTCACACACATGGCCGATATTGGTTCAATAGTCACGGGCACGTGGAAGCAGTATTACACATTTCATATGATCAATATCATCTACATTAAACATCATGAGCATTTCTTACAATAGTGCAACATGTCTAGGTACATGGGTGGGTTCATCAAACTTGAAACTACTCATTGTTCAAGATCCATCTCATATAACCTGTTTACACCTACTGCAAAGTTAAGTTCCCTCACCGTAAATGTGTGGTATTGCGATCTCTATACAATAAGCAAACAAGTGCACAATCAATCATAAGTCAACATACATAGCATTAACTGTATACATATAAGTAGTATTTCAAAACCATACTTGTTTTCCCAAAAATATCCAAGGTAAATGGAATTGAGTCTCCTACTTGGTTTCTAACCATTTTAGTTACAATAATCCACAATATATAATCATAAGGTGCTCAATTCAAAACTCATATTGTCTTCTGGGCGTGACCAGATTGACTTATTGAGTTAGGTCTAGATTCTCAGGTCACTTCTCGATTGTCTTCTGGATAGAACCTGACTTGACATGTTGAGTAAGGCCTCGTGGTCACTCAGTGCCCGACAAATATATCGTCGGCCTGGAAGCGAAGTCACTCAGTGCTCGACTAATAGAGTCGGCCTGGAAGTGAATACAATAGTATATACACTATAGTAATAAGAGAAGAGGGCTAGTACACATTTTTAATTTATCAATGGGGTATAACATCACATGCATCATTAACAATCAAACAAGGTTTCACACTTAAAAACGGGGTCCCTCGGAGCAAGCCTCAGAACCAGGTACTGTGGCTTCGGATCATCCGAACCACTGCTTAAACTAGTCACTGACTTCGGACCTTGGGTCTGACTTCAGATCGTCCGAAGATCGGATCTCGGATCATCCAAAGGTCCTTCCGAATTGAAAAAAATCTGAAAATGAGTCTCGGTGGGTCTGTGTGTCTCGGAACATGCCGAATGAGGCTCGGATCGTCCGGGTGGGGTTCTGTCCTTCCAAACTCGGCTCGGAACATCCGGGCGAGTTAAACTTGCCTCGGACGCTTCGAGCTTCGGGTGAAGCTAGGAACGTCCGAAAGGTTCTTTTCGGATCGTCCGAAGATCGACTCTCGAACCGTCCGAGAGCCGTCTTCCTCAACTATCTGCAACAACAGACAGTGACGGGCTGACACTACATGAAATACGAATCCGGAAACAGTGGGTTTCCCAGATTCGGTTTTCACATCCAACCGATCAGATTGACTCCTTAGTGAGTCCTCTTTCCATAGGGAGTGATTTGAAGTTTTAATACTGATTAAGCCAACGGATTTTAAAACCAAAACCTTACTGGTACAAGAAATCCCATGGTTTTTCTTAAACTTCAAATTGGTTTTACTCACTCAAAACTTATCCAAAATTGGTTTTTCTTGATTATAAACCAACTGAAATTGAAAAAGGAACACAATGGTTACCTTCACTGGAGTTCATGGGTTGAAAAATCCGGTCTTTGAAAAACCTTCCGTCTAAGCTACGGTTAAGGCTAAAAACTGGGAAAACAGAGGCAAGGAAAGGAGCTCGGCTGGTTTTTCACAGAGAGCAGAGAGACTGAGAAAATGGTGGGAGTTAAACCAGATGGAGGAGGGCCAATTTATAGAACCATTGATCAAAGGGTGGCCACTGCATGCAGTTGCTGCCGATGTCCCGAACAATGTAACCACTGTTCAATAGTCTTGGTTGCAAAATAGTCCCTTCAAATTTCTGGTTTTGTAAATAAGTCCTCACTTTGATAAAGAAAATCTGATTTTTAACCTTAACATGATTTTAAAAGTTCAAAAATTTAATCAAACCTTATAGATAAGTTGGGTTTTACAAACTCTAGTCACCATAAAAATTTGGAGGTTTAAAACTCACTAAAAACCATTAATTTAAATAGAAATCACAATTTAACACTATTTACTTAATTTAACTTGCGTTAAATAAAATAATTTAAAATCCTCATTTTTGGGGTTTGAAAGAATAAACTAGACCATACTACACTTGTTTCGAAATTTATTTCATTTCCAAAACCATTTAAAAAAAATTATTTCTCCTTTTCGGGGTTTTGACGGGCCGGTTTAAATACTATTTTCTGAAAATAAAATTATTTTAAAATCAAAAATAAGAATCCTTGACTAAGGAGAATAGTATCATCCAATAATAATCACATAATAACATAATTAATAAAATAACAATAACAAGCGGTAAATTACCATTTTGCCCCTGCAGCTGGATGAGCTAGATCACTGAGCTTTCGAGCTCAGATTGGGCCACACCTGGGCTTCTCAGTAAGCCCTAAACGTAATTTTCGTGATTAACCGGTCTAAGCAAGATTATTAAGCTAAACTACGACTAATCTGGGTGAGGGTATTACAGTCACAGAATACACGTGAGAGTTTAATCTCCTGATCTCCTTCAATAATTTAAATAATGTGAGCATGTTGTGGTCCAGAGGTACATTGAAGGTCTTCGTCCTTCCATTAGTGATCTTATGGTAGGTCTTGAGATTATGCTTATTGCCAATAAAAAAACTCTTAAGTTTGAAAAGATTGAAGGTCGTAGAAATCGAACCACCCCATACTAGAACAGATCCATGAACCCTAACCCATCAGCAGGGGGTTCTTCATCCAATCCCGCTCAAATGTCAACTCCTCAGGTTCCATCTGTGGAAAGGCTGAAGAAATCACTGGTCAAGTGCTTCAAATGCAATGGGTTAGGTCATATAGCAATTGATTGTCCTACTCGCCGTGTGTTCTTGATCCAATAAGGAAATGAAAAACAAGTTGTGCATGTTGAAGATGTAGATGAAAAGAAGTCTTCCAATGATGTTGACGTCATATATGGTGACATTGTTGGTAAGACTTTCATGATCGAGTAGGTCCTAATGCCTCTGAAGGAAGACAAGCAAACTAGTGGCATAAAACAGTTTGTCACTGCTAAGTTTGTTGTGGATGATGTTCACCTCATTGGATCCAATGTGGGATGAGTACTCGTACCAGTTGGCTACACCCAATGCCTCGCTAAAAAATTATTTATCGGGCCTTGGAATTAAGTATCAGATGCCCTTTTAAAAAATGCCCAAACAAAATGGGTTAGTTGAATGAAAACGTCATAATGTCATTGAGTTAGGCCTCACCATGATGTTCCACACACACGTACCTAAGAGATTTTGGGTTGAGGCTTTCAGTACAACTATATGGTTGATTAACAGATACCCTCTCGGGTCTTGGGTTGAAACCTTATTTCTTAAACATCCAGACTATGACTCTCTTCGAATATTTGGCAGTAAATGTTTCCCTTGCCTCTAAGATTGCTCAAAGAATAAACTTGAACCACAATCTCTTCCATGCGTCTTCCTCTGCTACTTTGAACATTACAAAGGATATCGTTGTTACTATCCACCTAGAAATCAGGTTTATCTCTCGCGGCATGTTGTGTTTGGTGAAACACTTTTTCCTTTTCGAGATCTAGGTACCTCTATCATTTATCACATATTGCTAATAGTCTAACCAAATTATCTGATTGGCTTACAGGTGATCAAATAGTAGTCATGGGCTCATGTAACTCCTCATCCCGCTATGAGCACGCTAAAAGTGATACAAACTCACCAACCGCTTTAATGATATCTCCGGTACATTTTTTTAAACAGATGGCACACCTCTCGAACATAAAACATGAATCATCAAAAAGTATCAGCATCAGCATCAGCTTCACGGTCTACACCTGGTCACAGGGTCCACCTGACCCCTCCTCTATTGGAGTACCCGCAAAGCAAGGGGTAAGCTTAACATGCCTAGTGAGAGTAACACATACATAATATGCTATCAAACAAACACTACAGATCATCATATTGGCAAACCATGACTAGGATCATTGTCACAAATACCGTTCTCGGGATATTAACGACAATTGTTAATAATGGGATATTTTCAAATTCTCGGATTTTTTCAGAAATTTAAAGGCAAAAAATTGCAGAAAATAAAATAAAAATAAAAATAATAAATAAATAATTATCATCTAACATTTTTTGAGAAAAAAATATCATACAATCTACATGAATTCATTGTTAAATATCATACCAAAGTCATCCAATGAAACTAAAAGATACAATAATACTCGACAAATAAATGAATTTTGGCAATGACTCGTCTTGTGTGAACTCGATTAGTTCTTGTATTGAATTCCTACACTAATAGTACTCAATTAGTCATATAAAACCATTGTAACAACTAAAAAGGGAAAAATAATTAAATAAGTTTTAAGCGGTCATCACAACTAATTAAGAAATTCAAAATTTGAAACTGAATCTCAATTAAATTTTGTAATTGCAAACTTAAATAAATTTTATGATTAAATCAATCAAATCAGTTATTAAAACTTCAAATTTGATCACCTTAGATTAGTTTTTAATTCCTTAATATTTTTGGCTAAGAATTTTGGTTGGGCCATAAATTTTAAGGGTATAAAAAATATCAAATTTGAAAAGTCTAATAAACATGACTCGATTGATTTGGCTAAATTGATTTTTTGAGCTATATTCAAATGTAGACCTTAAAAATGTCATAAATGTTTAGATAAAAAAAATTAAATTACTCAAAATTTAAAAATCCTAATAAACAAATATTTATTAACCCAATTGAAGTGAATTTCTATCTCTATCCCAACGAGTAGTTTAAAAGGCTAAAATTTAAAAAATCAAAATTTGGAGAGTTTAATAAATATGACTTGGTTGATTTGGTCACTTTGATTATTGGGCCCTATATTCAAATATAGAATTATTAATGGGTAATTAAATGGTCATAAATATTTAGAGATTAAAATATTAAATTAATCAAATTCTAAAAATACTAACAAGTAAAATTTCATGATCCAATTAAAGTGATTTTCATGACCTCTCTATTTGTATGTGAACTTTTTCAAATAATTCTCTATAGTGATTTAATTATCAATATATTATTTTAATTATATAAAGTAAGACACATCTTTTGCCACACTTTCTAAAACTACTCATAAAGTTGGACACACACACCTTCCGTTTCTCCCCTTCCTCATTTAGAAGATGCATTGGGCTATGAATTCGCTCGCACTCGCTCCCGCTAAGGTTGTACGTGGAGGTAAACTACCGCTAATATCGCGTTTTTATTGCGATATTTTCGTTTCACGCATTAAAAATGCGATATTAACATTTAATTCCCATTAAAAATGGTATTGCCGATATTATCACGTTTTAATGTGAATTGTTATTTTGCCAATAATTTCATGATAAATCGAAAATATCGGCGATATTTGTCACATTGACTAGAATGTCTATATGGACAATCTCCCACACATGTACTTTACACCTAGTACATGGACCAAATCTACCGTGCCCCCGACATATCGCCTAACCACCTTAGTTCTAGGATAACACTTTCAAGTGTCCAATCACCACGGTCCACCCACCTCACTAGTGGTGACCACACCCTCAAACCTCTAACAGACCCATGTGTCGAACCAACTAGCAATCTTCTCAACTAGATGCAAGTCTCTCGGTGGTCTCACCCTCACGTCTAAAGTCATGTCTACAAATCAGGCTCACACACCCAACACAACCAGTTTGAATATTGGTCCCGCTATCCTGATCCGCAATCACTCCTAGAGGCCTCACATCTGTTACAAGTCGTAACCTCATCGGACCCACAGGAGTCCAATAGTTGGACATACAGTCTCTGGTCCAACTCACTAACACTCTTTGCGGTCTCAAGTCCTCCACAGACAAAAACACCACCTTGACCATACCACGCCCATGAGTCAGGATCCTCGAGGAACCCAGGAGGGTCAACTACTTGTAACGTCCCGACCCGAAAGTGGGCCCGGAACGTCACTGATTTTATTTTTTTGAAAATAAACTCAAGAATTCTAACTGGGCCGGATCAAAGGTTAGGCCCAAAGGTCACACATGATCTCAACATGTGGACTCAAACACATACCATAAGTCTACCCGAAAGAAACACTAATCACAAACACATAATTCCATAAATGAATTATTATTACATCACAACCAGGGTAGCTACGGAACACATAGTGATTTAATACATAACATCAATACAAACTAAGTATCACACACGGTACTTTACAAAAACAAATAGTTCAAGGAACCAAAAGACAAAGATAGCGGAATTCCCCTCAGCGGGAATCCCAAAGCAACGCAGCAGCTTATCCATCCTAAGCTTCATACGGAGGGTTCTTCTCCTCGGGCACATCTCCTGAAATGTGAGTGGTGTGAGCTAACTAGTCCAGTGAAGGAAATATAACAATGCAGTCTAATTAAACATCAGGTTAGTTAAATAATCAACATTTGCAATATGATATCTCATGTTTGTTAATATAATCTCAACATCATTCTATTACTATTGTCATCCATCGTAACACCTACGTACTACGCTGAGACCATTTTATTAAGTCCAGACACAGGACAAAATACATCCTTGCAAGTACATCTCCGGCCCTCACATGGCCGATACTGACACTCCTCAAGTCAACAACTGTCGACACCACTGGTCCAGTAGACGTAAACCATCTCACACATATGGCCGATATTGGTTCAATAGTCAAGGGCACGTGGAAGTAGTATTTAAACACATATGATCAATATCATAAACATTTACAATCATCATAAGCACTTCTTACAAGTGCATCATGTCCGGGCAAATGGGTGGGCTCATCAAAACTTGAAACCACTTATTGCTCGAAATCCATCTTATTAAACCTGATTTACACCTACTGCAAAGTTAAGGCCCCTCACCGAACTTCTGTGGTCTCGAAGTCTCTGTCAACATGCAAACAAGTATGCAATCAAATAATCGGTCAACATACATAGCATTCAAATAAATACATACAAGTAGTATTTCAAAACCATACTGTTTTTCTAAGAATCTACAGGATAAATGGAACTGAGTCTCCTACCTGGTTTCTAACCATTTTAAGTTATAATAATCCACAATAATAATAATAATAAGGTGCTCAGACCAAATCTCATATTGTCTTATGTGCATGACCAGATTGACGTATTGACTTAGGTCTAGAAGTACAAGGGCTCAGGCCACTTCTCGTATTGTCTTCTGGATATGACCAGATTGACGTATTGAGTTAGGCATAGAGGTCACTCAGTGCCCGATAGATATAGCGTCGGCCTGGAAGTGAAGTCACTCAGTGCCCGACAAATAATGTCGGCTTGGAAGTGAATACAATAGTAATACACAATAGTAATAAGAGAAAAGGGGTTAGTACAATTTTAAATTATCAATGGGGTATAAACATCACATGAAAACCTAGAATCTAACACATGCATCATCAATCAACCAAGACTTGTCATTAAAAAACTGGGTTCCTCGGAACATGCCTCGGAACCAGGTTCTATGGCTTCAGATCATCCAAACCACGGCCTAAAACTAGCCCACAGACTTCGGAACATGGATCTGTCCTCGGACCGTCCAAAGGTCAGGTCTCGGATCGTTCGAAGATCCTTCCGAACCGAAAAAAATAGAAAACAAGCTTCAGTGGGTCTCAGAACATGCCGAGAGAAGCTCGGATCATCCGAACCTCTCGGTCCTTCAGAAGATAGCTCGGAACATCCGGAACAGAGGCGAGAGAATAGCTAGCCTCGGACGCTTCGGGACTTCAAACCGAAGCTCGGACCGTCCGAAGGGTCACTCTCGGACCGTCCAAAGTACAACTCTCGAACCTTCCGAGAGTCATCTTCTTCCTCTGTCTGCAACAGCAGATAGTAACGGGCAGCAGCACATGAAATACGAATCCTAGAAGCAATGGGTTTCCTGGATTCGATTTTCACATCCAACCGGTCAGATGGACTCCTTAGTGAGTCCTCTCACATTAGGGAATGAATTAAAACTTTAATAGTGATTAAAACATCCGATTTTAACATAAAAAACAAAGTGATACTAAATTTCCATGGTTTTTCCTTAAACTTGAAATCGGTTTTACACAATCAAAACTCAGTCAAATTTGCTCTTTCTTGATTCTAAAGCAGTTAAAATTTAAAGATGAACACAATGGTTACCTTCTCTTGAGTTCCTGGATTGAAAATTCTGACTTTGAAAAATCTTCCTCTTAAGCTTACAGTCAACCAAAATTCCGACTTTGAAACAGATGGAGAGGTGATCGGCCTAGTTTTGGTTTCACAGAGGGAGGGACTGAGATGAATCTTGGGGGTGAAACCAACTGAACTGAGAGGGTGAATTTATAGAAAATCACCATGGCCACCTCACTAGCTGCATGGCGTCGCTCGGCCACTGTACCAGCGGCAACAGGTGTTCCAGCACAGTAAAAAATGTTTTGGTCTTTGCAGATAGGCCCCTCAAAGGAAAAATTGCAAATGGGTCCAGTTTTGTCAAAAATCCATATTTAACTAAAACTAATACTTTTAAAGCTTAAATAAATTTAATCCAACTTGACAAATAAGTTGGGTTTTAGAAACTCTAATCACCATAAAAATTTGGAGATTTAAAACTCATTAAAAACCATAGATTTAAATAAAATCCATAATTTCACACTATTTACTCAATTTAACTTGTGTCAAATAAATGAATTAAAATCCTCATTTTCAAGGTTTGAAAGAATAAACTAAATCGAAATAACATGGTATAAAATAATATGCTTGTTTCAAAAAAATTCTTATTCTAAAATCATTTAAAAATATTTATTTCTCCTTTTCGGGGTCTTTTTGGGTGGTTTTAAATACCATTTTCTGAAAATAAAATAACTTTGAAATCAGAAATAGAAATCCTTAATTAAGGAAAATAATATTATCCAATAATAATCTCATAATGACATAAATAATAAAATAATATCAAAGAATGGTAAATTACCATTTGCCCTTCCAGTTGGACGAGCTGGATCACTGAGCTTTTAAACTCAGATTGGGCCACACCTGGACTTCTCACTAAGCCCCAACCGAAATCTTCGAGATTTACCGGTCTAAGAGGGATTTATTTAACTAATTACGCCTAATTTGAGTCAGGATATTACACTACTAATGCTACCCTTATGCCCACTAAACAAACTCCAAATGCTCCTTGTGGTCCTTCTTCTCGGACCATAACATCATCTCAGCTCTAACACCCCAGTCCCTCTTCGGCCTCTCATGGAATTCCATACTATAGAGTGGGTCGGGCGAACTCACTCATTATATCCCTATAGACTTCTAATGGTTCCACGCTCACACATCGCCATCGTCCCCGAGTCATCTCCACATAAAATAATCTCACACCTGCGTAGCCTATCACCCCACGAGCTATCTCCATAACCAAAGATCCCGACCTCATGTACCATAACACACTACAAGTCGTATCATAAGCTAACCCTCCTCATCTCTCAAATGAGTGGTATCTTGGTCAAAGCATGAGCAACCTCCAGGGTTCCCACTCATCAAACTACCACACAAAGCATTGGTATCTCGGCCTACGCATGAGTGGCCTCAAGGGCTCCCACTCATCGGACCACCAAGTGCTCACCATGAGCATCCTTCATCGACTCTCAAATTAGTGGTATCTTGGTCAACGCATGAGCGGCCTTCGAGCTCCAACTCATCGGACTACCACTCAAAGCAATGGTATCTCGGTCAACGCATGAACGACTTTCAGGACTCTCACTCATCAGACCACCAAGTGCTCACCATGAGCAGCCCTCCTTGGCTCTCAACTCAAGACTACGAATTGGGCTTCCAAACGATATCTATCATACATGAGCAGCCTTTAGGGACCCCACTCATGTAACACCATCATCATGTCATCATGTAACACCACAAATCAAGCTCATAAACACTGTTTCCCTACCAAACATGAGCGGCGGCCACCGAGGGCCTCACTCATTTGACCTCTAGGAGATCCAACCGTCCCACATTGGAATCAACAACTAGTACCACAAGTCGTACATCGCTACTAGCGCCTCCTCACGCTATCATATCTCGAGTGCCTCCTCGCACTATCATCTCACGAGTCACGTACTCGGGAATCGTCCAACAATAACCCCTCAATCATAGCTCGGGTACTCTAGCCCTCCATCCGAAGGCAATTTAACACACTCTATGGAGTATACCTGCAACAACCCGACTCGAAAATAAGGTTTAGGGCTTGACTCAGTAAGAAATTGTCCGCTTTGGGCCTCGCACACAGCTCGAACCAGTACGATTTTGTTTTTGGGCCCAGGCCCACATGGCCTGGCCCAAAACGCGTTTTGTGAGTTTAAGAGGCTTGGCCTCATATATACCATCCATTCTCTGCCTCCACTTCCGATGTGGGACTCTCCCCACATCGGTGGGCAGAGGTGTCACAATCACCCCCCTAAAGCCTCGAGCCGTCCCCGGCTTGACCCGGTTCAGCTCAACAACTCCAGGGAAGAAGGAAGGCCCACACAGTCCTAGTGTTGAACTCGATTTAGATACCATATTTGTAACGACACGACCCGAAAACAAGGCTTAGGGTTTGACTCAGCAAGAAATTTTCCGCTTTGGGCCTCGCACACAACTCGAACCCACACCATTTTGCTTTTGGGCCCGGGCCGACATGGCCTGGCCCAAAACGCGTCTTGTGAGTTTAAGAGGCTTGGCCTCATATATACCCTCCATTCTCTGCCTCCACTTCCGATGTGGGACTCTCCCCACATCGGTGGGCAAGGGTGTCACAATACCAAACTATACTCATACACCTAGAGGTATAAGTCCATAACCACGTGTCCCATACGCAGTCAACCAAGTCCACTCTAAACCCTAAGTACCCACATTATACTAAGGGGAGTATCTATATCTTGATGTAGCATAGTACCCATGTTCCACAAGTATCCCATAATACTAGCTACGTGAATGCTATTACTTCTACGCATCTTTATTAAGTCCAAACATATATTACAACCAACAGTATGGTAACATGTTATCACGCAAGTCATCCCGCATATTATCATGTTGAAAGTTCTCAGTAAAAGAACAAGATTGCTCCTATAGGGAGGGTGTATAGGACAATCTCCAATTTTAATGGCCTTTTCAAATTTCTTGATTAATCAAAATATATGCAGCAGAATAACAAGATTAATCAAGTGTTGTGTGATAGAAGAGTGTGCAAGATATGAAGCAATCACAACAACAAGTCAAACACCCGATATATAGTGGTTCGGAGTAAATCCCTCCTACATGCATTGTTGGACTCACCCACTCTTGAGTTATCTCAAATTCATTAGGTAAGAGAATTACGCCCTCACAAAGAGAGTAAGAATTTCACCTACACAATCTCACCTAATTTTGAAAGGTTCGATCACCTTAGTCTAATCTTTATACCTTTTTTTTTTATATATAGTGGTTCAAGTTCCTTGCTTTTAATCCACTTCACAAGATGATGTTTGAAGTTTAAACACATGAAGAAACGCTAGCCTTTTTAGCTCACTTAAAGTAGATATGCTACTTGAAGATCTCTTCCAGCTGAATCATTGTTGATGAAGTTCACCAATGTATGCACAAACCACAGCTAGGAAGAGGTTCTACGATATGAGATTTTCCTATGGAATCCTAGTTCTGGTTTTTCTTTCTCTCTTAATCTCAATCAAATTATTGATAGGATTTCATAACGATTCACCAATGTGAAGTGCTTAGAGAGAGGTTGGGATTCTCTGGGAATGCCTTAAGATTTTCCATTGTAACGGGTCCAAATAAACTCATCAAAATCCGGAGTTTAAATAGGCAAACTAGAATTTTTCCCAACAGTAAGTTGGCGATGGGTCGCAACTTGCGATGGGTGTGGTATTTCAAATTTGCCTTTAACAATATGACTATTGTGCATTTAATACAGATTCAACAGATAGAAAACGGTCACCCACGATGGGTTGCAAAACCCATTGGCGATGGGTCAATACTGACAAGTGTATCGTCCTGAGACCAACTTAAAAGTACAGAGTGTTCTTCAACCAGAACTCTGAAAAATCAAGGCAAGGGATCATGACTTGCGATGGGTCGCGGGTACCATGGCGATGGGTCGCCAACCACTATGGGCTCACCCTGAGAGCATACCATTTTGATAGTATATGTCCAACCAGAACCTTGGATTTACCAGGCGATGGATCATGAACCACGATAGATCTTCCCTGTCTCTGGCAATGGGTCCCCATTCACAATGTATTGGCTTGACAATTATCCAGTTTTTCGAAGTTCAAGTCTATAGGTTTTGTGGCATGGTCTTGGTCCACTAGGCTTGATTATATTTTACCAATTTGATTCCTAAGCCTAGTCAAGGTCCACCTGGGTGTGTTGGGTCCACCCTAGAGTCATCTATGGCCAATTTATCTCTGTAATTGCCATATACTTGATGATTCTTGAATCTGCACTTGATCTTCCAATGTTTTAGTTCTTGATTCAGTCTTCAGTACACTTGAGTCTTGATTCATTGTCTTCAATCTTCCAAGACAATGCTCTTCTAGGTCACGGAATTGCCGACAAGGTGACTCGATTAAACCAGGCACTAACATATGTCATCCTTACAACATGATTTATCATTATCAACCGAACAGGTTATAACATGATCAATCAACATGCTATCAAACAACACATGTCATCATGTTATCCAACCAACATGTTATCAGAATATCATATCAACATGCTATCATATTAACCAAACAAGACACTATTACATGCAATCCGATACGAGTACTCCTGAATGAGTCCCTTGCCATGTTATCAGAACACCAAACACCATACTATTACAAGCAATCCGATACGAGTACTCCTGAATGGGCCCCTTGCCACATATTTGTCAAAACGTTTCCTTTGCCGAGTGGCTCGTAATCCATAAGAGTCCCATGCGTCGTACTCCATGTCCAAGCAGTCATAGAAAAGATATATGAGAATCATGTTTGCTAAAACAAGTGTGATGATTTTCTGCACTTCAATGTTGGCGGAATTGTGTATAGAATAGTAGGCTTAGTTGGATTGAAAGGGCTCCGCTAGCTGTGAAATAACATTTTGGAAACCTGAACATTAATTTAAATTGACTAAAATGGGAAAACATAGATTAGGGAAAAGTCATTTTCAAAACCTACATTATCAGATACTACAACGAATAAAATTAATCCAATGATTTTTCAATGAAATAATTAAGGCATAAGAAAATACCAAAATCCTTTGTTTTGATGTTTAAAATACATGCAATAAGTCAAAGGAAAAGAAATAATTGAGTAATAGATTTTAAACATTTAAATAAAATAAGGTGAAAAGAAGGATAAAATATCTCAGAAGGTTTAGGTTAACAGGGTACATCGCTACAGGGCCTAGATATGGTCGGACAATGTAAACTTTACAGGAGGCAGGCAATAGAGCAGTTAAGGTTGTTGAGGGCGTGCATTGGGATTGAGAATTGCAGTAGGTGAAGGGAAAGGCTGGTCACTGCTAAACGACGGGCTTGGAGACATCAATGGTTGTAGTGTAGGGACAAAATTGAGAAAGGGAAGAAAAGGGAAGAGAGGGGGGGGGGGGGGGGGGGGGGGCGGGGGGAAGCAGGGTCTAGCGACAGGAGACGATGGTGATTGTTAGCAAAGAAAGGGACAAAATCTGTGTGGTAGCAGGCCATGGACGGATAAAGGAGAGGTGATGGGAGGAACAGAGAGGGGTTGTCTCTCCCTAATGAGGGTGATAGGGTGAAAAAGAAGGAAAATGCAATGGATTTACCTTTGAATTACGGAGAGATTGGCAGGGAGAACTGCCATCTCAGGCCTGGGGATGGGGAAACACTCAAACGGATTGGGGAAAAAGGGAGAGATTTGCGGGTTAGGGTTTTCACGAGAGAGAAGTGAGGGTCATTAGGTTTTTTTGACGGTTTTAACATTGGGAACTTGGGCCGGTTACGGGTAAGAAAAATGGGTCTAAGGAGGCTATGGATTGAGAAACGGGTTTGGGTTCGATCACAGGTCGGGTTCCGTGGCTCGGGTTAAAACTCATTTTAGCAAAATACTTTATAAAACAAGGTTTAAAATTTTGAAATTGATTTTTGATATGTTTCATTTTAATTTGGGAAAATTGTAACTGATAAAAGGGTTGATTTAAATGAAATATTGGGAGTTTTGAAGTCGAGGTTTTCAAAAAACTTCTTTTGAAAATACCAAATTTTTTGATAAATTATTTTAACATGATCTTAGTCTGTAAATACAATCTCGCCGAAAGAAATGCTCGGGAATAATTTTAATTTTGATTGTCAAATCCCTGTAAAACCAATGAAAATTAAAATTTAAACATCAACAGGGAGTTTGTGTGAGTTTCTACGTTTTTCAAGTGTATCTAATTGACAGGAAAGTGTGTGCAACATTGGCATTCTAGATGTTCAATTCTCAGTCTCTGTGTATTTTTTTTTTTTAATATTTACCAGAAGAATGAACACACAATGTAAAACTACTAACATGCCCTTCAAGGTTTCGATGTCGGATTTCGGACAACTTTGGATCGTCAGAGAGCCCACACGCTAACCTCTACTACCCAAACACTGAAAAACATCTTGAAGAACCTTAGATCTCTTCAAACTAAGAAATCTTGGGTTGCGTCGTTACATCTGAAATACTACTTATGACATAAGATCTCCATCCACTTCAGAACCGTGTACTCACAATGAGAGCTTAACTTCTCTTGAACAATTTGCTCTTTCCAATATGCCTGAATCACCATCATCACCTACAGCTCCTGATTGTGTGTCTGATAACTATGTTCTGATCAACTTATGCAGCCCACTGAACTCTGCTGAACAACATAACTCCCACTGACATTATTCCAGTAGGTGCATTGTCTTTTTCTCATAGTTCACCATTTAGAGACACTACAAGCGTACCTTCCATCGTTGTTTCTCGTTCACTAAGTGGTTCACTTATCTTCTTTGTGATGTTGGCCTCCACCTATTATCTCCACCGCTTCTTCACTTGGATAATAACTCGGCACTACACCTCACCATCAAACCCATTTTTCATGCTCGTACTAAGCATATTGAAATTGATTATTACTTTGTTAGGGAAAAGGTCTCTCTTGGCTCTCTTGTCACTAAGTTTGTTTCATCTTCAAATCAAGTTGCTGATATTATTATCAAAGATCTTCCACGCAAGATTCATAACACGTTGTACATCAAACTGGGATCTTTGGAGTCCCCCACGACTCCATTTGATGAGGGATATTTAACAGACTCATCTCGCTCCAGTTCGGAGTTCCGAGTCTCAACTTTCCGAGCTCCAAACTGAAGGCCACCTCTCTTGTCCTGAGAACCAAACTATTCAGACCTCCAATCATAGTTGCTCGGTCCTTCGAACTTACACACTAACCGAGTGTGAATGCCAAGTAGAGACATCAATGCTCAATGGCAGTTTCCTATTTGGACTCAAATTCAAATCTTCCGCCTATGGAATTGCATGATAATGGTTGATATGTTGTTGTAACAAGTACTAAGTTTAAGGGATTAGATTTGTATCAATCCCTAATTTTAAGAGATTAGATTTGTATCAATCCCTAATTTTAAGGGATTAGATTGGTTGTCGTATACAACTAGCTTTCCGATTATAAATCCAACAATTACATGGAATACAAATATAGATAACTCCCACTCACATTGAAGTGGAGAAACCATTACTCATTTCCTTCATTTTCTACCGACCTTTGGGCTTTTCTGCATAGGTGAAACTAGTTCAGGTCGCCACTTCCCACATGCTCGAAAAATCTAGGTTGTTCCACGTAATAGTGAAGGGTCTTTTTGTCCTAAAAATGTCCGACATAAATGTATGAGGCAGTCTACCTAATTTTTTTTGGCAAGCCATATAGACACCACACTTTTCTGCCAGGAGACACCGCATTTCAGTTTTTAGGAGTGAAATTACTATTTTGCCCTTCTATGTTTCCGTGTGATATCCTGACCCATAAGCCAGAGGCCAGGCCCTAGATAGGCTGACCCAAGTGAAACTGGGCCCTGTCGGACGGGCCAACATAGTGGGCCGGTAGGATCCGACATCCCAGCAGTGGGTGGGAGTTGTGGAAAATCCCACATCGGAAGTTGAGGAGTTTGAGAGGGAGTTTATAAGTAGACTTGCTCCTTCAAACCAGAAAGATGCGTTTTGGACCCGATCGTGCGGGCTCACGCGTGTGCACGTGTGTGCGCGTGTGGGCCCAAAGCAGATAGTATCTTGCTGGGCCGAGCCCCAAGCCCTTTTTTATGGGCTGGGCTGTTGCAAATGGTATCAGAGCCTTGGGTTCTACACTCGGACTGTGTGGGCTTACTGCCTTCCACTGGGTTCATTGGGTCGAGCCGAGGGCGGCTCTTGGGCTTTAGGGAGGTGGATTGTGATATCCTGACCCATGAACCAGAGGCCAGGCCCTAGATAAGCTGATCCAAGTGAAACTGGGCCTTGTAGGATGGGCCAGCATAGTGGGTCGGTCGGATCCGACAGCCCAGTAGTGGGTGGGAGTTGTGGAAAGTCACACATTGGAAGTTGAGGAGTTTGAGAGGGGTTTATAAGTAGTCTTTCTCCCTCAAACCAGCAAGACGCGTTTTGGACCAAGACTTGGGCTGGGTCAGATCCAAAAACTGTGCGGGCTAGCGCGTGTGCACTTGTGTGTGCGTGTGGGCCCAAAGTGGACAGTATCTTGCTGGGCCGAGCCCCAAGCCCTTTTTTATGGGTCGGGCTGTTACATTCCTGTGTTTTTTCGATTGAATGACCAGTCAGTTCATTTTTCCTCCGTCCGATCAATCTTATACGTATATACAATCAGTCTGATTGAACAGACAACTTATTTTGTGTTTGTCCAATCGATCTTATACTTGTAAACAATCAACTAATTGATCCTTTGTGATCGTTGGATCGATCTTCACTAAGAGGTCGACTGTAAAGGATAAATCAGACTGATCACAAAGGATCAATCGGTCGATTATTTATAAGTATAAGATCGATCGGACGATCACAGAGGATAGTCCGAACAATCTTATACTTATATACAATCGACTAATTTGGACCTATTATCTCCCTTTTTGTTATAAAATCAAGTATGTAGATGATCAGAATGAAGATGGTATTCGAGAAACAACATACCAATGTTTTTTGGAACTAGGCAACGATTGTAATAATGATAGACAAGAACCACATGTAAATAGTAAATATTTGAATGGTGTTTTTTTGCTTATACACCAGATGGCCTGATTAAAGAAGAGTTTTTCTCACTTAGTGAAGAAGTTTATCGAAGAATGCTGGAGTAAATGTGGTTACAATAAACAATGCGGAAATCATGTGGGTCAACCATACAAGAGCTCATTCACAGTGATTGATTGTAAATGTTCTATATTTGTTTTGAAAGTGAACATGTTCTATTTGAATTGAATTGGTGATTAACATAGCTTATGTCACTAAGTGTATGATTCTCTTGTTTATAGTCGTGGTTCTGTTCTCAGTTAATGTTAAGGTAAATAATTGAGAATCATGTAAACCTAGATCCACAACAGCGCCATTGTGCACCATCCACCTGGACAACTCGTCTTTCTTTTTCTAAAGTCCAATTTTTCAAAACATGCACTTTTGCTTGATTTTCTTGTCATGGTACACACACGATGGCCTTGAGAGTTCTAGATATAATTCTTAGGCAAATATACTCTAAGAATAGTATGCTCCTATGTTGGGTCCAATTTTTCAAAACATCCACTTGTGCTTGATTTTCTTGTCATCGAACACATAGGATGGACTTGAGAGTGCTAGATATAATTCTTAGGTAAATATACCCTAAGAATAGTATGCTCCTATGTTGAGCCCAATTTTTCAGAACATCTATTTTTGCTTGATTTTCTTGTCATCGAACACATAGGATGGTCTTGAGAGTGCTAGATATAATTCTTAGGCAAATATACCCTAAGAATAATATGCTCCTATGTTGAGCCCAATTTTTCAAACCATTCACTTTGCTTGATTTTCTTGTCATCGAACGCACATAGATGGCCTTGCGAGTGCTAGATATAATTTTTAGGCAAATATACCCTAAGAATATTATGCTTTTATGTTGAGTCCAATTTTTCAAAACATCTACTTTTGCTTTATTTTCTTGTCATGGAACACACGAGATGCATTGAGAGTGCTTCGATCTTATACTACTAAACAATCGACCGATTGATCCTTTGTGATCGTCCGATTGATCCTTTACTATCGACCTCTTATTGAAGATCGATCGGACGATCACAAAGGATTCAATCGGTCGATTGTTTATAAGTATAAGATTGATCGAACGAACGTAAAATGAACTGCCTGTTCAATCGGACGATTATATATACGTATAAGATTCGATCAGACGAACGTAAAATAAATTGTCTTTTTAATCAGATGATTGTATATACATATAAGATCGATCGGACGGAGGAAAAATGAACTGTTTGTTCGTTCGGTCGAAAAAACACGGAAACACAGAAGGACAAAATGGTAATTTCACCCCTAAAAAGAAAATGCAGTGTCTACTAGTAGAAAAGTGGAGTGTCTATATGACTTACCTTTTTTTTAGGCACTCAAATTGAATTTGACAATTTTCGAGGTATTTCCAAAAAAGCCTCTTCCATGTTTGAAAGACACAGATAACTCTTTGTATTTTTTATTTTTTAATATACACGATTATCAGATGAATCTTTGACTTTTTATCAAACATTGTGATTTTCTTTCATCTTCAAAAGAAAGAAAAATTCATAAAAATGGCTAAACATATATTTTAAAATTTGATTCGTTATGTTTGTAAAATTTTCGCTTATCCTTATTATATTAGTACAAAAGTAGAGAAATATTTGGTGCACCCTTATCAAGCTACTTTTCTGTAAAATTATTCAAAAAAATAGAAATGAAATTTTCTAATTAAATTTGATAAATTTGAAAGATTTAACCTATTCAATTTTTTTTTATTATTATAAAGTAAATAAATGAGCACGTAAAGAGCAGGCACAGTAACTATTTTTTATAAATGAAATGGTCAAAAGATATGTTAAATACAGTGAGGGAGCATCGACATTGATAAAATTGAGTAAAAGAAATTTAAAAAGTGTATTTAATTTTTTCTAAGTTCATAAATGTCGAATCAATACCCATCCTTGATATGTCCAATCAAACAACTACCATTGCCCATTTCCCATTTCTAGGTGGCTTGTTTTTACCAGCAATTCATCAAGAGGATGGATAATGATTGATTAAATGAAATAATCAATCTAGCTAATGTTCATTTAAATCATTTTAATTCCAGTTTCATTCGTATTTAATGCGTTTAATATTTTTTACTTATCTAAAGCTATTATTTTTAAAAAGGTTATCAACAAAAATTAAATGAATATGTGGGTAATGAGTAATTTTCTTAACCATTATCTATTAATGTATTACTTTTGATAAAGTCATTTAAAGTTGGACATGTATAGGTGGTGAACATGCTACTAATTATTAAGTGCAGGGGTCGAAAAATCGGCCCTGTCGAGATTTTTTCTCTTCTCTTAATTTTTTTTCCAAAATCTCAGTGGCTTTTTTTTTTGATAAAAATCATTTAAAAAATAAAATAGGCTTTTTTTTAAAAAATAAAAATATATAAGTATCGGCCAATATTTACCCAAATCGAGCGAATATGATATCGACTGGGCCCACAACCGATATTTGTATTTTTTTTCTCTGACCGATACTATACATATCGACCGAGATATCTCGGTCGTTGAAAATCCTAAATATCTTGGCCGATATACACAGTAACAGTCGAGATTTCGACTCCTATTATTAACAGTGAATAGAACTAGGCCCATGAATCATATAAAGTAAATTAAAGTTTACAACAATAATTAAATTACTTCATTTAAGTTAGTGAATTCAAACGACGAATTTGACAAGTTAAAAAATAAACTAAATAAACCTCTTTTAATGAATTAGTGAATTAAGAATAGGGTACCCATGAGTCATCTATCATTTTTCATCCATTTCTTAACAACTTCTATTTTATTCTAAGTTGTTTTATTTATAATTGAATTTGAGAAATTGTTTTTCTACATTTAAGGAGCACTTACATTACTTATTAAATCTTTCACTTTCATTATTCCAACAATGCACACTCACAAGAAAAGGTTAAATAATTTATTAAGATATTGCATGTGAAAAAAGCCTTGCCAATTATAATGACACGCCTATCATCCCCCAATATGTCAAACAAACTTTTTCAAAGAAAAGCAATAAGTATGAAGTCTATTTTTGAATTGAGGAATATTTTTATGAATATTCTTTTACATGAAAGATTCTTAAAGTGAATGTTTTTCTTTTCTCTGAATAGTAGGAAAATAGGGTTCCACTAAAGAGATGGTAACATAGAAAAATTCAATTATATGATATAATGTGAACAAGTATAATTCCTTAATTAAAAACATTATAAAACAATGTATATAAAAGTATATATCTATATTCTAATATGCCCTAATATCCAAACAAATCCGAATGAGTTCTATTTAGGATGGGCCCCGCTTTAGGTAGGTCTGCTCTATTGTAGAGTGGGGCTTTAAGACGATAGGATTATAGCCAAAATTCATTCCTTGATTTCTACTTAGATTCTAAGTACTGCCGTTAATTGACATTGGCCGCCACCGATAGATAAACCTCATAACTCCATCATAATAAATTGAAAATACATTTTGAAGATACCATCGATTTTTCCAACCATGTGATTGATTGCCTAGTTGAAAACATTAAAGAAGTGTCTACAAAAAGATTTTGAGTTTTAGACAATATCAATTCGTTCCGACGCACAAACTGGGAGGGAGGACGGGTTATGACTCATGACGTGTCATACGAACTCGCTTTTAAACGATGCGGGCTAAATTCGTTAACCGTTCAACACTGAGTGGACTCATTAAGTCTACTCGAGTTAGAAGCCAATGGAAACTTGAATGGGCTAACCCAAATAAATTATGGGCATGCCCAACGTTGAATTGAAATGGGCTATGGACTCAACTCAAATTCATTAAAATGAGAAAAAAAATTATTTAGTTTGAATTGAAATTTCAAATTATTCAACTGCACACTTGAAGAGTGAAAGCTCAAGAACTCATGGGACTCCTTTTGATTGGTCGAGTTGTAAGGAGTGAGTTTACAAAGTCAGGGTTGTGTTTAGATGAGGGATAAATTTTGTTGGGGTTACCTTTGAAGAGGGATTATCCTTTTGTAAGGGTTACTATTATCTTATTTGGTAATTACAGTGTAAAAGTTAAAACTTATATAGGGAAAAAATCTTATTTGGTACATGTAAGTAAGGGAAATATAATATATTAACAATTTTATAAGAATCAATGATTTTTAGAGAATATATATAATATAAAAATAAAAATATAATTTTATAAAATATAATTAGTAAATAATATCATTCAAATAAAAATTAACAATATATCTTATAATAATAATATATAATTTTCTATAGATTATTTCTCATAATTATAATTTAAAATAAACACTTGCATTCTAACTTAAAAAGTAACATGAAGAAAAAAATTATATATTTTTTTAAATCCTAATAAATGAATAAAAACTGTGAAGACATCTCTTCATAAAAATTCATAATTTGTTCCTTGGTGATGTGAAAATATAATACAATAAGCCATTATAACAGTATATAAAAAATCCAAGTTAATAAATCATAGCTAAGATAAAATTAATAATAAGAACCCCTCAATTGGGAATGAGATGGACTCCCGGTTCGTCTTGATGGAATTTTCAACACATGTGACTAAAATATTTAAAAAATTAGATTTTTTTTCAGTAAAAATATTAAAAAATTAGATCTTTTCAGTAAAAATATTAAAAATTGTGAATTTGGGTAAGAGTACCTAACAAAATCATTTATAAGTGAAAATATACCCACTTATGATCTACGTCGATGCACAATATTTTAAGAGAAATTAATATATACATAATTTTGTCTAGTGTATTTTCATCAATAGACAGAACATCACGATAAAATGTTGTCAAATAATTTAATTCTAATGTTAAAAATAAATTATAGAGGTAAAATCTAGACAATTAGATTGGATTGAGACTCAAATATTAGTATGCTTTTCAATCTGGCCCATATTTTGGCCTCCTCCATTCCAACTATAACTGAATCTATTTGTAAATTTTTTTAACTCATTTTCAATTCAATTTAACTAATTTAGATCGATTTAAATTGGGTCACAGTCTAACCTTTGTAAGTGCATAATTGGATCTATAAATATTATATTTATATAGTTTGAGCAAAGAGACATTTATAAAAGCAAACTCCACTTTTAAAATATATTCATTATAAAGAATTAATTAAAAAAAATCATCACATAGTGATATAAGAATAAGGAGAGTATTTTATAAAGCATCATCCTATTTCAACTCAAATTAAAAATGAATTATTATTTTTAGTGTGGACCAACCCATATTTTAAATTGATCGAATTAATCAACTCATATTTGACAGTGAAGTAAATTGAATTTGAATTCACCTACTCAAGTTGCATGCAAATTTTTTTTTTTTCTAAAAGGGACACGCTATGCTAATATAAGTGAGTGATTAAAGTCTTATAACTCAAATTGAATTAAATGATATTTACTAATGATATGAAATATATGAATTTTACATATTTAAATTTTTTATTAGTATCTGGATTTTTATAAAGTTAGTCACGTAAAGCACACATAACCTTAAAATTTAAACAAATGGAAATTAATAATTGAAATGAAGTTTTTGTTCTCTATCAAATTTAATTATTTAAATCAAATAGATAAAATTTAAATAAAATATTTATTTCATAATTATAATGTTGAAAATCTTTCATTTATTTTAGTAAAATTATATTTCTAATAAATTAATAAATTTTAAAAATAAAGATGTTAGACTGAAATTCGATTTGCACCAAGTTCTATTCGCAATTATGAAGGGGATTGAGAGGAATATAAAGGAAAGAGAGGCAAGGGTTTTATGAATACCACAAGGGACGGCCGGGTTTTCGGGTCTACAAAGGGAGAGGTAAAATTAGAATTTTTTGCTCGAACATGGGAACCCAAGGGTTACCCATGTTCCCCCACCTTACACCTCAAACAAACGCAACCTAGGAGCATGCAGTTGAGAGTTTCATATGATTTAGTAAGTAGAGTTTGAATGTGAGTTTTTACATGGGATTTGAATTCGATCATGGGTTAATTAATTCTATAAAACCTAATGAGATGACCGAGTTCAACATCTTTGAATAAGGAAAAAAAGAAGAAGGGAAAAGCCGAGTTCCAGAGGAATGTGTTGCTGAGTAAATATTGAAGTGGCACACTATTACTCATTGAAGTGCTAAGTTGTTGGCGAGATCTGAGAATAAGATCGAGTCAGATTTTTTATTCTATGGTCAGTACGAGTGGAGGAGATCCGAGAATAAGATCGAGTCAGATTTTTTATTCTATGGTCAGTACAAGTGGAGGTAAAATCGGATGGAAAATTGTGGTGTGTATTGGCGTAGAGGGATCCAATTTGAGCAAATTTAATATAATTTTTTTAAGAAATTAATCAGAGTTAAGAGGACTTATGATGTAGCACAGAGTATGACTTGACTCAATTAATTTATTTTCTTATTTGTATTTTTTTTTATTTCCTAAATTTTAGGATTAGGGTTTTGGTTCTCCTATAAATACTTGTTTAGAGAATGTGTTTAGAAAGTAATGATGAATTAATGAAATTTGAGATTATCTCTTCCCTCTATATGTCATTGTTCTTTTCTTCTTCTTCTTTTTCTTCTTTTCTCTTCTTCCTCAGGTGGATTCCCATTCCTTAATTCTCTACCTCTCGTTTGTCTTCTTCTTCCCCATTAGTCTCAATGCAAATGAACCCTCGGACACCCAGTGTCGGACCTAAGATTTCAGGGGCCCTAGACGAACTCTTAAAATGGGCCTAAACCCTAAACCATAATTATAGTGATAACTAATACAAAATTAACAGCTAAATAATAAAAATTAAAGAACAATAAAACCTGATTTGATTTGCGAATAAATTAGAACCAGTTGGAAATAGTCACAAGTCTGCCGCCCTACCCATATAAGATTAATCACAGTCACAAAATCAATTTCACTGCAAAATATCAACATAAAAAATAATAAAATATATAAATTAAATTCAATCAATTTAATAATCTAATGAATAAATGAATAATAAACAATGATCTAGAGATTTGGTCAAAGGGGGTCTCATGGTAAGGCACTAAGGCATGAAATAAGGTAGAATTGATAAATGGGACAAATGGAAATGATTAATACTTCAGTTTGTAGTAATTGGCTGGAAAAGTTCTCAAAAACAAGAATATGGAAAAGAAACTTAATGGGGTCCACGGGTATGATTTGAGTCTTGAGGCAAATTGTAAGTGGGATTTTTTTGCTCTCAAGATGTAATAATACAAGGAAAAACCAATAAACTGAATGTCTGATTATTAATGTTCCGGCTTGCCGAGTCTTTATTTGTCAATTCCGTGACTTAGGTGAAGCATTGCCTTGAAGAGAGAAGCTCAAGACTCAAGATCTCATGTTGGTTGAAGTTTTAAGACTCGACTGATCAATAGTGTATGGCACTTATAGATGGTAAGTGACCATAGATAACCTTAGGTGAAACCTATACCTTAGGTTGACCTTGCCTACGCTTAGAGATCATATTGGATAATTAATCAAGCCTAACATGTGTTTGACAAACCAACAGAACTAAATGGAACCAAACTTGGAAATATGAATTCACTATCATGAAGACACTTCGTTTTAGGCGATCATTCGCCAGTGAAAACAGACGATTAGTCGTGGCTATGCGATCAATCGTCTGGAAAATCGAAGGTTCTTGTTGGAATGGACTGTTAAACACAAGTGGTCTCAGGAAAATATATTCATGGCCATGATCAATCGTCTGGACCTTGACGATACAATCTTGTAGGCGATCTATTGCAGAGACAGGACATAGGCTGGACTTGAACAAGGCCTGGAAATCTTGATCACATACGATCAATCGGTTGCATGATCAATCGTGTGTATAGGGCATGGAACACATCAGCATCACAATCAGTCGCCCTGGGTCTGGATAAGGCTTGTCTCGACAAAGGTCTGTCGAAACAAGATAGCCTCAGGCCAATACATTCGCCAACCCATGATTAGTTGCCAGTAAACAAGAACGATCAGTCGTGTGGCACGATCAATTGTAGGTTACCGTTTTTGTGCTGTTACTGTGTATTAAATGTACAACGGTATGGTTGGTGAGAAGCATTTCAAACACAGACGATTGATTTCCAGGACACGATCAATCGTGTGTTTTAGAGATTCGAAAAATTTCTGTTTGCCTATAACTACAACACTGTTTGGTGTGTTTGAGGCAGTTGGAAAAAGAACATTTATTCCTCATCTCCCAGAGTTAATCCTCAAACACACAATGTAACGCCCGACCTAGAAATGGGCCCGGAACGCTATTAAGTTTTTATTTTATTTTACCTTAATAACTTCTAATTGGGCTTGATCAAAAGTTAGGCCCAGAAATAAATGTCACACATGCTCTTTACATGTGGACTCAAGCATGTATCAAATATCTACCCACTTACAAGCACATATCATACTGTTAAATATTTCCATAAATAAAATATCTCTTATTCTCATCAGAGTAATTACGGTCACATAATAGTTCATACAAGTTTTAACACGATAAGTACCACATGAGGTACTTTACAAAACATGGTTCAAAGGAACCAAAAATCAAAAAGAGAGAAATTCCCGTTCATGGGAATCACACGAAACTGCAACAGCTTATCCATCCTAAGCTTGATAAGGAGGTTCCTCCTCCTCGGCTACATTTCTTGAAATGTGAGTTGTGTGAGGTAACTAGCTCAGTGAAAGAATATAACAATATAGTGTAATGAATATCAGGTTAGCCAAAAATCAATATAATACCATAAAAGGTTTATCCTGCCAAAGTCTCAACATAATTCCATAACGGTTGACATCTACCGTAACACCAAGACACTACACTGACTATAAGTATTAAGTCCCAACACGGTCAAAATACAAATCTTCTAAGTACATCTCTGACACACCTGGGCCGGTACTGACACACTTGGGCCAGCAACTGACACACCTGGGTTAGTAGGTGCAAACCGACACAACTGGGCTAGTAATCGACACACCTGCGCCAATAATAGTTCAGTAGCTAAGGGTACGTGGAAGCAGTATCAATATCATCATAGTTCGTAAGCATTTTATCATCATAAGCACAATATACGATGAACATCGTTAGTATCAAAAGGTAGTTTTCACAATAGTACATCATCTCTAGGCATATAAGTGGGTTCATTAAGTCTGATCCTTGAAACCACTCATTGCACTAGATCCTCTTAACCTGATTTACTCATACTGCAATGTTAAGTCTCCTCACCGAATATGTGGGGTATCAAAGTATCTGTCAAACATGCAAATAGATATACAATCAATAATCAGTCAATATACCTAGATACAATACAGTACATACTCATTGTATTTCAAATCTTTCTATCCTATTTTCCGAAAAAACTCTAGGGGAAATGGATCTGAGTCTCCTATTTCGTTATTAGCCATTTTAAGTTATAATTATCAGCAATATATAATAGGATTCTCAGGCCACTTCTAATATTGTCTTCTGAAAATGTCCATATAGACATATTGAGTTAGGCCTAGAGGTATAAGATGCTCAGGCCACTACTTATATAGCGAGTTAGGCCTAGAGGTCACTCAGTGTCCGAACCCTTCTTTTCTACCGAGCAGCGAAGTTAATCGCTCAGCTACTGATATCTAAAGGACTGAGTCAGCCACAGATAGAAAGTATCGGCCTAGAAGTGAATACATAATATATATATACATAAGATAGTTTCAAATAAGAGTGGTTAATATCACTTTTAATTAAAATAGCATAAACATCACATTAAAATCTAAGATCTAAATCATAAAATCTTAATTTAGATTAAGTTTCAAAAACTTGATTTGGGTTCTTCAAAATATGTTTCGAAATCAGGTACTGTGGTTTCAGTCCTTCTGAGCCACTGCCTAAATCTGGGCATACAGAACCTTCGGAACATCCAAGGATCAGGTCTTGGAACTTCCGAGCAGAAAAACAGAAAATACGAAAACCAGTAGGTCTCAGTGTCTCTCGGAACCTGCCGAGGTATGCTCTAAACTTCCGAATAGGTCGGAACTTTCGAACAGTCTCGAAACATCCCGGTTTGAACAGCAGAGGCAGAAAGAACATTTGACCTCTAGACACTTCGGAACCCCGAACAGAAGTACGGAACTTCCGAAATGTTGCCTTCGGAATTTCCGAGAGTCATCTTCTTCCTCTGTCACCAGCAGTAGAGCAGTAACGGGAAACGACTGTGTGATTTACAAATCCAAAAACAGTGAGTTTTCTGGATCCGTTTTTCATATCAAACAGGTTATATAAATTCTTAGATGAGTCCTCTTTATAAAGGGAAGCAATTAAGACATTTATACTGACTTAAAACGTCCGATTATAACAAGAAAACCAGTATAATACAACAAATTTCAAGTTTTCCATTAAACTTCAAAATCAGTTTTGACACTTAAATCTTAACCAATTGTACTTCTATTTGATCCTAAACTGACTAGAATTTGAAAAGGAATACAACTCCTGGGTAAAAATTCAGTAACTTGAAAAATCTTCTACTTCAAAGCTTAGGGTAAATTTTTTTGAAAACGGAGGAAGGTTAGTTTCTTTTCTAACAGTGGGTGATTCCAGGTGGGGAGGGTACTGGATTTATAGTCATGGCTAGGTAGGGTAGTAGACCCTCCAGCAAGGCCAGGGGGAGGAAACCTCATCTGCAAGCTACGTCCCTAGCTTGCATGAGTCGACGACTACTTTAGCGATAATAGTCATTCAGCCCTCTCCCTTGACCTTTGGTATTGGCGGTTTGGGCACTTAAATCACCACTCTCTCTAAAACTTAGCTAAAGATGTTCCTTTTATTAATTGTTCAAAGAATCAAAACGCTCTATCACCACCATTTGACCTTTTGCTTTGATTCATTATGATATATGAGGACATTTATCTCAACCTTCTTTAAATGGCTCTCGTTATTTTTTTAACTATTGTGGATGATTTTACTCGATGCACATGGATTTATCTTATGCGTATTAAGTCTGAAACCAAATCCATTTTAGATTCGTTATTTGCCATGATTAAGACTCAGTTTCATTCTCACATTCACTCACTTCATTCCGGTACTAGTGGTTAACTCTTTCCCCTTATCGAATAAGTTCATTTAGATAATAGTACTGAGTTTCTTTTCACTTCCATCCAGTCTTTTTTTCTACCCTTGGGATCACCAATCAACGTATGTAACGACCCATTCCTCTACGGGCACGTTAAAACTGATACAAACTCCTAAAAACAATCCAATACAATTTCGAATACTTTTTTTTTTTTTAAATGGGAGACACCACTCCCGCAACCCACACTAACCATAGCAATCCACCAATAAACCAAAAATCGTAAGCATCAATCATGATTACAAATTATAGCATCATCGTATTATTACATTTATCCAACTTAATGAATTGTTCACATATCTCAAATACATTAGCAAGTCTCCAATTACAAAATAAAACCATGACAAGTACAAAGCTGCAGCTCCACGCCTAATGTCCAATTGAGGGTCCTGTCGACCCTTCCTCTAAGGAATACCTGTGAGGCAAGGGGTGAGCTCTACATGCCCAGTGAAGGTAACACACGCATCAAATGTCACCCATCATACACTATATATACGATCATATAAACACATCAATGTCTATGATGTCTATATGCATGACTATGAAAGCGGGTGCCCTACCCCTAACACACGGGCCCACATCAGTCGGGCCTCCAGTACATCCTCTAACCAACTCAGTACAGCTCTATGGCAACTCCCTCATGTGCCCATCTGTTGCGGTCCACCCACCCTTGGGTATACAGACTAATCTCCAACCGGATCAGGATCCATACCCCTCGACCAGACCTATGACCCTCACGACAACCCGCACACATATCACGACCAACCCAAGAGTCAGACTCACTAGAGTTCCAAACCGACCATTACACGGGAGTAACCACCTCAGCAGTCCTCAACGGACTGCCAACCAGACTCGTCTATGGTCTCCTCAACCAAGTACCAGGGTCTCGATAGTCAAACCTATAACCTTGGACCCCATCTATTGGTCTCCACACGATTGGCGTATCCACCTTTCACAGAATTCTATGGGTCTTCTACCGAGTGAGCTGGCCGAACTCACTCGTTAGGCAGCCATAAATTCCTGGTGAGTCAACACCCACAATACAGTCTCAACAATGAACCCCAAAGTCAACTGCGGGTAAACACACTATCACATCACACCACATGCTGTTTCCACCATACAGGTGTCCTAGCCTGGAATGCCATACCTAAGACTGTACCCACCCTGCAGATGTCATAGCTTAGACTACCATGCCTCAGACTGTACCCACACTACAGGTGTCATAGCCTGGAATATCATCTCACACCACACCGCAGGCTGTCCCTACCTTACAGGTGTCCTAGCCTGGAATACCTCATCACATCACATCGCAGGCTGTCCCCACCCTACAGGTGTCCTAGCCTGGAATATCTCATTGCACCATCCCTCGACCAATGAGCGGGAGAGCACATCCTCAGCCTACTCAGTCATCTGGGGAATCACAAGTCATATTAGCGGGAGCTGTCCCTCACCGCATCATTTCTCGACCAATGACCAGGCGAGCATCTCTTCAGCCTACTCGGTCATTCGGGGATCACAAGTCATACTAGCGGGATCTGTCCCTCACCGCATCATCCCTCGACCAATGACCAGGCGAGCACCTCCTCAGCCTACTCGGCCACTCGGGGATCACAAGTCGTACTAGTGGGAGCTGTCCCTCACCGCATCATCCCTCGACCAATGACCAGACGAGCACCTCCTCAGCCTACTTGGCCATTCGAGGATCACAAGTTGTACCAGCGGGAGCTATCTCTCACCGCATCATCCCTCGACCAATGATCAGGCGAGCACCTCCTCAGCCTACTCCGCCATTCGGGGATCACAAGTCGTACTAGCGGGAGCTGTCCCTCACCGCATTATCCCTCGACCAATGACCAGGCAAGCACCTCCTCAGCCTACTCGGCCATTCGCGGATCACAAGTCGTACTAGCGGGAGTTGTCCCTCACCGCATCATCCCTCGACCAATGACCAGGCGAGCACCTACTCAGCCTACTCCGCCATTCGGGGATCACAAGTCATAATAGCGGGAGTTGTCCCTCACCGCGTCATCTCTCGACCAATGACCAGGCGAGCACTTCCTTAGCCTACTCGGGCACTCGGGGATCATAAGTCATACTAGCGGGAGTTGTCCCTCACCGCATCATCCCTCGACCAATGACCAGGCGAGCACCTCCTCAGCCTACTCGGCCATTTGGGGATCACAAGTCATACTAGCGGGAGCTGCCCCTCACCGCATCATCCCTCGACCAAGGACCAGGTGAGCACCTCTTCAGCCTACTCGGTCATTCGGGGATCACAAGTCATAATAGCGGGAGCTGTCCCTCACCACATCATCACTCGACCAATGACTAAGTGAGCACCTCCTCAGCCTATTCGGTCATTCGGGGATGCCTCGTCCACCCTGCACTCCGGTACCGTGATGGTAGGGGCTTCCAAGACTACCCTGAGTGAACCAACATTCAACCTGATAGTCTCTCTCTAGGGCTAACATAACTACCTCCCAATTAGTTCTTATCTGAGACTCTCAGGTACATTGTTCTCTAAATCAGATTACACCTTTCTCATAGGTGTGTCTGAGAACCATAAGATGGACCGACCATTTGATCTATACAAGAGGGGTACAACTACCCACTTCCAATCACAAGGGAGTCCGCATCCTAACCACGCATCCACTACGAGGTCCCACATAACATCCCCACCCTAACCACCAGACAAACTAGGGGGAGTCTCTAGATCCTGATGTGGCCTAGTACCCATGCCCCACTGACATCTCACATACGTTAGTTATATGTATGCACAATTACTTTTACGCTTACACATTATTAACATAGTTCATCACATGACAATCATATGTGTACATTACTATTTATCACGGCTGGCATGTTAACATCCAAACATGTTATAATGTCTAGCAGTTCAAATTAACTATCACATAATCATATAGCATAATATCAACACGACATATCACACCATAATCAGGCATATATCACCACATATCACATGTTCGCATGTTGGCATCTTAACATAGTATCGATAAAAATAAACCCTAATCATGTCACCACACAACCAATCAATCGTGACATCAGATAATCAACTTGTATATGCCTCTACGGGCAACGGATACAAATACACCCAGATGGGGGCCTGCCAGATAATGGTATCAACAATTCCCTTGCTGAGTGCTCATAATACCGATGACCCCCATTTGCCTTATTTCGTACCCGCACATTTGATAGAGAAATAAGATGCATAGATGCATGCTAAAAGCGGTGATGAGTCCCCTCACCTATGTGTGTCCTTGAAATCCAATGCGAAAGAATGAGTCCCGGGGTTGAAAGGGCTCAATTTGGTTTCGATCGAGGAGGGAAGAGATCTGACTCGTTTGGGGCCGGAGAAGCTCGAACCAACGCCAGAGGAGGTGTTGAGGGAGGTCGGCAGCAGATCCAGACGAGGGAGAAGAAAGATCGAGAGAGAAAAGAGAGAAGAGGAGAGGGATTGAGAGGGGAAAGAGAGAATCAAGAGGGAAAGAGATGAGGACGGAGACGGCGACGGCCGAAATAGGGTTAGGGTTTGATGGAAGAGGGAAGAAGATGAAAAAGGGGGGAAAGAGAGGGTGAGCCGGCACTGTAGCGAGCTGCTACAGTGCCGCGCATAAGGGGTGTAGTTTAGGGTTTTGGGAGAGGGGGGTTTTTAAGATAGGTTTTTTTTTTTTTTTTTTAAATAAAATAAAATCTTAAATTTTTCAATAATAAATGAATAATTTAAAACTCATTAAAAAATCAAACATCAAACATCGGAGAAGATAATGTGTGATTTTCAAACTTTTTACATGATAAAATATTCAATTATTCAAAATTACTAAAGTGTCCTTTAAGTCTCTGTAATCAAAACCGGGCAAACCAGGACCCACCACGGGGTCCACACTCACCCCACCGCTACCAAGACCCTAAAAGTCTGAAAAATCGGGTCGGGTCCTTACAACGTAGTTGCATAGCAACTCCACAACAAAATGGCATTGTCAAGCGCAAATATCGTCACCTATTTGAGGTTGCTCGTGCTCTCCATTTTCAAGCCAACCTACCCTTACAGTTTTGGGGGGAGTGCGTCCTCACCATTGCCTACCTCATCAACAAGATGCTCACTCCTCTTCTATCAGGCAAATCCTTGCACGAAGTTTGTTTCACTCCAAACTGGACTATTCCTGTTTGCGTGTCTTTTGCAGTTTATGTTTTGGTCACAACCATTCCATCAAACATAAGTTTGACCAATGAGCTAAACTGGTCTTTTTGTTAGCTACCCCTATCCGCAAAAATGTTATTGCAGTTTTTACCTAGCCACTAAAACCATTTACACATCTCTTGATGTCTCCACTAAAACTAGTAGGATTTATTTTATACTTTAATTGGCAAGTTGGGCATTATTTTCATACACGCTTCAACTTGAGGAGGAGTATTAATATAATATTTGAGGTGTTTCAGTTACACCTCTTGATTGGGAGTTGCATGACCTATATTGGACAGTTACACAATTTTATTTATTGTCATTCATTTTATATTTTTCTATATATACAAGTTTATACCAGAATCTTCCTACATTGTGAGGAAGACACGCCAATTTCCTATATCAAATTTCACAAAACCCGTTCGCACTGTGTCAACTTACCATTTGATATCCTAGGTATTTTTCTGATTTTAATTGGATGTTTATGATTTGATTTGTGGTTGATTGATTTCGGATTAATCAGATCTTAATATGGGATATTAAGTTTTAATTGAATCTGAAAAAATTAATTTTTATTCGGAATTTAAAAGAAAGAAAAGAAAACAATTCTTAATAACGTTGTTTGAAAAACCATTACTTAAATGCTGTTTGAAAACGTGTCTTAAAACGTTGTTGACCCACTGAGTTTACTGAGTAACTCGACAGAGTTTACTGCAGTTTCCAACCCACTGCTAATTGGTCCTAGTGACTTTAAAAGAGACAACAAACGTGTTGTGCAACATGGGTGCTAAATGGTGATTAGCATTTTAATGAGGTCTGAATTCACTTTGTTGGTGCTTGCAACGTGTTCATGCACCTGCTAAGAAAAAACCCAGTTTGTGTGAAACGTATTAGCCGAATCTTTTGATGGGATAGAAAACCAGTAGTAGAACTGAATGGATTTCATTTGCAAATTGTTTTTAAATAAAAAACAAGTAAAGATTTACTCCAACGTGTTGGATACATGGGATCGGCCATGAACATTAATTCAGTTTATTTAATGCTAAATGGAATTTTGAAATTATTTAAAACTGAGTTCGAAAATTGATTAAAAATTGAGCTGAGTTAAATTAATAATTCAAAATCTGTTTTGTACAATTTTTAAAAATTTATGTGTGGAAAACTATAGAAAACCCAACATAAAATCTTTATGGGTAATATCCACGATCTTTAAAACACACCAAATAAAACTATGGAAACTCGAATCTGACACTTTCTTTTCCTGAGATTGGTTTCAAACCTACACCTCGCAGTTTTGCACATGAACTTTTGAGATGTGCGGTTTTTCACATTTACTGTTGAGATGAGCAAATTTCGATTAATCAACCTAGAAATCTGATTTATCCCGAAGAAGAGTCACACGAATTATGACAATTGGCCGAGTTCCAGCTTTAAGGTGACCCGATTCACATACAAATCGACGTTTGGAACCCTACCTTCCCCGATTTGCATCACATCCTCATCTATAATTTAAAATGTTAGATAAAAGAATTCTATAATGTTCATTTCTTTTCGAGGAAGTAGATAAACAAATGCTTATCAATGGTGAGAAAATGTAGAAAATAAAACAAGGATAAAAGACACAACGTATAATTGTTATAGTCACTAACACCATTAAAGTTGATATCCCATCTATTTAATATTAGCTTCTTTTAATTTCATTCAATTTTATAGTACACAATCGCCCCCTCAACTCTTTCTTCTCTTCATTTTCACTATTTATACATTTATGTGTTTTTTATACATTTTCTACATAATATTTAATTTAATTTAAAATACATTTTTATTTCTAGTTTACTAATAAAAGCACTTCAACTCTTTATTGTAAATTTTCTTTATAAATTTAAGTTATTAGTTTCAAAATACCTTTTTGTAAAATTTATGTTTTTAACTTTAGTATAAAGGGAGAGACAAAAAGTTGCATCAAGCTAAAAATGCAGTGACACAAATTCAAGGAGTTGATGTGTTGGCAGGAAACTCTCTTTAGAAAGCGGGAGTGTTGAATTGAAACCTCATCTCACCCCAATATGTCACTTTCTCTAGTTTTGTCCAATATAAAGAGACTTACACACCCCTCGAGAACCAGTTAAGTACTCTAAAAGCTCTGGACATCTCGGTCATAAAAAATGCATGACTCCACCATAATCTTAAAATTAAATATAGTATTATATTTTCCTTGATAAAATGGCCATGTGATTTAGCTAAACTTGATAATTGATTTAAAAGTTGATTGTCTATATTCAACTGTCGTTGAGCTTAAGATTCTCTCGATGGGCCACTGATAAATGACCTAAATCATATTCATATTAATTAGTGACTCATTCAAGTGAATAATCACACTAGTGACTCATTTTTACTCAAGTTTCTACAGATAAAGACACCATTGAATCTACTGATGTATTAAAATTTATTTCAACTGAATGTTTTTACCCATTTTGCATCAAGAATAATGTGACACGTTCGAAGACCCACGAAGCTTGATATACACCCTAATGTAGCCAGTTTCAAAGAGGCTCAGAAGGTCGTTAACCCTCCATATCCGTCGCAATAGCCCCGTCGCCAACCTTGCCAAAGACGAAGTCATGCTCGGTGTACGCAAACAATACTTGACTCAGGGTCGATGATATATATCGCCCATCACGTCCGTCCTGACCCTTTGGCAAGAAAAGCGATCGCCCTAGGCCTCCAATAAAGAAGGCCCCTTTACACGTAGCTGAGCTCCAATAGTGCATTAGCTAAAAAAAAAAAAGTATATAATTCATATAGTTTTGAATAATAAAATCTCCTTAAAGTTATTTTCTAAGCACTATATATTTCCAAAATTTCTCAAATTGAATATCTGGACTAATTACGATAACTTGATAAAAATACTTTAAAACTTTAAGGTCTTTTGACACTCCCAAATATTTAAAATACAGTATTTTATAAATAAGAGTATCCCTCAGCAGTATCGAAAATACACTTCCGGAAGTCCAAACGACAAACCGTAAAAACAGTTGAACTCCAAATTCAAAGTTGAACAAATATGTGAGATTTGAAAACTTAGATCTTTCAAATGATTGTTTATCAAAAATAGGTGATCTTTTCCCATCCCAAATCCCGTCCCTTCTTCAAAACAACAAAAAAATACAGTTAAACAATCATTTGAAAGATCTAAGTTTTCAAATTTCACATATTTGTTTAGTTTTGAATTTGGAGTTCAACGGTTTTTATAATTTTTCGTTTGGACTTCCGGAAATGTATTTCGACACAGCCGAGAGATACCCTTTATTTGTAAAATACTGTGTTTTAAATATTTGGGAGTGTCAAAAGACCTTAAAGTCTTAAAGTATTTTTATCAAATTATCGTAATTAGTCCGGATATTCAATTTAAGAAATTTTGGAAATACACAATGCTTAAAAAATAACTTTAAAGTTTTAAAGAAGATTTTATTATTCAAAACTATAAGAATTATATATATTTTTTTTTAACTAATGCACTATGCATTATTGTGGCAGACCGTCCGGACGAATGAAATTTACGCATAAATAATGGTTTGAACGATGCGATGGTCCGAACGAAGGAAAAATGTTTTTAATTCATGTTCGAACGGTGCGAAAGCGAAAGGGCAAAATGGTAATTTCTATTAAAATTTTGAAAACCCGTGTCTGCTGAAAGAAAAATCCCGTGTCTAAATAATTACCTTTATTCAAATTATATAGTAAAGAAGAAGAAGATAAGAGTAGTAGAGAGCACAGATCTCTTATTCTCTTTTTGCACTTCAGCCCACTCGGTATATTAATATTTTAAAATATTCTTATTCTATTTTAATTTCTAAATGTGATAATTTCACTAAAATAAATATATTAATTTCATTCGGATAAATAAATATATACGCTGATGTCGAATTTTAAACTTCTGAATTAACTCTTGTTGACCTCATGCAAGGTACTTTACGTCTCACCACAACTATCAAGAACTCACAAAGAGAATGCCAAGTCAAGAAAAAGTTAACCAACAAGTACTAAAAAGATAAAAAATTGTTAGAGGTTTACGTATGTTTCACGAATTAATAAAGTGAGATATTTTTGTCTTAAAAAATAGTACCATGAGATACTTTAGTCTTACAAAATAGTACTAAAAGATGCTCCGCTTGCCAAGGAGATGATGACTCCCCTACTAGATATCCAAAGACAAAAGGGCATTGCACTCCTCACAAATCGGTAGTTCTACATTTGAATAGTGTATTTTATGACTTTTTATCAAATGAATAGGATTTTGTAAGAAAGAAAAACTTTGGCGAGACTTCTCAAGTCCATCTATCTAAGGAGGCTTCTCTTTAAATATTAAAGTGGGTCATATATAATTTGATGAAATATGTATAATAAATACATTGAATGCATAAAATGTCAATCTTATATGATCATTTTAACCTTATGATTTTAGAATTTGAAAATTTGATTACCATAAGCCATTGATTTTTCATGGCCTATCTCATAATGTTGTGAAGATCAAATTGAGGAGTTTCCTTGAATTGTATCACTCATGAAATCCTCTATCCATCCCACTCAACCATGTGGAGTGTAAGCCCATGAACAATGCAATCTCTCCATTGAAAATGTATACCCCACTCTCCCTAGATTGGTCCATTAAAACAGAATATTATATTCAAATGAAAATATTTTGTATGATATGATTTATGTGCCCATAAGATGTTAATTGTCAATTTAGGCAGTAGTGAGTTTAATTCGGAAAAGAAAAACACGTATTGAAGGGCAAGTTATCAATTAGTTTATAAGTAGTATTTTAATTTAATTTCATTTTAAATGTACACTTGGTGTCATTGTTAAGGTTTATTAATTTGTACCAAATAAATGACAACTTTGAGATCCACTAATATATTAAAATTGATTTCAAGTTAGTATTTCTTTCCATTTGATATAAGATCATGAAAAAGGAATAACCAAACTCAATGATCTCTATTTCAAGATCAATCTTAGATGTCTAGAGACCCACGATGAGAGATGTACTCTCTTTAATGATTGACAAAATTCTATTTCACAAAGTTCAGAATATTGTTGACCCTTCGCAACCATGTCTGCACCATTTCTGACCTTGCATTGCAGCCTTCTCACCCTTGCTAACCCTGACAACAACCTCACCATACAATGATTTCAGTACAGTATGCTACATTGCTAAGAGAAACACAATCAGAACATGCCACATTAAGGAAAAACAACTTGGAAATTTATTTATGGAAGTAATTAATGATCAGATATTTCTTCAAACAAAGAATCAAAATCTACTCATAGCTAAGGACGATAGACATAGCTCCCATACAACAACTAGTTGACAAAAGGACACTACTTGATCAAGAACTTATCTAACAAGTAACAACCAAACAAGCAGGCAAAACACTGACTGATCCTTTCTTTCGAAATCCCTTTCAATCTTCATTGAAAGGGGGAGCTCACTTTCTCTTTGATAAGATTGTAAAAAGAACTAGAGTTAAAGGCATGAATCTTGGCCCTTGGGTAGTATAGAGTTGTATCTCATGTGAAAGGCAAGAGGATAATTGCATGAGTAGATTTAAAAACAAAAACTGAGGATATATGAAGCTTGGTTTGCTCCTTGGTGAAACTTTTCAAATGAATGTTAGAAACTAAGAGTCAAATTCAACTCAAATTTATCTAATTGATTTTCTATGTATGGCCTACTTTATTTAAAATCTAATAAGTTGAGTTTAGTTGTTAAATGGAGTTAAATTTTATCTAAATTTTAATCAATTCTATTTTCTTTCTTTTTTTCTTTTTTTGAATTTACGTGTGAAAAATCTCAGGATAGGCCCACGTATAAAATCTCCACGGATGAACCCTTTAATCAATTCTTTTATTACACATCAAAATCATTATATGAGTAATTTTATACTGAGTGTGGTGGAACTTATTTGTAGCATTTTTTACTGTTTGACCATCATAAAAATAGATTTGAATATTCAAATCTGCTAAAAGCTGACTCTACTAAGTTATAACTTCTGAACCAAAGTTGATGAGAGTAAATAATTGACTTATTTTTCATATCAGTTAAAAACAACTAAGGGCTTAAAAGGCTGGAGCTTACTTTTGTATAATAAAAAATAACTTCATTGAAAAATTTGACATATTTTTATTTGCTATAGGCCCTACATACTATCTATTATCTTTAAGAAAATTATTATACTCTTTACTTTTAAAATCCAAAATCCGACTTGATGAGTTAGGTCATTGTAACACCCGCCCCTCTAAAGAATAACGGGACATTAGTAATTGAAAATCCGACCCAAACTTGGGAAACGTCCTTAACCATGACTCCTTTTTTTAATCAGTATAAATAATCAACCACATTTATTCATAAATGCATAATTCACTAAGCCATGATTTAAAATACCATTTCCACATTAAAATAAAGATCCAACAATGTATGGATCATCAAGCCAAACACAATCCAAACCATTGATATATTTTATAGGCTAAATATAGATAATATTTAATCTCACCAACACACACCCAATAAATAAAATGAAGAAGCCTTGCACCATAAACCATTCAAACCCAAAAAAAAAAAATCTCAGAGGCTTCATAATTGGCAAACCACAATTTAAATCCAATTCTCAAACCAAGCCAATGAATTATCTAAATACACACTCCATAGTGCCTCAAATAAACAAAACCAACTAAACTAATCATCCTAAGCAGCTCCTGATTGCTTAAGCTTGCTCCGAGGTCTCACCTAGATTCAACTCCAATAGTTGCCCAGTAATGTAACGGGTGAGCTCCATGTCTAGTGAAGATAACAAAACACAAGCATGTATATTCTAAGCTATTAATTTTCAACATATTTGAATATTACAGGCATCCCAAAATTTAATATATAAAACAATTGAACAATTTAAATATGCATGTAATGCAATAATGCAATTTCATGATGCATGATTCCCATAGCCATGCATCCAATCCAATCTCCAGTATATGTGCACATAAATGGTCACTAAAACCGACCCCATTCGCCATAGTTGATATCAGGCCCCAAATTAGCTATCACCAGCTGATCAGCATAGTCACAGGGACTCGACCCCAATGGTCATAGTTGACATCAGGCCCCATCGACCATCAACTATAGTTATAAGGACCCACAACTAAATCTCCATCACCCACTCACCTGTGGATGATCATGCATGAATGCTTCGCATATAATAATCATGTATGAATGCCATGACAATGTAATTCATATATGGACATTTTTTCTCATTTAAACATGCCAATAATCTCCACATGGGTGTAGCTCAACCGGTTAATCTCCTGTCTCAGGAAGCAGGATGTATCATATTTGAGCCCCATGGCCTAACTTGGTGTACCCTAAGGGCAGTGTATATCACATGTGGGGATTTTACGTTGGATTTCCCACGGTTTCCCACACGTAAATTCAAAAAAAAAAATTCCAATAATGCCATAATAAATTCTCAAATTATTAACGCATTCCAAATACTAAATCAATCCCAAGGAACTGTATAGTTCATAAATATAAACATGTGCACGAAAAATATGACTCAGCACATATGGCATACCATCATCACCAAATTCCAAAATAAACATCAAACCATAATAGCATAACATTCCTATTCAACTTTCTAATCCAATAATTTCGAATACACAAATTGGGTTTCTCAACGAGGTAAAAAGGCAACAACCACATTCCAGGTGGACTAAAATACTCACTGGCTTAGAACATTTAACGAAAAAAATTCCCTTACACTACGTGAGTTGCTCTGAAATTTAACCCATTATTTACAAATTCTCAGTATTTTCTAAACCCAGTTGATGCATTCACATCACACCAAATATGATTCATAATAAAATCATAAAAACAGTAAAAACATGAAGTGAATTGCTCTTCTCACCTAAAATATGTGAAGTGTGGTGATCGCTAAAAAATCCAAATTTGCTGCAATCTATTTTAAGATTCTAATAATTAAAATTATATTTATTTAATTTTTGAGAATGATGTTAGTCCATTGATCCTAACCAATAAGGTACTCTCCCACCAATGACAGTCCATAAATCAAGGGTTTAAGATGATGGTCTATGGTCTAAACTGCATAATTGAACTATGCAAAGTTTAACGTTATTGCAGAATTTTCTACTATTAGTGTGAATGTAAAAAACTCCAATATTTTTACTATAGACGGTGAAAGTTCCGAGTGTGCTAGAACGAGAACCAAGATCGACTCTAGAGGGGGGGTGAATAGGGCAATCACCACTTTTTATGGTCTACACAAATTTCTTGATTGATTAAAAGGATTTGCAGTAGATTAAACAAATTAATCAAGATAAGTGTATTGTGTGATAATAAGAGTGTACCAATTATAGATCAATCACACAAGTAAAGACCAAACACCCATAACACCATATCTATAGTGGTTCGGAGTAAACCCTCTCACATCAACTGATGGACTCACCTAACCTTAGGCTATTCCAATTCACTAAGTGGAGAATTACACCCACACTAATAGATTAGGAATTCCACCCTAACCAATTGGTTGGGAATTCCACCCACCATCTATGTTAGAGTAAACCCTCTATTTTTTATAGTGGTTCAAGAGTACACCCTCTTTAATCCACTTCACAAGATGCTTTAAAAGAAAATTAAAACACTCAATAGCACTTGCCTTTTTCGAGCTCTCTTGAGTAGATGTTGTGTTTCTTGAAGTATCTCCCAATGTGATGTCATATGATGATGAAGATGCGCCGAGTATGTGCAATCACAATCTATGGGAGGTTGCTAGGATATGGATTTGCAAGTTGATCGTAGGCTTGATTTTTTTTTCTCTCTCTCCCAATCACAATCAATCAGATTGGATTTTAAATGATTCTCCTAAGTAAGGTACATATAGAGGAGGTGGGAGCTCTAGGAATGCCTTTGGATTTTCCTATTCAAATCTCTCTCCAAGTGTCCAACCAAACACAATAAGGTTTGGACAATATATAGGCAAACACGAAAATCCCAACTCTGGGTCACCGATGGGTCGAACTGGTCAACAGGTCGGTACAGGCAAAGTGACGTTGTAATATGACCGTTAAGCTTCCAACGGATATAAAACGGTCACTACCCATGGGTCGGTCTCCTCGATGGGTCGACATGACTTATGTCCGACATGTCGATATTATCGAAGGGTTTGGTCCAGATTATCAGATAGCAACATAAAAGTACAGAGCTTGCTCATGCAAAATCTTGAAAATATTGATCGACATGTTTGTCCATCGATAGGTCGGTCCTAATACTCTCGATGGGTCGATGACCTCGATGTGTCTGTCTGTCTGAGAGTACCCCAGAGTTCTAATTCAAGAACTCAACTCGACCCATGTCGACATGCCGAATTCCCTGACTGGTCGAACCTGTTTATCAGAGAGAAGATCGAATTTACAGTATGTTCTCTCCCGAGACTGCCCAAATCCACTCGACATATGATGGGTCGGTCTTGTGTCAACGATGGGTCGGTGCACATGATATGCTCAAGCCCTGAATGACAGTCCTTCCAGTTGAGAACCCCTGTCAATCCGATCGACATGTCGATGACCTCGATGGGTCTGTCCTGTGTTCACCGATGGGTCGGTGGACTAGACTGGTCGACCAGATAAATTACCTAATTTCCAATGTTTATCCCATCTGGTTCTGTAACTGTCTTGGGACCACTAAGGTTTGTTAATGATCTTACCAACATGTTCAACTAAGCCTAAGAAAGGTCCACTAAGCGTGTGGCTTCCACCTAAAGTCATCTACGGCCAATTACTTTTTGTGATTGCCATACACTTGGTGATGATGAATCTAGCACTTGATGTTCCTTCTTCAAAGCTCTCGATTCAATCTTCATCCCATGAGTCTTGTTTCATCGTCTTCGATCTTCCGAGAAAATGTTTCACCTAAGTCATGGAATTGACAAATAGGTGACGCGGCAAGCAGTGGCACTAACAGTCTCCCCCTTTGTCAATTTCCATGACAAAACACCTAGAATCTAATGAATATAGACTCGATGACTTAGCCCAACCCATTTTACATTTTAATACAAAAGATGCAACAATTATAAGTACATATTCAAATGACAAAAAAAACCCTAGACTCTATACTTCAAGATGCGACCTTCATCTTGCTTAGTTTGCAAGCTCCATTGTAATCATGTACATACAAACAATGCAAACTAGGTGGAAGCATAGGTCTCTCCCTCAAATGTTAGTCAATAAAGCACAATGTGCTCCCCCATAACTAATGGACTAAAAACCCCTTTTATTCTTCATTAAACTCCCCCTTAATCAAAGACTATCCCCCTTTCTCTCCCTTAGCTTAAGCTTACATTCAAGCTTCCAAATTCTCCTCTAAAGCTTACATCAAGCTTCTAAGATTTCTCCCCCCTTTTGTCATAAATTGACAAAGGGTAATAAGCCCAAATATGCCACAGTTAGTGTCATTCAACAAGTCTCAATTGTTGGACTAAGAGGAGATGGAGAAGGAGGGGCAAGGGCCACATGCATTTTCAAGAATTATACCATTTTTGAAAACATAAGTTATGCATGCCAGAGGAGAGACTCACTGATACAAAGAATTTTCCATGAAAAAACATATGAGTGAAAACAACACGAACTAAAAAATACACCAATTAGGCACAAGGTTCATGAGAAAACAAGATGATGCACAAACATATATCGATATGAGAACAAGTGCCTCAACCTACCAAGTTCATTCAACAAAACATTCACCAATTAAGAACATTGAATGAACAATCTTGGAAATTCATTATGCACATGGAAAATGGAGGCTTATTCATTCCATAAAACTTTCCAAAGTGTGCTCTCCTTTGCTCAATAATTTGAGAGCACAATGCACCAAGTTCATTAACCTTTGGACTACTTATCATGTTGGCTTTCACTACCACAACCATTTGGTTTTAAGATTCACCTTTAAAAGATGAAATCCACAACATAGGTGCATTCACAAGGTTGCATTCAAACCTCATTTGGAATTTTCCAAAAAATACATTTGGAGGTTTAAACCATGAATGCAAACCAAATACTATTAATTTCCTGAAGTTCCATAGAATGACTCGTAAGTTTAATACCCCTATAGTGCACACAGTTTTTAATATCATTTTTGTTCTTGTAAATAGAAACCATCGTGCTTTTCCTACACTCGAAAGGCATTCATAGGTTTAGCAAAAGCTTGGTGCTTATGAACACAATTCATTCTTCAAGACATATACCAATTATGAGAATAGGAATGAAAACAACCAAAAACACACAAGACATATATCCATTTCACATATAATATACCAATGAGAAGCATGGAAATGAAGTAAGAGAGATATATGATACGCAAAAATACATGCCAATAATAAAAGTTCATGACAGGCCATATCCAACAAACACTTGTAAACACATTTTCAAATGCACAAAAATATGACTAATGAAGAGGTGCATGAGATAAATGAGTTATATGAACCACACAAGTGTTTGTCAAAGTTTGCTACCCATGATTTTTCCCAAATTAGCATTCAAATTTGGATACTCCAATAAAGTTCAATATTTTAAGTTGAATGGTACATGAATGGATTACCTTTTTGAACATTTTATCACATTTGGATCAACAATACCATTCACAAGCATGGAGCAAGGTTTATTCTACATGAGATTCATAATTTTTAGAATATGGAATAAAACAACACTATGTATGTGCACAAGATAATCTCACAAAACAAGATACTACCAATTTTAAGTTCAGAGATGGAAAAACATATAATGCATGCACATACATAAGCAAAACATGGCATAAAAGGATTTTACCAAAGTGAAATGCAATGCCATAAACACAAGTATCTTGAACATGATCAATCCAACAATCAAACAAGAACATGGAATGAAATGGAAGAAACCAAAGGTGATTCCAAACATATGCTTCAAATGTGATACCAACATTGGCAACCCTTCTCACATATGAATAAACACCGTAGGACTAGGAATCTAAGTCCATACATGTATGACTTATCAAGCATGATGTATACAATAGCCAGGAAATGTATAATCAAGTGCTTGCAAGAGTCCAATGAGCCATGCCACAACCCATGGTTGTTTGAACTCACTCAAACAAAGATTGAGTTCAACTACACTTGGTCTAAAGGTACTCCAATGATGCACAATTCTTAGACTAAAATAAAGATGGACAAGGTCCTATCCCTTGGTGATCCATACCCATTTTAAATTTGGACCTTTCCTCTCAAATCCTTGGAATTTGGGCTCTTTGATTCTACCATCATGAACATTTGGCCCAAGTCCATTGATTTGAGACAAGACCCTCCTTTTGGTCTTTCCATTCATTACATGAGAAGGTCTTGGTCTATCACTAATATATGTACAAATGTAGGGATGATGCATGGTATGAGGTGCATTATGTCTCCTAGGAACATTCACATATTTAAAATAATTTACCTTATTTTCTTGGCAAAATGTGAATTTCCAATCACCTCAATCTTCCTCTTCCTTGCACTTTGAGGAAGACCATTAGCCACCTTCTTTTTCTTCTTTGTACTTGGAGAGGGGTCTTTGGCCGCTTTTCTTCCAACAACATCCTAGTCTTAAATTCATGCTTGAAGTGCTCGGTTAAACCACAATACAAACACTCTACTATAAAAGTGTGTGTGGTGTGGCCTTTTCCTAACTTAGATTAGTTCATGGGTCTCTTCGGGTTTGATTGAGAATTGCCATGCCTATTATCATGTGGTTTACCCAAATTAGATTCTTCCAATTTAGTTCACATTGGGTAACCATGCCTTGAGATTTTTTAAGCTTTCTATCTCCAAGACATTTTCCAACTTCCTTGTGCTTCATGATGTCATTTTCATAAGTCTTTAATTTTTCTTGAAGCAACTTTTGATTTTCTCTCAAATTTAGCATTTCATCATTTGTGTTTTTCAAATTTATTGAGAGAAAATCATTTTCAACATTAACACTTTGAAGTTGGGTAGAGAGTTTGGCATTCTCAATTCTTGCCTTATCAAGATCCTTAGCCAATCTAGCACTCTCTAAGTATAGGCCATTGTAGGTATCTTGGAGGTCATCTTCATCCTCATCAAGATCCTCTTCAATATCCTCTTCCTCACTTGAGGATCTCTCTTGATCATCAACAATGGAGGCAGCATTAGAAATTTTCACCTCTCTCATGATTCTCCATTTGATTATGAGAGGTGGAGCCTTCCATTGTACTATCCAAAGATGTGCAAATATTTTAAAGAAAATCATCTTGGATAGAGGTCCAATCTTTTTCATTATAGGAAGCAAACATGATCTCTATTTTTATTATCAAATACACCACGATAAGTAAACAAACAATAGAGATCTACAAACATTTTTCTAGCATCCATAATGATGTTCTAACACAGATCAACTTGGCTGGTTAGATCCTTTATAAAGAGCACTCAAGCTCTGATACCAATTGAAAATTCTCGGTGTGCTAGAACAATGACCAAGATTGACCCTAGAGGTGGGGTGAAGAGGGCAATCACCACTTTTTATGGTCTACACAAATTTCTTGATTGATTAAAAGGATCTGCAGTAGATTAAACAAATTAATAAAGATAAGTGTGTTGTGTGATAATAAGAGTGTGTCAATTATAGATCAATTACACAAGCAAAGACCAAACACCCAAAGCACCATATTTATAGTGGGTCGTAGTAAACCCTGCTACATCAACTGATGGACTCACCCAACCTTAGGCTATTCCAATTCACTAAGTGGGGAATTACACCTACACTAATAGATTAGAAATTCCACCTGACCAATTGGTTGGGAATTTCACCCACCACCTATGCTAGAGTCAACCCTCTATTTTTTATAGTGTTTTAAGAGTACACCCTCTTTAATCCACTTCACAAGATGTTTTAAAAGAAAATTAAAACACTAAAAAGCACTTGTCTTTTTTGTGCTCTCTTGAGTAGATGTTGTGTTTCTTGAACTATCTCCCAATGTGATGTTATCTGATGACGAAGATGCACCGAGTATGTGCAATCACAATCTATGGGAGGTTGCTAGGATATGGATTTGCAAGTTGATCGTAGGCTTGATTTTTTTTTCTCTCTCTCCCAATCTCAATCAATCAGATTGGATTTTAAATGATTCTCCTAAGTAAGGTACATATAGAGGAGGTGGGAGCTCTAGGAATGCCTTTGGATTTTCCTATTCAAATCTCTCTCCAAGTGTCCAACCAAACACAATAAGGTTTGGACAATATATAGGCAAACACGAAAATCCCAACTCTGGGTCACCGATGGGTCGAACTGGTCAACAGGTCGGTACAGGCAAAGTGACGTTGTAATATGACCGTTAAGCTTCCAACGGACATAAAACGGTCACTACCCATGGGTCGGTCTCCTCGATGGGTCAACATGACTTATGTCCAACATGTCGATATTATCGATGGGTTGGTGTAGATTATCAGATATCAACATAAAAGTACAGAGCCTGCTCATCCAGAATCTTGAAAGTATTGATCGACATGTTTGTCCATAGATAGGTTGGTCCTAGTACTATCGATGGGTCGATGACCTCAATGTGTCTATCTGTCTAAGAGTACCCCAGAGTTCTAAGTTCAGAACTCAACTCGACCCAGGTCAATATGTCGAATTCCCTGACAGGTCGAACCTGATTATCAGAGAGCAAACAAAATTTACAGGTCTATTCTCTCCCAAGACTGCCCAAATCCAGTTGACATATCGATGAACACGACGGGTCGGTCCTGTGTCACCAATGGGTCGGTGCACACGATATGCTCGAGCCCTGAATGATAGTCCAGAACCCCTGTCAATCCGGTCGACGTGTCGATGACCTCGATGTATTTGTCCTGTCTTCACTGATGGGTCGGTGGACTCGACTGGTTGACCAGATAGATTACCAGATTTAGAATGTTTATCCCTGGTTTTGTGACTTTCCTGGGACCACTAGGGCTTATTTATGATCTTACCAACATGTTTGATAAGTGCAAAATTGTTACATATTTTACTCCTAAATTTATTTTTGTTAGTATCTCATAGTAATTAATTTTATCTAATTAATGTGTTTTTTGTGTTTTTAGGTTGGGGAACTTTCTAAACCTAAAGTCGACTAGTTAGGCATAAAGTATGCCCATTTGTTGTCATAATGAAGCCCACATGATGCTTGTTGGAAAGATCACAATCTAACACAACTGCCATGTTGTCTCTCAGTTGCATGTGACTGAACTAGTTCATTACTGTTGTGAGCATGGGCAGAATGACTCATTACATGATCTCCTTCACCTCTCTGATGAATACAACAATATGAGTGTGAAAATCTACAGTCGCTTGGAATTGGATCGTTTTGGTTAGGTTGATGGATTGAAAAACAAGGAGAAGAGTTAGAGAGTCATGAACAGTACACTTCTCGGGGTTCTTGTCATTTGATTTTATGAGCTATGATGGTTCTCAAATCACCATATATCCATACTGATTCAAGAAAGGAAGACCTTGCACTAATCATGGATTGTAATGAAAAACTAGCTAGTTTTGGGCTACAATGGATCAACTTTATTGTTGTTTTACAACAGCAAGTGGCTAGCTTTAAGGACTAAGAAGTTCCACTAGAAATCATCAAGCCAAAAACAGCCAATGATAAAGCAGTAGGACCAGATATGGGAGTTGTGAAGTGATGGTGATGGATGAAGTTGACTTACAGAGACATCATAAACTTACAAGGCTAAGCATATTTACTCTAGGCATTTAATCTTGAGTACAAGGAAAAGGATCTAGAAGTTGGTGTCATCTAAGAGATGAAGAGATGGTTGTACCACATCAAGTTGCCGTGTGAAAAGCAGAGATTCACAAACATTATCAGAATACCTTAACATAAAAATGCTTGATGTTATTCTGTTCAGATGATGTGGCTGCTCAAATCAAGTCCTAGCGGTGATAAAATAAAGAAAGAGAGAAAGTAGCACCTAGCTAAACTCGTTGGAATCCTTTTGGGACAACATCGATTAAGAAAAATTCAGCACATCAAATACCCAAGTAATGAGAAACAAGTGGAAAGTCAACAACCCATTGAGCAACAAATCTGGTCAGCTGCAACAGAACATGAGATATGGTGGGCAACAAAACAAGTTAGAAAAAATATTTAAAATAAAGAGACAACAACAAGCAGAGGAAAGAGCAGAGAAGGCAATAAGAAGGATGTGTGGATCCATACGGTCCACACCTTAAATGATTTACACTTCACCGTCCACAGTTTGAAACAAAACAGCAATTGTCGAGAATAGAAGAAGAAAGAAAGGAAAGAAGGATTTGTCGAGTTGCCTGAGTGGGAGAAAAATATAAAATAGAAAAGATAGGAAGAGTGGAATTGAGAAAGGGGGCCCACACAGTAGAAAGAAATTAGCAACTGGGAGTTGGCCAATTCATCTATAAAGAGAGGACAACAGAACAGGGGGGGACACAATAGAGATCGTGAAAGCTGATGGCAGTTGCAGAGGCTCAGCATCTTCGACTTCCAGGCAGGTTCTATTCTTCCATGCTATTTTTTATAATTTCTTTAGTGAGGTTGAAAAGGAAGTCCGATTGATAAAATAATATTCTTTTATTCATTTATTTAACTCCCGAATACGTGTGTTTTGATTTTGCCTTCATTGGATTAATAAAATAAATTATTTTCACCCTAATCATGTATTTGTCATAGTTAATAATTATATTTGATTAATTATTGCTTGGCATTTTAAGTGATAGATGCAATTTCTTTTGATTTAATGTTTTTCAATTTAATTAGATACATTGAATACTTAGATTGATTCTTTTGATTCATTGTCTTCCAAATTAAAATTGAATACATTAGATGCTTAGAATTTTGTATTTAAGCAAAGGAAAATCTGATTTTTGAACACCATATTAATGATCCTAAATGTTTAAATCTCTAAAAAATGAGAATTAATAAATAAATAATAAGAATATCATGAATTTAATGGTGGTGGAATCCGATGCCTTAGTAATTTCTCTTACTTGATTTAATCTCCATTTTTAGTTGTTTTAATTAGTTTTTGCAAGTTTAATTCAACCATCCTCCACAAAAAGTGTTAAATAGGTTAAGGTTTAATTATTAAGATTTTTTATTTGTTTCCCGTTTATTATAAAATCAAGTCCATGTGAGTTCGATCTCGCACTTTTTTTTTTGAGCAGTGAATAACAGATTTATTAATAGAAGAAAAAGATACAAAAGAAAAAGAAAAAATACAAAACAACCCATAAAAGAATGTCTAAGAGAATTAGACCACTAACTGAGCACCACCCTAAACCAATGAACCCCAAGAGAACGCTACAAAATCTAAATCTGACAAGGACTATCATCTTGATAAATCAAAAGTGCCTTGAATAGCTCCATCCACACCATTTTTTGCAAAGAAATCCGCCACTCCATTCACAGACAGCCTAACCAGTGAAAAAGACACCTCCAAGTCTGATTTCAACACCTTAATCTCCTTTACCAAAGTGACAAGCCTCCAAGGAGGACGCTTCTCTCCGCTGGCCCATTTGATAGCATTGGAGGAATCACTCTCAATGATTAATCTAACCCCCTTTAAATCAGACCCTAGAGTTAAAGCTCTCCGAATACTAAGAAGTTCCGCCTCGTTAGATTCCTTAAAACCCACTGATTCCGAAAAAACAATACTAATACACCCAAATGGTCCCTAAGCACTCCCTCAATCGCAGTTGGCCCCGGTTTGCCTTTAGAAGCTCCATCAACATTAAATTTGAGCACCCCACCAGGCGGAGATGACCAAATAGCCCGGACTATCCTATTACTATGATAAGACATCATACAACCCTCCCAAGACTAAAACAAATCCCCAACCTTCAAGTCTTTGAACTCCTTGTTAGTACAAAGTCATGAGCATAACATCCATTTAGCATTATGAACAAGTTCACTGAAATCCGAAGTCAACCCCTCAAACACTCTCCTATTCCTCTCCTTCCATAGAGACCATAAGACTACAGCTGGAATTGAATTCCAAGCGAACTTTTTCCTCAATCTCAATCCAGGCAACTGCCAACACTCCCATACCCCTTTCCACGATCCTAAGCAAACCCATGAAACTCCCATTAAAACCAAGAAACTACACCACAATCTCCAAGACACAGGGCAATTAACAAAAAGATGGTCTAAGGATTCATCCGCCACCCCACAAAAGGGACAATTAACCTCACCTTCTGAACTTAAAAGACCCCTTCTCCTTAGTTCCACCCTTGTTAATATCTTCCTCTTCACACAACACCACACGAAGAGTTGGACTCTAGGTGAGGCCAATGATTTCCAGACAAGGGCTTTGGGGACAATAGAACCGGATAAATTATGGGAGGCCACCTGAATTAAAGATTTGACTGAAAACTTACCAGATGAATCTCCCATCCAAACTAACTCATCATCGCACTCTAAATCCATCGTAAAGGCCCTCAAATGATCTTTAAGTTCATGCAAGTTGACTGCCTCGAAGCCTCTAAGCTCTCTTCTAAAATCAATCTGCCAAGATCTCCGATTATTTGAACCAATGAAAACCTCCTTCACTAATGCCAGCTTGTTTCTAGCAGCCCTATACAGTCTAGGAAAACTCTCCTTCAATGGTCTATCCCCTAACCATACATCTTCCCAAAAAAATGTCCTGTCACCTTTGCCAACCATCAGGCGCAATTGCTCTCTAAACAGATTACCGACACCAGATCTCCCCTTACAGATCCTCCACTAAGCCTTAAGTACTTGTGACCCCGATTTTTCTACTTCATCCCCCAACATCCACCCATTGTCGTTTGAAGTTCCATATTTAGCCTTTAAGGCTTTCACCCACAATGCATTTACTTCATTACCAAACCGCCAACCCCATTTACAAAGTAAAGCTTCGTTCCTCGTATGAATAGGGACCAAATCTAGACCTCCCTTGGATTTAGGCAAGGTAACTTCTGACCATGCTACCAAATGAACTCTCCTCTTCCTTTCCTTATCCCCCCACAGGAATCCCCTAAAAAGTTTTTCAATTGTATTTGCCACCCCTTTAAGAATAGCAAAAAGGGACAAAAAGTAGGTGGGTAGATTGACCAAGACAGATTTAATCAGGGTAAGTCTACCGCCCAAAGAAAGATATTTCTTATTCCACCCTACCAGTCTTCTTTCTATCCTTTCAATCACCGGAGACCAAAAACTTTTTGTCCTAGGGTTTCTGCCAACAGGTAACCCAAGATAAAAGAAGGGTAACTTACCTACTCCACAACCTACTTCATTCGCCCATTCTTGACTTCCCAAACCAGTCGTGCCAACCTCAATCAGATTGTTCTTACCTAAATTAATTCTGAGACCGGATACCAACTCAAAAAATCTTAAGATCGCTCTATAACCCAAAACCTCCGATCTGCTATGATCACCGAAAAAAATGGTATCATCAGCAAACTGTAGATAAGTGATAACCGGGCCACCATGACTGACTTCAAAGCCTTTCACTATGCCCAACTCTTTTGCCTTCAAAACCAGCCTATTCAAACTTTCTCCAACCATTGTAAAGATAAAAGGAGAAAGAGGGTCCCCTTGCCTTAAACCTCTAGTAGCTTCAATTGGGGATGTAGGTCATCCATTAACCAAAATAGAATATCTTGAACCCTCCACACACGCCTTCATCCAACAAATCCACCTTCTACCGAAACCCATCCTCTCAAACAGATAACCCACAAACGACCAATTCACACAATCGTAAACTTTTTCCATATCAATTTTAAATAGTAAACCCGATTTCCTCTCCTTTTTCCTCATATGAATCAATTCGTTAGCTAATAAAACACCATCCAGAATTTGTCTCTCCTCAAAGAAAGCACCTTGAGTTTCTCCAATTACCTGAGACAACCCTTTTTTTAATCTAATTGCTAACACTTTGGCCAATAACTTGTACACGCTACCCACCAGGCTAATGGGACGAAAGTGGGAAAGTTCCAACGGTCCCTCCCTCTTAGGAATCAAGGTGAAAAATGAGTTTTTCAACTCTTTACAGATTTTTCCGTTAAAGTAAAATTCCGAAAAGAAACTTCGCACATCAGGACCAATGACCTCCCAGCAAGACTTAAAAAAAAGCAAAGTTAAAACCATCCGGGCCAGGCGCCTTATCTCCATTCAAGGTCTCTAAAGCCTCCCTTATCTCTTCTAAAGAGAACTCTCTTTCCACCCAAGCAGCCATATCCCCACTAATCTTACCAAACTCAATTCCATCCATGGAAGGCCTAGATAAACAAAGATCAATCTTAGAGGCGGAACTAAGGTTAGATAACGGAGAGCCAAAACACCTAGAGAAAGGTAAGGGAGAGGAGAAAAGAAGAAGAGAGAAAAACACCCAACTCACAAGCCTAACAGAAGAAGAGACACCCTTGTGGAGCCCACCCAAATTGGAAAAGAAAGGAGGAAAAAGGGAAGAAAGTACCCGAGCTTCGAAAGATACCATAGTCACCATCGCCGAAGCCTCCAAAAGAACCTGAGCACACCTCTGCGAAGATTCCCACCAGGCAGCACTAAATGCCCAAGCCGACGCACCAACAATTCTGCAAAGAGGGAGATCGAGAAGGAGAGAATTAACCCCTGATATCCGGTCACTACACCAAGATCCAGCAACGCTACCAAGGGACACCACTTCTTGGAATTCCTTCAACACAGCATCCAGATAGGGGAATAAGGAAGTCAATGAAGACGGCATCAAAATGCTCTGCCGCAGGCTCCAGATAGCAATAGGACCGCCAAGAACCAGATTAGAAATACCACCATCGACCTGATAGAGAGTGAGGAAGGGAGAAGAAGAAGCACACAAACCACAGGGTGTCCAACACTCACTAGAAAAAAAAAAAGAACAAAAAAAAGGAAAAGAGATACCCGAATCAACTAGCACCGGGATATGACAGAGAGAGGGCTGCAAGGGAGGAGACGCCGCCAAGAGGGAGAGAGGAGGCAAAGAAGTTGAAACCGGGGTGAAAATGTTAGAGAAGAAGTTTACCACCGCATCCCTTATTTCAAACTTAGTTGTAACTCTCCTTCCTCCCACCACCACAGATCTAATACTATTTATAGCTCTTTGGTTAGAAGCACAAAAGTGGAAAAATTTGGTGTTTCTATCTCCCTCCTGTAACCACATCGCCCGAGATTTTTGTCTCCACTCCACTTCCTCTAATCTCAAACAATTCCATAAGGAGGCTTTTGCTTCCTTTTTAGCACCAATTTCCAAATCATCAAGGTCCCTATCCTCCTCCATTTTATTTAGATGCTCGAGATCCCTCAAAGCAACATCTTTCCTTTCTCTCACAATACCACCCCTATTGGCTGCCCATTCTTTAATTTTCGACTTCAACAAAATGAGTTTCTTAGATAAAATGAAACCAGCCCAGCCATGAATGTTGAAGCTACTCCACCAATTCTTCACCAACTCTAAGAAATTAGGATCCAGTAGCCAAGCATTATTGAATCTGAAAGCTTTCGGGCCCCAGTCGATCTCCTCTGAATCATATAAGATCGGACAGTGATCTGAAATAGGGCAAAACAATTTCACCTGACTTGCCCCTGAAAAGATAGACTCCCAACTCGATGAAATCAAGAATCTATCGAGTCTACTCATAGCTCCATGAATTTGGCCACTCGACCAAGTGAAGCGCCCTCCAGTGAGAGGTATATCAATTAGCTCACAGTTCTCAATGAATGAAGAAAAGGCTTCCATAGATCTTGTATAGGATTGCCCCCCTTTTTTTTCCGACGGAAATCTAACAACGTTGAAGTTGCCCCCGACACACCACATTGTAGGAACCCATACTTTGATATCTTCTAACTCACTCCAGAAGCTCTCTCTTTCCCCATCTGCATTTGGCCCATATACATTCGTGATACAAACTTCCACATTCTCTTCCACCCACTCTCCCTTAATGGAAATTGTTCGGGAGTCCATTCTCTTAGCATCCACTTTTAGTTTTACAGGGTTCCACAAAATGAGCAAACCGCCTGAACTACCTTCCGCCGGTTTAAGGAAGCTACCGATCTCTCTAGCTCCCCATATCTCTCAAAGCAATTGACTTGAAATTTCCTCCCTTTTAGTTTCTTGAACCAATAGAACATCAATCAAATTTCTACGGATAAACCTCCGAATTGCCCCTCTTTTTCCTTGGAGTCCTAAACCTCTAACATTCCAGCTTAGAATTTTCATTGGGAAAACTTAGACCTCCTGAACTTCCTGTGTGACTGTCTCACACCCCTTTTACAGTAAACTTTTAATAAAAGATGTGATCCTGGCCAAGATAAAGCCTGCCTCCTTTTACCTGAAACTCTAGGTGTGATGGAGGAAGATCGATCCTCTGCCTCTAACCGAGCCAACTTCTCCAAGGCTATCGATTCATTGCCAAATGAAAACCCCAGTTGTCGGCCCACCTTTAAAATATCTCTGCCATCCTCATCTGAGTACCCTCTCTTTTTTAGCTTTACCAAATCCCATCTGTCTCCTTCACTACCAATTTTTCATTTTTCTTTCTATTCTTGCTTTCTTCTTTCTCAACAATAATATTCGAGACAACTTCAGAAGTAGATGGGTAAAGGGGTACTTTCTCATGCATAGAACAAGAGATAGCTTGGCCGATAGTCTGCTCCATGCCCCACCACAGGTTACAATTCAACATCCCCTTCCTTTGACCAGACAGAGAACCCCCTTCATGGTTGCTAGCATTGATGTGAATTCCTTCTAGACTTGTCGCCAATACTCCTTCATCAACCCCCAAAACCCCACAGCTGTCCCCAGAACTACTGCAAAGGTACCGGAAAAAAATTGGGAGTACTAGGTAGCATAGAGGAGCCCGGCTTTACAAAGGAAAAGGAAGGGAGGGGAGGTTCTCGATAATATCGAGACCCACCCTTCGAATTCCACCCACATAGTCCCGAGCCCAAAGGAAAAGGTACATCAATTAAATTAAATTGGGGCCCATACCCGAGTAAAAAGGCTTGACCCGAGCATGTTAACTTATCTACCCCACCCCCCAGCCTTCCGTCAGCATCACTAAATAGAGGATTTGGAAAACTGCACACATCTCCAACCTTGAGCCGCACACCCTCTCCACATGATGACACTTCCAGCCTTTCTGCCTCAATTGACTCAGCAACCGACTCTTCAGGAATGAGCTCTGCATGGTTTCCACGTGGACACCCGTGACTAGCTACCAATTCAGGTCTGGAAACAGCACACGAAACCGATCCAGAGATCTCAGATGAAGATCCCGACCACTCCAGCGGAGAGTCTACCTCCATCACTGACACTAGATAGGATTTGCCCTTAATGCACACCGAAACCTTCTGCGGTATAGTGTCATGCATTCCAACTTCCAGACGAAGATGGAGAAATGCACAATCTTCTTTACTACGATTCCTCCAGTGGATCTCCACCAGCGTTCCAAATCTTTGCCCAAAGGCTCTGATCATGCTTTCAGTCCAACCTTCCAATGGGAAACCAAAACACCTTATCCATACAACCCTCTTATGGCTGAACATCTCCAGAGACCATTTACCAATAATTCTGAACTGATCTGGTTTCAACTTTAAACATTTTGACACCTCCAGATCGTTGGCCAAAGTAACCAAGAAACATTTGTCACCGATGAGACTGCAACTTATCACTGATAAACCCTCTTTTTCAAAAAAACCAGTGACTTGAGCCCGTGACAGCTCAAAGGATGAAGCAACAGCCACAGGATTCAATAGCCAACCTTGGATTTCTTTCTCATCCCAGACATCCAACACTAGATCCACCCTCATCACAGATGGAGCGTCACCTCTCGCTTCACAAGAAGAAGTTGACACTTTCTTATACACTGGGTTTTGGCCCCCATCTGTCCTACCCTTAAATCGCCCCACCGGAGCCCAGATCGAATCCTTTTTGGTTTTGGAAGCTTGGACCCTCTTCTCTAAAGCCCTTTTGTAAGCAACATTAGCATCTGATTGGGGAACCCTCCTACAACCCACTTGGATTCTCTTGAAATCATGCCTTTCTTCCTTTCTCTGAAACTTCGATGGATTAACCCGAATTTTTTTCCCAGCCCAAATGCTTCCATTGATTGCCACCGTAGCCTTTTCAGCTTGACTGCCTCTTGCCATCCTAACAAAAGCAAAAGATCTACCTGAAGCATCCTTCTTCCTAGGTACAAAGACATCATTCACCGTTCCCCACTGAGTGAATAGACCTTTCAACCCATCTCAATGGAGATTTCCCGCCAGCTTGGCAAGTTGGCGACAAATAGGGTGATCGAAGGGTCATCTCCTTTGTCCCGCCGTTTTCGCCCTCTCTGCATTTGCCATCCCTCCTCCCCGTCTCCTCCCGCGTCCCAAGCTCGTCGCCCCTGCTGCCTGCTGTCTTCGAGATCCCTACAAAAAAACTCCTCTCAAGATTGAATCTCTCACTCGCTCCCTCTCTCGTACCGAAGTTCTCCCCTGTTTTTCTTTCGCTCTCTTGCTCTTTGCTCCCCATACTGTTCTTCCCTCTGTTGCAACCTTGAGATTGCATTCGATCTCGCACTTGCATATCTCTATACTCCAATTTGATTCGTGTGCTTGCGAGTAAATATAAATTTAAAATTTTCACAACAATGTTCAACTATGCCTAGGCAATGTCCACTAAGGGTATGGGTTCCATCTAAAGTCATTTATAGACAATTACCTTTTGTGGTTCCCGTACATATGGTGATGATGAATCTTGCACATGATCTTCCATCTCCAAAGCTCTTGATTCAATCTTCATCACATGAGTCTCGTTTCATTGGCTTCAACTTTCCAAGACAATGCTTCATCTAAGTCATGGAATTGACAAATAAGTAACTTCGCAAGCCAAGGCACTAACAGACGTCTCTCAATGAGGATTCCAGAAATATCTCGTTTCCCTCGTTCTGAGTTTCCTAGCCCAAGTTATGACTATTGTTAGTGCCTCGGCTTGGCCAAGTCCCTAAGTTTGTCAATTTCATGACTCGGAAAGAAACACTTGCTAGAAGCTTGAGGACCCAAGGTGACCAAAAGTAAAGATCATGCTCTACCGAATTGAAGTTTATTGTTATAGCAATCACAAAACAGGTATTGTGGCCATATATGACTATCCCTAAGTTTAATGGAACAAACGGTTAAATCATAAAAAGCTTAGAGAGGAAGTTTAACAGTGAATTGGAACCCAACTTGGAAATATGTATTTGGTTTCACTGTCAGCCCGACCAGTCTTCTCAGCGACCCCTCGGTGGAGACAAGATCGACTCATCATTGTCAAAGACTAGTCGACCAGATTGACATAAGTTCTGGATCAAAGAACTGTCATTTTGGGAAAGCCTCTGATCAAGAGTCTCGTATGCACCGACCCCTCGGTGAAAAACTAAAACGACACCTCTTGGTCAATGACTCTTCGATCAAGATTTTTGAGTTCTGGAACTTTGAACTCAAATGGGTTATAGAAGAAACAGACATGTCGATAGTTAAAGACCGATTGAGAGTACAAGACCGACTCCTCGGTAAATAGCAACAGGTCGTTCTGTGTATGACTGGTTTTGGACTTGAAACTCTGTCAGCATGGTGTTGCCCCAGATCGAACCTCTCGTATGGACCGACCTCTCAGTACCATAATTGTCGACCCATCTTTGACACCGACATGTCGACCGATAAAGTATATTACCATTGGGAGTGCATTATTGCGCAACAGTCAGGTTGTTAAACGATAACATTTCTAGTCACCGACCCCTCGGTACGCCCAACTTGTCAGTATATTACCGTTGCTGCAATTGGTTGCCTTCTCTATATAAACCAATCTTTATGCAACTAGTTGTCATGCTTCGGTAAAATCAGTTGGGCCCTCATCTTTATCAGTGAGCTTAAATAAGGGCCAACAGAAGGATCACTCTCTCTCTCTCGTGCTTACACTTGGGGAATCATATATAACCAATTTTATAGATTGATTTTGTGAAAGAGAGAGAGGAGGAAAGTAAAATCATAAACAACCAATATGTTGATTAAGTTTATAAGTGAGAAAAAGAGAGAATGAAATAAAAGTCATAAACAACTAATCTATTAATTGAGTTTGCAAGGGATGAAAAGAGAAAGAAAAGAACATAAATTAAAAAACATTTGGTAAAACCAGTTTCCTTGTCACCATGCATTATGATTGCTATACGGCGGCTACGAGGTGGAGCGTCGGCATACATTGGGTGGATCTTCATGAAGCACACATCAAGAGAGAGCTAAAAGGGCAAGTGTTTTTTTGTTTTAATTTTATTTTAAAACCTTTGTTCTGAAAGTGGATTAAAGAATCTTGGTTCTGGATCCACAATAAAAAAATTTGGAGCGTCATCTCCGACACATGTGGTGGGTGGAATTCCCAGCCAAATGGATAGGTGGAATTCCTATTCTACAGTGATGGGTGAAATTCTCAACCGATTGAGTAAGGTGGAATTCCTACTCTAATTATGAGGGTGTAAGTCCCCACTTAGTGGATTTTGAGGATAGCTCAAGGTTGAATGAGTCCTAACAGTAGATGTAGCTTGGCTAACCGAATTACTTTAAATTGGTCTTGTGGTGTTTGATCTTTTGTGTTGCATTTATCATTTAAATACTCTTAACACGCATCACTTTGCATATTGATTATCGTATATTACACATTGTGCTTGAGCATCAATAATCAAACAATATGTAAAGGTCATAAGCTTAGTCTGAATGTTCAAAAAATTTATAAACAATCTATCACACTAAACAAATCTCTTAATTAATTTTTCGCTGCACTTAAAACAATTAAGAAATTTGTAAACACCATGGAAAATGGGATTGAGTTCTAGCTCCCAAGGGAAATTTCAACTATTTTAATCAATAGTTACATACTTCCAAACAAGTTGTAGTATATGAACGAATTTTGGATTGCAGACAGTATTTGACCCATCAAATAAATTTAAAAAATTCTCAAAATTTAAATGGAAATAGATATCTTCGAGCTTCACGCTGATATTAAAAAATTTATCGTTCTGAGGTCTGTAGATCAAGTTATAATTAATTTTGTGAATTGCTACACAACTGTTATACACACTCATATTTGGAAATTTGGGATGACTTGCAGACGAGATTTGGGGCATCAAACACTATCCAAAAATTCTCAAATTTTAAACTTTGTTTCACTGTCTGTTTTCTAAAATATAAATTTTGTAAACTTTCAAGTTCAGTAGCTTCAGTTATGATTTTTCTCCCGATAGTGCACAAAAAGTAATAGTTCTGAGTCTGAAATTATAGTTCTCCAACATTCCACCTTAATCACCGCTATAAAGGTCCTTTAAAATTATTTCGAGAGGTGTATAATTCGACCATTGGAGGATTTGGATAAACTAGGATTCCAAAAACCAAGTTTCGACTATAAAAAAAATGATCTTTAAATTGAATTTGCAATACCCATAGTCGATTTGTACACCATCTCTCCATACGATGGTAAGCATGGAAAAATTAATTAAATCGGGTTGTGTTCAACTCTCAATGGCCATAATCAAATTTTATGATGAGAGAATAAGCAAAACAAAAAAAAAATAGAAGAGAAGAGGAAAATCGATCCATACCTGGGAAGAGAGAAGGAGAGAACCCTTAGAAGCTTTGTAGATTTTCGCCTAAGCCTTGGAGAACCCTTGCAAATTTTCTAACAAGGTTTGTGGCTCTCCCAAAGAGATTATTATAATTTGTACATAATTTCTAGGTCTAAAAATCTCCTTACATCCCTTCCCAAATTTGCGCAACCCTAGGGGGCAATTTGGTATTTTTCTCTCCTAAATCCAAATTGGAACATGCTTCCTTGGATTCGAATTTTATGAAGCAATTCCTTCTTTTACTTTTTTCGTCCAAATGTGTGGGTCCCAGAGGCCCACACGAATTTGTTAGTTATATTTATTTTATTTTCTTAGCCTTCCAATTAATTTCTCTCCATTTTCAAACTTTCCTATAAACTTAGAATTAAATTTTCTCTGTGTGTTCTACCTGAGGAGATATGTATTTAGAAGGAGACCCACTAATAATTCTAATTTTTCTAGTGTGTTTTTCAAAATTAAATTTCACAGAATAAACATACAGATAATAAAATTAATGGTTAACAGATTAAATTCTCTACCCATAATGACGATTCATTAATTTGGGTTGAGTGGTTACAGTCATTCCCATACTTACCCAATTCCCACACATGTTAGATGAGTACAAGGTGTTCAACGTTATTTATGCTATTTAACTTCTCATGTATGATAATGTTGTGGACCTTGTATGTATATAATAAAGTTGTAGGCATTTTCTACTCTACAAATATGATAAATTTGAGTACGATCCAGTTTAGACATTCCATGATATGATTAAAATTGTAGTTTTAAAATACATAAAGTTGAAAGTATAAAGATGGAGATTCAAATATAATACAAATTTATTAGAAAAAGTTCATACTAATTTTTCAATAGTTTAAATGAATATGTTAGTGCCCCAGTTTGTCAAGTCTCTATGTTTGTCAGTTCCATGACTCAGGAAGAAGTACTTTCTAAGAAGCTTAAAGATTCAAGGTGATCAAGAGTGAAGATTATACTTCACCGGATTGAAACTCATCGTATATAGCAATCACAACAGGTATTTGATCATAGATGACTTTAGGTGGTACCTATACCTTAGGAGGATTATCTCTAAGCTTAGTTGAACAAATGGTAAAACCATAAAAAGCCTCAGAGAGGAAGCTGTACAGTGGACTGGAAGTGAACTTGGAAACATGAATTAAGTTCACTGTCAGCTCGACCTGTCATTCTCATCGACCCCTCAGTAGAGACAAGATCAACCCATCATTATCAAAAGACTGGTCGGCCAGATTGACAAAGGTTCTGGAATGTGGAATTGTCATTTTGGGTATGCCTCTGATCAAGAGTCTCGTATGCACCGACCCCTCGGTGAAAAGTTAAAACGATCCCTCATGGTCAACGACTCTTCGACGATAACTTATGAATTCTTAAACTTAGAACTCAAATGGACTTTAGAGAAAACAGACATGTCGGTATTTCAAAACCGATCGAGAGTACTAGGACCTATCCCTCAGTAAAAGGCAACAAGTCGGTATGGGTAAGACTATTTTCTGGACTTGAAACTCTGTCAGCATGGTGTTGCTCCAGACCGACCCTCTCGTATGGACCGACCTCTCTGTGCCATGACTGTTGACCCATCGGTGACATTGACCTGTTGACTGGGAAGTAATAATGTCGTTGGGAGTACATTTAATGTGCAACGGTAGGGTGGTTGAACAGTAATAAATATGAACACCGACCCATCGTTGCCACCGACTTGTCGGTACTCGACAATTTGAAAAACGGTGAAGGCTGTTCTATAAATATGAGTGTCGTGTGATCATTTGATTATCTTCTTGAACTGAGAAGAGTCACACACTTTAAATAACGATCAACTCTCTTGTGCCTATACCTGAGACTCATAAACAACCAATCTACTGATTGAATTTGAAAGAGAGAAAGAGATGAGAAAAAAAAAAGACATAAACTAGGAAAGCTTTGGAATAACCAATTTCCTTGTCACCCTGAGATTGTGATTAATTTACGAAGGTTAAAAAGAGGAGCGTCGGCACACATTGGGTGGATCTTTGAGAAGCACACATCAACGAGAAAGAGCTTCAAAGGCAAGTGCTTCTTGGTTTTAACTTTGTTTTTAAAACCTTTGTCCCGAAAGTGGATTAAGGAGGATTGGCTCCGGAACCACTATAAAAAACTCCGGAGTGTCGTCTCTAGCACAGTGGTGGGTGGAATTCTCAGCCGATTGAATAACGTGGAATTCGTACTCTAATTGTGAGGGTGTAAGTCCCCACTTAGTGAATTTGGGGATAGTTCAAAGTTGAGCGAGTCCTAACAGTAGATGTAGGTTGGCTAACCGAACTACTGTATATCTTGAGTCCTTGTGCTTGTGGTGTTACAGCTATTTTCTTCTGTTAGTTGTTTAATCACAATTGCTAAAACACACACACTTGATTGTTGTATCTGCTACGCTTAAACTAATCAATCAAGTAATTTTTAAAAGGACCAACGATTGTTAGATTGACCTATTCACCCCCCTCTAGGGTCAATCGTGTTTTAGCTCCCAAGGGAACTTTCAGTATATATTAATAATATTTTAAAGATAGCTTTAATAGATAACTAATTAAGAGAAATTTGTTTGAGGTGGTTTGATCATATTAGTAAAAAAATCTAATGCAACTATAGTGTGTAGAGTTGAGAGGCTACAGATCTAAGTCACTAAAAGGGATGACAAACTTTTAAAAGATGCAGAGATTGGATAAATAATTTTAAATTAGACTGTAGAGTGAGTTATGTTATGATTTATGAAATGGTCAATTTGAGAAGAACTCATAAAGATGACTTCAAATAAATATTGTTGAGCACTGAAAATGACTATTTTTACCTTTTAATTTGGATTAATTAGTCTTTATTTCATGTATATTAGATATGTTTTTTGTTGCTTTTAAATTTTGTAGATTATTTTGGGAAATACAAGAAAAGAGAATAAAGTCGAAAAGAAGCGCAAAAAAAGTGGGCCATTTTCATAATTTAAAAAGTTTGTAATTTTAACCACCTAATTTCATTTTGGATTTATTGTAAATTATTATAATTCAGATCCAAATATGAGAGTTTGAATTATAATAATATTTTTTATTGTATTAAATTGTAAAGGTGGTAAAACTTTATAAACACACAAATGGGCCCACGATTCGAATTTGACGCCTGAAATCCAAGTCTACAATTGGAAGTCAATCAGCCAAAGTCTAACAGTATTCCGGGCCAGATAAAAGTCCAAGTATGGGATCAAAGTCCAAAAGACTAAGTGGGCTAAGTGAATTTTGTGTGAAGCATTATGGAAGTAAGACTGAGAAAAAAAATGGGATTTGGATTGACTAAAGAAACTTTTGGAAGAATGAATATTTTGACCATAACTTTTCACTCTAATATCTGATTATGTTGATGCTTTTTGCATTGAAAAAAAGACTTCAAGGGATAAAACTTTGTAGTTCACGAAATTTTCATGATTCAAACGTTTATTAGGTCAAAAGAGAGCTGTAATGTGATACATGTGTAGAAAAACGGGATTTGAACCCTATTTTCTAAACTATTCCAAAATCCCAAAAATCATGGAGTCTTATCTCCAAAATCCACCCATGGCTTGGAATAGAACATGAATTTCAAATTTAGATAAATAAGGAAAGAGAATTTTGGAGAATATTTTGAAGAGAGAATTATGGAGGAATTCTCTCTAAGTCTTGTCTAATCCAAACTCTTTTGAGCACTATAAATAAAGGGGTTCAAACATTGTAAAATTTGAATTTGACATTGAAGATTAAGGGTTTGGCGCAGGAAGAAAGAAAAGAGGAAGGAAAGACAGTGTGGAAATTCAATTCCACAATGAGTTTCAGGTCACTGTTTTGAATTCTTCTTGTATTTTCTCATTCCCATTTCTTCCAATGTTATGTAATTTCGAAATTCATTTTTTATTAATAAGATTGAGATAACGCTTTTAGATTCATGGTTTTCCACTTAATGCTTGATGATTATGATGATTTGATTTCATTTTTAATTCCTTTATGAATGTATGTTTTAAGTTAATCTTAGAGTTTTTCATATTAAATAACCGAATTTTGGGAAAGTGTTGAGCACTGAAAAATGACAATTTTACCCTCATTATTTGGGCTAGTTAGCCCTTTATTTGTGTGTATTAGATATGATGTTTAATGTTATTTTTGAGTTTTGTAGGAAAAAATATGGAATTACAAGAAATTAAGATAACTATGGAAGGAAATGCAGAAAGTGGGCCATAATTGTTATTTTTAGAAAGTGTGTATAATTTACCACTCATTTTGAAATTTATTATAAAAATTGTTTTAATTCACATCCAGCTATGAGAGTTTGGATTAGAATAATTAATTTTGGGAGCTGTATTATAAAAGTGGTAAATTCACAACACTACAAAAATGGGCCCACCAATCTAGTTTGAAGGCTCAAGCCTGCAACTAAATTCTATGAGTTAAAGTTCACCAATATTCCAGGCCAGATAAAAGTCCAAGTATGAGATCCAAGTCCAAAAGCCCAAGATAAAGAGGACACTTGTAAAATTCATGTGAAGCCTTGTGGAGGAAGAATAGAGAAAAAAATGGGATTTGGATTGACCAGAGAGAAACTTTTGAAAGATAAGTTTTGACATAACTTTGGTATTTTGATCATAAATTTCCACTCCAATATCCGTTTGCATTGATTTTTGTTGCATTGGAAAGAAGACTTCAAGGAATACAAGTTTTTAGTTTATAAATTTTATGATTTAGAGGTTTACTAGGTAAAAATTGAGTTGTAATATGGTATATATATGTAGAAAAATGGGATTTGCACTCTACTTTCCAAACTAGTCCAAAATCTCTAAGATCGTGGAGTCTTATTTGCAAAATTTGCCCATGGATTGGAAGAGAAAGTAAATTTTGAATTTAGATAATTAAAGGAGAAAATCATGGAGGAGAGAGACTTTTAGAGAAAGCTTTGGAAAGAGAATTTTGGAGAAAGTTTTGGAGAGAGAATTATGGAGGAATTCTTTCCAAGCCTTGCCTAATTCAGTCTATTTTGAACACTATAAATAGAGGTTCTAAGGCACAAAAAAAACCAAGTTTGACTTTGAGCTTGAAATGACCAAAGGCTAGAGTAAAAGACAAGAAGACAGGAGCACCATTCAAATTTTACAAGTGAGAGTTGTAAACTTTCAATTTTTATTTGTCTTTCTTGTACCTAATTTACAATTTCCTGTATTTAATTCTTTTATTAAATAAATACAAGATATTCCTTTAGAACCCTTAAACATTCAATTTTCAGATTTCATTAATGATTGTTTTGATATGATTTTAAGTTTATATTCTCTGTTTCTTTAATTGGATATGAAATAGTTAGGGCTTAGGTTGTAAGTGTTAAATCTAAAGTACTAAAACCCAATTACTTAAATTGAAGTTTATACTTGAATTGAGAATTGAATTTTTACACGAATTTCATATCTAAATTTTGTATTTGTTTACACATTTTGGGCGTTGAGTGATCTATTCCAACAACCAGCCTTTTACATTCTGCACTTTTAAATTTTGTCATTTACTTTACTTACAATGTTATTTTCAGTCTTTTATTATATTAGTTCCTTTGTTTGTTTGTTGTATTTTAAGTGTTCAATTTATTTTCATGTTTTTATTTCAAGTCTTGTATGTTCATGTATTTTATTTTTTAATTCTTTGTATTCAAAAATTCTTTCTCTCAAGATTCACCTAACTAAGGTTGGAAATATGATATTTTGATCTTAAAATATGTGATTTTAAATTAAGATGAGAATACATATCCATGTTTCACCAATTTAATAAAAAGAGAAGGATTTGATTCTAGACTTGTTAAATTCACAAGTTAGGTAATAATGTTGTTAACTTTAGTTTTGTGAGATCTAAATTAAAATTGTAATTCCATGTATTATATTTCTTAAGATTACATCTTTTTAAAGGTACCAATTTAATTTTAAGCATATATTTTGTGAATTTTCTTTGGAATTGACCTCGCACTCATATTTCTATACTATATATGGTTTGTGCGCTTGTGAGATTTACGAATGTAAAATTTGGACATTAAAGAAAGTTTAAAGCCCTAATTTTTCATTGTAAGACTCTTTTTAAGAGTAGATAAAGAATTTATAATTAGAATTTTATGATGCATTCTTTCTAAGCTCAAGGTTTAATTTGATCTTTTTTGGATTAATGAGACTCGTATTTTTCTTAATTACATTAATTATAAATAAAGGATTTGCATCGATGTTCATTAATAAATGCGAGTTCTATGGTCTAGGTTTCAATTTTATTTTTAAAATATTGATAATGATGCCTCCTTAATCTCCGGTCCATTTTCCAATGTAAATATATAAATCGTTTACTTTATTCATTTTTTATTCTTTTATGTTTTCAAATCCGATTCAATGATGGAAGTAGGTTAGAATTATTTTGTTTGCATCTTAATTTTGTTCTTTTTAATTGAGAGGCGATTGTTTATAATTTCTTGATGGTGTGTTTTTCAAGAAAGATAAATTTTCATAATGGTTAAATTTTAATTTTATATGACGATTCCATTCTTAAAAAGGTTTTATAAAATTTAGAAAGTTTCTAAACTAATGTTATATTTCTAATTATTAGAATTCTGATTTTCATGGTTAGATTATTTCTAAGATTTATCTTCTTAAACCACACAATTTCAATTTCATATATTTGTTTTGCATATTGTCACGTCCCGACCCGAAGGGTGAGCCCGGAACGCGACTGATTTTTTTTTTTTTTTGAAAGATAAAATAAACCACAAGCATACGCAATCTAATTAGGCCGGATCAACAGTTGGGCCTAAGGGTCACACATGATCTCATCATGTGGACTCAAACATGTACCATATGCCTACCCCATAAAATAGACATTAACAACATCAACACATAGCATAAGAAAATCAACCAATGATTTCAACATGCAAAACATTGTCTCAAATCACTACAAAAGCAACACAGCCTATTACATCAAATTAACACAAATTAAGTGCCGCATCCGGTACTTAATAAAAGTCAACGGTTCCAAAAACCAACAGAAAAGGATCAGGGCATTCCCCTCCAGGGGAAATCCCAAAACACTGCTTTAGCTTAATCGCCCTAAGCCTGAAAGAGAGGGTCCTCCTCCTCAGGTTCATTGCCTGAAAGGTGAGTGGTGTGAGCTAACTAGCCCAGTAAAGGAAATATAACAATGCAAATTAAGTAAACAACAAGTTAACAACAGTTCAATAATATCACATGCTTGATAAAAATAAGCATAATCTCAAGTAATACATCAACATCATCAAATACTGTCGTTTCCCACCGTAACGCCTGCCGACTACGCTGAGACCAGTATTAAGTCCCGACACGGTCAAAATACATCCTTACAAATACATCTCCGGCTCTGACTTAGCCGATACTGACACCATCAAGTCAGCAACTGACGACAGCATGGTCCGCCCATGGTCCAGTAGACATAAACCATCTCTCATATGGCCGATATTGATTAAATAGCCCAAGTACGTGGAAGCAGTCTTACATACTCATACGATCAACATCGTAATGTTTCAATCAACATCAGCACTTTTACCATAGTGCAGCGTGTATAGGCACATGGGTGGGTTCATCAAAATTGAAACCACTCATTGCTCAATACTTATCTCATCATAAAACCTGTTTACAAAATCTGTAGAGTTAAGTTCCCTCACCGTTATGTGTGGTTTACGCGGTCTCTGTTCAAACAACATACAAGTGTATAATCAATATACAGATCAAATACATACATACGAGTAGTATTTTGAAATCTCACGTTTTTCCAAAAATATCCGAGGTATTTGGAATTGAGTCTCCTACTGAATTTCTATCCTTTTTAAATTATCATAATCCACAATGTAATAATAAATAAAAAGGGGCTCAGTCCAAACTCATATTGTCTTCTGGACATTGACCAGATTGACTTATTGAGTTAGGTCTAGATCCTTGGGTCACTTCTCGGTTGTCTTCTGGATAGGACCAGATCTGACATTTTGAGTAAGCCTCGAGGTCACTCAGTGCCCGACTATATAGCGTCAGTCTGAAAGTAAATCACTCAATGCCCGACCAATAGGGTCGGCTTGGAAGCGGATACAATAGTATTTACACTATAAGTAATTAGAAAAGAGGGTTTGTACAATTTTAATTAACAAAAAGGGCTACTAATCATCACATCACATAATCTAACAAAATAATAAATTTTTTGAATAAAATAATAATATTTATTTATTCAATTATTTATTCATTTTTTTTTCCAATGGGAACCAACATTAAAAATCATAAACAACAATAATATCAAATAAAAATATTTTTTTTGAATAAAATAATAATATTTATTTATTCAATTATTTATTCATTTTTTTTTCAATGGGAACTGACATTACAAATCACAAGCAACCATAATATCAAATAAAATATATTTTTTTCTTCTTCTTCTTCCTGCCCCGTTCACTGTCTGCAACAGACAGTGAACGGCCAGGAACAGTAAAAATGAACATGGGAAATGAGAGATTTTCTGGACTCGGTTTTTACATCTGATCGGTCCGATGGATTCCTCCAAGAGTCCTCTTTCCATAGGGTGGGGTTTGGAGCTTTGAAACTTAGTAAGCCATCCGATCTTAGCACTGAAAGCTCACTGATACGAGCAACCCTAGAATTTTCCCTAAACTTTGAAATCATTTTTCTCACTGAAAACAGAGTCAAATTCAAAATTTCTTGATTCAAAACCGATCAAAATTGAAAGGGGAATGCAGTGGTTACCTTGGATTGAATTCCTGAGCTGAAATCCGGTCTTTTGAATTTTTTTCCCTAAAATCTTACGAGTGAAAAAGAATGGAAAAACAGAGAGGAAATCGGCTGGAAATAGAGAGCTTAAGAGAGAAGAGAAGGAGTGGGAGTGAGAACCGAAGACTGAGGCTGGTTTTTATAGGTTTTTGACCGGAAAATCCGGTGCACGCGATGGGAAGGGACGACGCCAGAAATTCGGGCCAAGCAGAGAAGCTACACACCGGTGATGCTGCTACAGTGAACCACAGGTTTTGCAGATCAGCCCTCCCATTTTCCATTTTTTGCAAAAAATGCCCCATTTTGATAAAAATTGATTTTTAAACTAAAAGTAATAATTTTAAAAGCTCAAAAATTTAATCCAACCTCACAGATAGATTGGGTTTTAAAAATCTTAATCACCATAAAAATTTTGGAATTTAACTCTTATTAAAAACCATAAATTTACATTATTTACTTAAATAAAGAATTGTTAAAATAAATAATTTACAAACATCATTTTGAGGTGAAATGAAATAACTAGACCATTCTTAAAATGGTCTACCATAAAATACTAATTTTAAATTTTATTTCATTTTCAAAACCTTTTAAAATAATTAATAGTCCTTTCGGGGTTTTGACGAGCGGGATTTAAATACCATTTTCTGAAAATAAATTCATTTTAAAATCAGAAATACAAATCATTTATTTAGGAGAACATTATTTACCAAGAATATACACATATCAACAACATTCATAAAAATAATAACTAAAAAGAGGTAAATTACCGAAATGCCCCTCCAGCTCGACGAGCTGAATCACTAAGTTTTCGGGCTCAGATCGGGCCAAACCTGGGCTTTCCTCGAAGCCCTAACCGTAATCTCCGAGATTAACCGGTTAAATAGGAATTAACGAGCTAAAGCACGCCTAATCTGGGGCAGGGTATTACATCCTATCCCCCTAAAAGAAAATTTCGTCCCGAAATTCAAAACAAACACTTACCTCCTTGGTCTGTCAACAAGCTAGGGTACAGCTTTTGTATCGTCGATTCAGGTTCCTACGTCTCATGTTGCATGTCGCGATGTTGCCACAGCACTCGCACTAGAGGTATAGATTTCCTCCTGAGCTTTTGAGTCCGACGCTCTAGAATCTTGACTGGTGCTTCTTCAAAAGTGAAGTCCTCTGACACTTCGATATCTTCAAAACTGATCACATGCGACGGGTTAGGCTCGTACTTCCTTAACATAGACACGTGGAACGTACTATGTACTCTCTCCAAAGCCTGAGGAAGATCCAACTGATAGGCCACTTCACCTATCCTCTTCAAGATCTCAAAGGGTCCAACATATCGAGGTGATAGTTTTCCCTTGCACCCGAACCGCTGCACTCCATGACGTGGTGCCACACGTAAGAAAACTCGGTCGCCAAGTGCAAACTCCAAAGGTCGTCGCCTTTTGTCAACATAACTCTTTTGTCTGCTCTAGGCTGTCTTCAGACGCTGTCTGATCACTTCAACTTGCTCTGACGTCTCGCGTACTAGGTCAGGTCCTAGCAGCGCTTTGTCTCCTACCTCTGTCCAACAAAGAAGTGACCTGCAAGGTTTGCCATATAGAGCCTCGTAGGGTGCCATCTGCACACTGAAGTGATAACTGTTGTTGTAGACGAACTCGATCAAAGGCAAGTGATCTTCCCAACTTTCCTGCATATCCATCACACAAGCTCTTAGCATATCCTCTAAGGTTTGAATGGTTCTCTCTGACTGACCATCCGTCTGAGGGTGAAAAACAGTATTGAAGCACAGCTTAGTCCCCAACTCTTCTTACAATCCTTGCCAAAACCTTGACATGAACCTCGGGTCTCTATCAGATACAATGGATACAGGTACTCCATGCAATCTGACTATCTCCTTCAAATACAATCTGCTTCGAGTAGCCAAAGAATCCGTCTTTTTTATTGGCAAAAAGTGAGCTGACTTCGTTAATCGATCGACTATTATCCAAATAGCGTCGTTCTTTTTAGGAGACTTAGGAAAACTAGTTACAAAATCCATCGTGATATGCTCCCACTTCCATTCAGCCACTTCCAAAGGTTGCATCTTTCCGCGAGGTCGTTGATGTTCCGCCTTCACTTGTTGACAAGTTAAGCACTTGGACACAAAATCTGCTACTTCGCGCTTCATACCTTTCCACCAGAAAAGTCGTCGCAAGTCACGATACATCTTCGTTCCACCAGGATACACCGCAAGACGAGATCGATGAAAGTGATCAAGCACCTTTCTCTTGCACTCGTCCGACTTTGGCACAAACAGTCTATCCTTGAAAGTAAAACTTCTGTCTGCCTTGATCTTCCAGTCCTCTAGAGACGCTCCTCCTGAAAGCTGAGTTGCCAACTCCTTCGCTTCTGTGTCGCTCTGTTGTCCTTCCAATACCAATCTAACTACTTCGGGTTGCAGAACCAAACTATTGATTCTTGCTGACCCGCTTCCTTCGATCAGCTCCAGATCGTAGTCGGACAGAGCTTCGAGCATCTTCCACTGTAAGGATGCCATCCTCGCCACGTCGCTGTGAGACTTTCGGCTCAAGGCATCGGCCACTATGTTGGCTTTCCCTGGGTGATAAGAGAGACTGAAGTCATAATCTCCCAAGTACTCCATCCATCTTCCTTGCCTCATATTCAAGTCTTTCTGAGTGAAGATATACTTAAGACTATGGTGATCAGAAAATACATTGAACTTCTCACCATAAAAGTAATGTCTCCACAACTTTAACGAGAATACAACGATTGCCAACTCCAAATCATGAGTTGGGTAGTTCTGCTCATGTCCCTTCAATTGCTTGGAACCATAAACTAATACCTTCCCCTCTTGCATCAGCACACAACCCAAACCAAACTTGGACACGTCGCAATAAGTATCGTAACCTCGTCCTTGCTCGGGTATCACCAATACTGGAAACGTTGTTAATTTCTCCTTCAGCTCCTAGAATGCTTTCTCACAAGCTTCGCTCCACTCGAACTTGACGTTCTTCCTCGTCAGCCGAGTCATCGGCACCGCGATCTGAGAGAAGTGCCGGATAAACTTTCGGTAATATCCTGCTAATCCCAGAAAGCTCCGGATCTCGAACACGCTCTTGGGACTCTCCCAAGTCTTCACGGTCTCTACCTTCGCTGGATCTACCGAGATTCCTCCTGGAGATACTACGTGTCCCAGAAACTGCACTTGAGTCAACCAAAACTGACACTTGCTCAGCTTAGCAAACAGCTGATGCTCTCAAAGAGTCTGAAGAACAATCCGTAGATGACGTTCATGCTCCTCTTGTGACGACGAAAAGATCAAGATATCGTCAATGAAGACTATCACGAACTCACGTAGATACGGTCGAAACACGCGATTCATCAAATCCATGAACATGGCTGGCGCGTTCGTCAAACCGAAAGGCATCACAACAAACTCGTACAAGCCATACTGTGTCCGAAAAATAGTCTTTGGAATGTCTTCCTCTCGAATCCGCAAGTGATGGTAACCCGACCTCAAATCGATTTTCGAAAAACACCTCGATCCCCTCAAAAGATCAAAGAGGCCGTCTATTCTAGGCAACGGATACTTATTCTTAATAGTTACCTGGTTAAGCCGCCGGTAATCTATACACATCCTTATCGATCCATCCTTTTTTTTCACAAAAAGAGCAGGTGCGCCCCACGGCGAGTTGCTTTGACCGATAAAGCCAAAACTAAGAAGCTCTTCTACCTGCGTAACTAGCTCTCTCTGCTCTGCCGGCGCCATCCGATAAGGTCCTATGGAAATTGGAGATGTTCCTCACTGTAGGTCTATAACAAACTCTATCTCTCGGTGTGGAGGTAGTCCAGCCAACTGGTCAGGAAAAAATCCACAAACTCACACACCACCCGAGGAGCAACATACTCTACACCACCTACATCTTCCCAACCCATGCTTGCCACCACACTACCGGGATACGCCCTAAGGCCAGAGAAAGTCACTCTCATCTTTTCATAGGGTACTAACTTCTCCATGAACCTCTCACCGGTTGAGAAGACCCCACGAATTCTCCTCTGAGAGCAGTCTATTAAGACCTCAAAAACAGACAACCAATCCATACCAAGGATGATGTCAAAGTCCGTCATTTCCAGAACCAGAAAATCATAGGACAACTCCACTCCGCTAATCTTCAAAACACAAGATCTACACTCTTGGTTTGCTAAAGCCTTCTTACCCAAAGGTGAAACTACCATTAGCGGGTTAACTACTTCTAACAGTTTCAAACCCAATCTAACACAACAAGTTCTAGAGATAAAGGAATGCGAAGCACTGGTATCAAACAACATTCGAGCCAAAAGACTGAAAAGATTGAGAGTACCTTCCATCATCATGTTCTCCACCGGTTCTTCCTTCTAAGTCCCTATAGAGTAGACTCTCCCTTGAGGACGTCCTCGTCCTCTCCCCTGATCGTTCCGAGGTGGTCCGTTCCTCGGTGCCACTGAACCTCTGGAAACCTGCTGAGAATCTCTGCCGACAGACGGCTGCGCCACCGAGAAGGAAACTCCGGCGCCTTGCGAAGGTGCCATCTTATAAGAAAAAGGACAATCCTTGAACAGGTGCCCGGTCTGCTGGCAGCGAAAGCATGCCTTCTCTCCTCTGGATTGGCAGAACTTAGAAGTATGCCTAGGCTGATTGTAGGTGTAGCACACGACTGGCCGAGAGTCAGACCGACTTGACTGGCCCACACTAGGTTGGCTCTTCTTAAAAAAAGGCCTCTTCTGCTGGTTGAACTTCGCCTTCTTGTTGGAAGAAGGTTTCTGGGTGCCATCAGTGCTTCGGTTGATGGAGTCTACCGCTTCCACCTTCGAAGCTCGATTGATGATCTCCTCCAGAGTGTTGAACACTAAGCCGGCCACTTGCCGCTGCAGGAAGGGTCTAAGTCCGTTCTCGAAGTGCTGGATCTTCTCCTCCTCATTGGCTGCAATCCACGGCACAAACTGCATCAAGTCGATGTAGCGCATGGCATACTGTGCCACGGTGTCTGAACCTTGCTGGATATTGAGGAACTCTCTCTTCCTCGCTTCCTTCACCGTCTTCGAAAAGTAACGGGCCAAAAAGGCTGCAGAGAACTCCTCCCAAGTCATCGGCTCGTGATTACGAATCAAGCTCTTCGCTTCCCACCATTCGTAGGCGTTCCCTTCAAGCTGGTAAGCCGCCAAGGTCACTCGCAGATCGTCGGCGATGGCTAGGGTGTTGAGGATTCGACTAATCTGAGTTAGCCAGTTCCTCGCAGCGCTGGGGTCTTCTGTTCTAGAGAAGCTAGTCGAGTTCAGATGCTTAAACTCTTTGAGAGCCAAGGTGGCTCTCTCCTCTAGCGTTTGGATTGGCGGACGTCTCATGTTTTCAGGTATCTGCTGAAATGCTTCAACCTCCGCTCGTATCGCCTCATTGGATAGGCTACGGGGTGGAAGACCAGTCCTCCTCTCACGAAAATTGGCTCCATTTGCATTGGGTCCTAACATCTGTTATTTACACTTATAAATATCATTAATCAATTTTAAGATCTTATTAAAGCAAAACACACAAGTTGCAATACTAAGGCAAAAGCAAGTCTAACTAGGTAGTAACCCATTACAGTCCTAGAGTTTGAGCCTACGCTCTGATACCAAGCTGTCACCCCCCGACCCGAAGGGTGGGCCCGGAACGTAACTGATTTTTTTTTTTTTTTGAAAGATAAACTAAACCACAAGCATACGCAATCTAATTGGGCCAGATCAATAGTTGGGCCCAAGGGTCACACATGATCCCATCATGTGGACTCAAACATGTACCATATGCCTACCCCATAAAATAGACATTAACAACATCAACACATAGCATTAGAAAATCAACCATTGATTTCAACATGCAAAACATTGTCTCAAATCACTACAAAAGCAACACAGCCTATTACATCAAATTAACACAAATTAATTACCGCATCCGGTACTTAATAAAAGTCAACGGTTCCAAGAACCAACAGAAAAAGATCAGGGCATTCCCCTCCAGGGGAAATCCCAAAACACTGTTTTAGCTTAATCGCCCTAAGGCTGAAAGAGAGAGTCCTCCTCCTCGGGTTCATCGCCTGAAAGGTGAGTGGTGTGAGCTAACTAGCCCAGTGAAGGAAATATAACAATGCAAATTAAGTAAACAACAAGTTAACAACAATTCAATAATATCACATGCTTGATAAAAATAAGCATAATATCAAGTAATACATCAACATTATCAAATACTGTCATTTCCCACCGTAACGCCTGCCGACTACGCTGAGACCAGTATTAAGTCCCGACACGGTCAAAATACATCCTTACAAGTACATCTCCGGCTCTGACTTAGCCGATACTGACACCATCAAGTCAGCAACTGACGACAGCATGGTCCGCCCATGGTCCAGTAGACATAAACCATCTCTCATATTGCCGATATTGATTAAATAGCCCAAGTACGTGGAAGCAGTCTTACATATTCATACGATCAACATCGTAATGTTTCAATCAACATCAGCACTTTTACCATAGTGCAGCGTGTATAGGCACATGGGTGGGTTCATCAAAATTGAAACCACTCATTGCTCAATACTTATCTCATCATAAAACCTGTTTACAAAATCTGTAGAGTTAAGTTCCCTCACGGTTATGTGTGGTTTACGCGGTCTCTGTTCAAACAACACACAAGTGCACAATCAATATACAGATCAAATACATACATACGAGTAGTATTTTGAAATCTCACGTTTTTCCAAAAATATCCGAGATATATGGAATTGAGTCTCCTACTGGATTTCTATCCTTTTTAAATTATCATAATCCACAATATAATAATAAATAAAAAGGGGCTCAGTCCAAACTCATATTGTCTTTTGGACATTGACCAGATTGACTTATTGAGTTATGTGTAGATTCTCGGGTCACTTCTCGGTTGTCTTTTGGATAGGACCAAATCTGACATTTTTAGTAGGCCTCGAGGTCACTCAGTGCCCGACTATATAGCGTCAGCCTGAAAGTGAATCACTCAATGCCCGACCAATAGGGTCGGCCTGGAAGCGGATACAATAGTATTTACACTATAAGTAATAAGAAAAGACGGTTAGTACAATTTTAATTAACAAAAAGGAGTACTAATCACTACATCACATAATCTAACAAAATAATAAATTTTTTTTGAATAAAATAATAATATTTATTTATTCATTTTTTTTTCCAATGGGAACCAACATTAAAAATCATAAGCAACAATAATATCAAATAAAAATATTTTTTTTGAATAAAATAATAATATTTATTTATTCAATTATTTATTCATTTTTTTTTCAATGGGAACTGACATTACAAATCATACGCAACCATAATATTAAATAAAAATAACTTTTTTTTTCTTCTTCTTCTTCTTCCCCCGTTCACTGTCTGCAGCAGACAGTGAACGACCGGGAACAGTAAAAATGAACTTGGGAAATGGGAGATTTTCTGGACTCGATTTTTACATCTGACAGGTACGATGGATTCCTCCGGGAGTCCCCTTTCCATAGGGAGAGGTTTGGAGCTTTGAAACTCAGTAAACCATCCGATCTTAGCACCAGAAGCTCACTGATACGAGGAACCGTAGAATTTTCCCTAAACTTTGAAATCATTTTTCTCACTGAATACAGAGCCAAATTCAAAATTTCTTAATTCAAAACCGATCAAAATTGAAAGGGGAATACAGTGGTTACCTTAGATTGAATTCCTGAGCTGAAATCCGGTCTTTTGAAATTTTTTCCCTAAAAGCTTACGAGTGAAAAAAATGGAAAAACAGAGAGGAAATCGGCTGGAAATAGAGAGCTTAAGAGAGAAGAGAAGGAGTGGGAGTGAGAACCGAAGACTGAGGTCGGTTTTTATAGGTTTTTGGCCTAGAAATCCGGTGCACGCGATGGAACGGGACGACGCCGGAAAATCGGGCCAAGCAGAGACGCTGCACGCCGGTGATGCTGCTACAATGAACTGCAGGTTTTGCAGATCAGCCCTTCCATTTTCCATTTTTTGCAAAAAGTAATAATTTTAAGAGCTCAAAAATTTAATCCAACCTTACAGATAGGTTGGATTTTAAAAATCTTAATCACCATAAAAATTTTGGAATTTAACTTGTATTAAAAACCATTTATTTAAATAAAAACCATAAATTTACACTATTTTCTTAAATAAAGAATTGTTAAAATAAACAATTTACAAACATCATTTTGAGGTGAAATGAAATAACTAAACCATTCTTAAAATGTTCTACCATAAAATACTAATTTCAAATTTTATTTCATTTTCAAAACCCTTTAAAATAATTAATACTCCCTTTCGAGGTTTTGACGAGCGGGATTTAAATATCATTTTCTGAAAATAAATTCATTTTAAAATCAGAAATACAAATCATTTATTTAGGAGAACATTATTTACCAATAATATACACATATCAACAATATTCATAAAAATAATAACTAAAAGTGGTAAATTACCAAAATGCCCCTCCTGCTCGACGAGCTGAATCACTGAGTTTTCGGGCTCAGATCGGGCCAAACCTAAGCTTTCCTCGAAGCCTTAACCGTAATCTCCGAGATTAACCTGTTAAATAGGAATTAACGAGCTAAAGCACGCCTAATCTGGGGCAGGGTATTACTCATATACTTTACATGTTCCTTATGGGATCGACCTCGCACTCATGCTACTATACTATTTAATGGTTTATACGCTTGTGAGTTATAAATTTAAAATTTGTATAACAAATATAATACTAACCGAGGATGACGACGACAATAAAATGATTATATTGAGAAAACCATAAAAATGGGTGGCCAACCTAACACGGAAATAATATTTTAGAAGACAAGAGTTTTTTCGAACTTCACACTTTACCCTCATCTCTCCGTACGAAAAAGTTAAAAAATCGAATGTTTAGAAATCGGTGCACCGATTGAATAACTTTCTACTGAATGGGTGCACTGATTTCTAATACAAAAGGATTCGACCGTGAAGGGGAAAATATGGCTCAGCTGGTTAGTAACAGGGTGAATGGCCTGGGAAGTGTGGACAAATGGAAGAAGAATTGTAAGGGACTGATTGAGTTTAGGAGGTAGGGACGATGGCTGAGAGTTTGGATGAGGGGACGACTGGGGCTGGTTGTTAGGGTGAAAGTGAAGATGGGTATGGGCGTGGGTGTTAAGCTTGGGGATGAAAAAAAAAGAGGGCAGATTGGGGGGAGAGAAGATGAACAACATGTGTACTTGGAATAGCAACAAGACGTTGATTGCAGAGCAACGCCGAGTAGTAGAGACGGGTAGAGGACCGGTGAACAGCCAAGCGTTGGTTGTGGTAGCTCTGGCCGGTAGGAGATCGGCCTTCCCTCTACAACAGAGAGATGAAAAGAAACTCCTAAGGTTGTCTTCAAACTTCGGTGAAAACAAAATTTAAAGGAGAAACTGGCACAGGTTCTTATTTTTCTCATATTTTCTTCTTTTTCTTTGTCTTCTCTCTGTTCTTTCTAGCAGCACCCCTGCTGCTTCTCTTCTATTGTTCTCTCTTCTTTTTAACTCATTTTCTGTAGATTGAAACTGGTTGTCCTCTAGCCAGGTTGACGCCCTTGCTGCATGCTTCGTCACTGCCTCATTCTTGTTTTGGATCAGTTGCTACTTGCAAGCCATTCCCGACGCCAAGATTGGCGGCCTCTTCCTCTGCTGCCACTGTTCTCTCTGTTCGAAACAGAGAGCATAACTTCTACCACCGCTATGCTTTGATTTTGATGATGAAGAAATTAGCACGGGTCATTCTCCTTTTGAGAGAGGGGGTTTGTGGATGATTGTATCGAGATTCGTGAAAAAAAAAAATGCCTAAGTGATTTGTTGCTTTTCCTACAAATTTAGTGCATCCAGCTGTGTCAATATAAATCGTTGCACCCAGCGATTAAAGAGTGATTACATAAGTGAGCTGTATATCAATTCACTGGAAAATGATTCGATGAATGCACTGATTTCTAAATATTTAATTTTTAAATTTTTCGTATAGATTGATGGAGGGTAAAGTAGGGAGTTTGGAAAAACCTATATGTCCTAAAAGACTATTTCCGTGTTAGGATGACTACTCCATAAAAATAGTTTCTATATGAGAGAAACTGAGAAGAGACTATTTCATATGGTTTGAATGTTTTTATGGATGATTTTTATCTTCCAAGTGACAAAGACTAAAAGATGAATGGAGACTTTTAAAAGGATGAAAACCCACTCACTAAAATGTGGCCTATCAACTTATACTTTTAGGCATGGTGTCACTAAATGGAGTAGTTATGGATATATTGAAAATTTCTTTTCTTTAATATATGATTTATCAAAATCATTTTAATTGTATCTATTAAACTTTATATTTAAGCTCTTTAAATATTTATAAGTTTAAATTATTATTTTTATGAGCCTATATTATATTTTTTAATAAATCTGATGAGTGCAAAATAATTACATATTTTATTCCTAAATTTATAATTGTTAGTATCTCATTTTATTTAATTTTATTTAATTAGTATAATTTTGTGTTTTGCAGGTTTAAAAGTGAGGATGAGAGAAAAAATGCTTAAATATAAAGCCTGGGCCCATTATGAGTTATTTTGGACCTCAAGCCCAATTATTAAGCCCATTAAGAAAAGCCCATGAAGAAATCCACATGTGTGAATAATATTTTTATCATCTCAAGAGGAAATTCGAAATTTAGAAGTCAATATAAGAGGATTTTCGAATTTGGCAAGTGGATTAAGGAAAGAGAGAAAATAAGGAAGGGAGAAAAATAAGGAAGGTTTGATAAATGTTCGGTATTTTGGTCATAAATTTCTACTCCGATATCCGATTGCTTTGATTCTTTTTTGCGTTGGAAAGAAGACTTAAAAGGCTACAACTTTGTATTTTACAACGTTTCCTGATTCGAAAGTTAAAAGGGTCAAAACTGAGCTGCAAGATGGTGCATGTGTAAAAAATGGGATTCTACACCCACTTTCCTTATACAAATTTAGCTCCTTGCCTCTTTTAAATCATTCCATATTTAGCACAAATCAAATCCGCCCTCCATGTGTCCCTTGTTTTATTTAAATCTTTGAATCCAATCCATTCATTCCACCTCCTTTCATCTATATATACTGGCCCTCTCCCATTGAGAAAACTGAAGTTGGGCATTGAAGAAAAGGAGAGGAGAGGAAGAAGAGGAGGAGAAAGACTGTGGGATTTTCAATCCACATTGGGTTCTAAGGTTGGTGGATTTTGATTTTCATTGTATTTTTCTTATGTCTTTGTTCTAAAATTTCATTGATTTGTAATTTTTAATTCCATGTTTTAATTAATAAAAGAAGGTGAGATTATTAGAATTATGGTTTTCCAAATTTTGATTTTTATTATGATGGTTTGAATAATTTTAGTTCTTGACTCCTCCCTTGGTAGTTAATTTGGAAATATGAAATAGTTAGATCTTTGATTAACATTACTATTCTAGGTCTAAGGTTCTTTGGGACATGAAATATTTAGATCGGAGAATTGCATGATTAATCTAGATCTAAGGTTCAGATTAATTAGGGAACTAATTTGATGAAAGACTTGAATAAGATTGAAATTTTACGTGAGCTCCATGTTTTAGGCCGTTATTTTATTATTAAAATTTGGATGATAATGCCTCCTTGATTCTTTGATCCAGTTCCATTGTAAATATGTATATAGGTAATTTAAATGTTATTTATGTTTTCTTTTGTTTATAAATACAAATTCTTGAAAATTGTGGAACTAGGTTGGAAATAATTTAATTGCATCTTAGTTTTGTTTTCTAAATTAGATTGAAATTGTTTATATTTTTATATTAATGTTACCATCTTAATTAAAATTAGTTAAATTGTTAGATTATATGTTTAAATCTAGAATGTTTCTAAATTAAGATTAAAACTCAAAGATTAGATAAACTATTCCATATTTATGATTTTTCTCCATATTTCTTAAAGTTCTTAAAATACGTGATTCAATGCTATATTTTCATGGATATATTTTCCTAAGTTCCGATGGGTTAGACCTCGCACTTAATCGCTATACTATCTAAATGGTTCGTGCGCTTGCGAGTTATAAATTTAAAATTTGCACAACAAAATCCATTATCACCCACTTATCAACTTCGTACTTCATTGTAAAACATAATATATGCAATGATTATTTTACATCCTTTAAATAGTTGGTCTGTGGGTATAAAGAGTTGCACATACAACATGTGGTGTTGGAGAAGTAGAAGATATTAGTGAATATACACGTTCCTAGAACAAATTGTGAATATACATATAGATTCTTCCTCTCTATCTATTTTGGCTCTTGAAACTATCCTTAAAATATTCAAAATTTTAAAACACGATAACTAAAATAGGACAGCACAGGGAGTATAATTTTATTTTTTTAAGATCAAGATGGTTACATCTTTTAAAATGAAAATATTTTTATATATATATATATATGGTCATTTTATATTAATATATAACTTATAAAATATACATTTAATAAAATATTTTTATGATGATAGGAGGTGAATAGACACAATGGGAAGTACGAATTTCAAAAGTTAATCAGCCAAGTGAAAAATAAAATAAAATTCTAGACTCATCTCAACTAACGAGGGTAAAAAGGTCAAAGCAGCAAGAGAAAGTGGCGCCGTCTGGATACTCTTAACATCGTCGTTAAGGAAAGGAAACGTGACCGAAGTGGCTGCACATTTTTATTTATAGGAATTACCAAACGAACCGCTTCATCTCTCTCTTTCTTCTTTCACCAACAAAGTGAACAACAAATAAAGCAAGAAACTGAGGGGAGAAAAGGCAAGTAAGAAACTCTCTCTCGCTCTTAATAAAAAGAAGACAGCACCCCAAATCCAAACCTTGGTTCTGGATTTCTTCTCCTTTTTTTGTGTTGTTGGTTTTGTGGGTTTTGGGTAATTGGATCAGATATGGCTGCTGGATTCGAATGCCCGGACGAATCTGACAGGGTGGCCGGAGTGGCTCTTGAGTTTCCAGCGTTCGACTCTCCGTCGCCGCCGAAGGTTCCGAGACGGATCCGGCAAAGGCTTCTTGAAAACAGCCCAACAACGTCTTCAACAGCGACGCTTGAAGAAATTGAAGCCAAGCTCAAAGAAGCCGAACTCAGAAGACAGGTATTACTGCTGCTTTTACCCCTTTTTGTTGATTTCTTTGTTTTTTGGTTGCGGGTTTTCGTTTGTCAGTTTTTCTTTTTTTGAATTTAAGATGATCTGCAAAAGGGTTTTGGATTTTGGATATGTTTATATATTTTGTTTATGACACTCATTTCGTCTATTGGATCCCTGTAAATTTATTTCCCTTTGGCAAGTTCTGCTCTTGTCCGGCAAATTTTTCCCCATTTTTGGGATTTTTTTTTTGGGGTGGTGGGGATTTGGGTTCCCGTTTTTCAGTTTTTTCCCTTTCGTGTTGGGAATCGAAAATTTCTGTTTGGGATTTTGAAATTTGGGTTATCCTTGCGTGTTTTGTACCCGTTTCACTGATTGGTCTGGCTAATCTTTTTTATTTTTTGCCATTTCTGCTCTTGAAGAGTCTTTTTTTTTGTTGTTTCTTGGTTTATTGGTTGTGGGTCTTAATTGTTGAAGTTTTCATTATTTTTTGGTTTTGAAAATTTCTGTATTTTCTTGAATGATTCTTTTTGTTGATGGGTCCTCCTAATTTTATTTCCTTTTTTCAAGTTATGTTGTACGGGGGGGAATTTTTTTTTCCTTTTTTGTATTTTCGTTTTTGAGTGGTAATTGAAAAATATGAACAGGGTTTTAGATTTTAGGGACATTTACTCTCTTTTTTTCTCCTAACTTTTTTCATCGTCGGGTTGTTGTAATTTTATTTCGTTTTGTCCTGATTTTGGTTTTTTTTCCCTGACTTCATTTTTGGTCTTTGTTTTTATTTTTTATTTTCTTATTCATATATGGTTGGTGGATTTTCGTTTCTTTTATAATTTTCGGGTTGATGTTTTCGATTCCTCTTTTTTCAGTTTTTCTTGTTCTCTTTTGATTCCTTTTTTGGATACTCTCTCTCTCTCTCACACAAAAAACACACACATCCATAATTGGATTCCCTTTCTCCTTTCTTCTTTCCCCGTTTACCTTTGTCATGTCCACTTCCAGAATTCTTGTTTTATCTTATGGACTTTCTTTAACAGGATTTTATTATTTTCCCACCTTTTGTCTATGTTTATTTTATTTATGTTGATGCTTTTGCCGATGTGCAAGCTTCCGTTTTCTTCTTCTTTCTCTCAGCAATGGAACTGCAGATTTGGAGCATAGATTTTTTTTTTTTTTTTTATGGTATCTGTAACTTTGATGTTTATTGATTGATTGTGCACCTAAGTTCCAAGGCCCTAGGAAGAATTGGCTCACATCTAATTTTGATCCCATGAGTTATTATGGATATGTCTTTGTTTTGTGCCATAACATTTCAGGTTCTTAATATTGTTCTCATAATGCGGCAACAAGTTTCAAAAAAAGGTCTTATAAATGCTACAAAGCAAAGAATATTCACCTGTGCATTGGTCTATCTAAAATGCCCCTTGCAAAATTATGGTTGTACCTCATTCTAAAGGGCCCTTTTGCACTGTGATTACTATGCATCCCAACTTCCATCCCAACTTTTGAATTTAAGCAGTTGAGTCAGTACTTCCACTCAAATATGCATTTGAGGGTTTTCTATGATATTTTTCTGTTTTTAACTCTATATGGTTATGGATGTACTTTCTACCTGATTCATTTTCTTTCTTTATGTTTTGTTAGTTCCTATTATTATCCTTTGCTACCGTTGCTTTAGTCATTGCCTTCTTTTTCAACTTTCTTCCTTCATATTTGAAATTTGAGGTTGTTTTCTATTTTTGATATGTACATATTCAATTTAAGAGTCTTGAAACTTATGAAGAGGATAGAGGTGATAGAAGCATCATGATATCATCATCATCATTGCCATTTTCGTGTCTTAGCTTATAAAGAAGTAACTTTGAAACAAGAAATTTGAAGATGAAATATTCAGATAAGGTTATATTAGAAGTCTGATATCATTGCATGCCTATAGCACCTTTTTGTTCTTCTATTTTTCAAACTCATGCCTTTAAATTATAGGTGACAGACATGAATTTGACTTGAATATAATGCACAGCAATTTTATCAATGGTTATCGAACAAAGCCCGACCAAAGCCGAGAAGTCCCTCATGGTCATCTCAAGAGGAAGATCTTGCTCAGCGTCTTGAAGCAAAGCTTTCTGCAGCTGAGCAGAAAAGGTATTTTCTTTAATGACTCCTGTCAGTTTGTGGTCTCGTTTTAGTGTTATGACCATGTTTAGAGTTTTGGACTTTATTTTTGCCTTATTTACTCCCAAGTCTGCTCATCTGCTACTTTCTGCATTTGCGAATGATGTGGCCATTTTTGGTTAAACCTTAGGTTTTGATATTTGCATTTTTTTTAAGTTTGGAAATTTTCATTCAAAATAAGTTCATAACCTTTCTGGATTTTGCCTCTAAAGTTGGGCTCTGTATACGTGCAACTTATTGAATCAGTTTCACTATCTGAAGTAGAAAGGAGAAAGATAATTGCACGAAGTGGCATTATATTTTTCCATTTTCTTGGCTCCAAATTCAGAGAGAAGTTCAGGACAAGCAAACTTTTTATATCCTGTGATATTTCATATTCAATAACAGGAAAGATGTATGGTGTTCTCTCTTTTTTCTTCTCCCATCAGTGAGTACCTGAACTTTGTGAGTTCTTTTTGTTTCTTCATGTGCTTGTTGGCCTCGAAACCATAGGTTTATTTGATTATATTGATGACATGGATTCTATGCCATGTTACTGTTTATTTTTGCATTTATAAAATATACTTGTATGCTGTCATTTGATTAGTGTATACTGTGGTTATTGGCTTGTACATCTATGGTGTAAATAAGACTGTATCTGGTAATCCCACAGATGTAGTTGTTTAAGTGTCTAATTGCTTTATATTACCGTAATCGTAACAGTTTCACTAATCACCTTAGCTACCAAACGTTCAACTAGAGCAAGAACAGAGAAAAGCAGTACCACTGTTTGTATGTGCTCATTGTTGCAATTACAGAGGCTGTGGGTTTAAATGATGTTACAATTTCAGAGAGGGTGAGAAACCATTGTCAAATATATATTTATGGGGTTTGGTACATAATAATGAGCTCCATAACATGTAAATATTATTTCAGGAACTTCATTTCTTTGGAGATTTTGACCATTCTTTATTTATATGCAAATATAAAGCACATACCAAAACAAATGTATAAAATCATTTGCCAAAACAAACAACTTTTGGGGTAAAATGAGTGCAAGCTGCAACCTTGATGGTTGTGACTTGTATCATTATTATCTTTCAAAAAAAAAAAAAAAACCCAGGTTATGAGAATAACTACAGGCTCACGTACAGATTAATGATATTTTGAACCTGGATTTTTAAAATTTTCATTTGTGTAGCCCTTTTAAATGCTACATTAATGAGACCTATAGAAAATATTAAGTGTCTCATACTTGAAATGCTGAAATACGATTCAAATATGCAATCTTGTACACAGGCACATATATTCAGAACCGTGAATTTTTAAAGTTTCATTTGCGAACTTAAACTAAAGGATGAAGTTGATAGCATTACATGCCTGACTATTTCTTGAAAAGAACATAGAGTTTGCACTGCTTGAAGTCTTGTAGCCATTTAAATGAATGGACCCTTTGTTTCTCATCCTCCAAAAGTGAAAAAAGTAGCCTTTGTCTGAACTTTTTCCCCCTTTGAATTGGTTCTTTTAAGCCTTGTTTATTGTCATTTTCGTTCTTGTCATTATAATCATGTGTTGAAAAAATAAAACTTGGCTATTTGCAATTGGGTTTTAAGTTCCAAAATCTCCCCCACCCTCCTTTTCATTTTTGTTGTAGAAGATTTGTATATTCATGGGAAACACAAAGGAAATGATATAACAATAGAGAAAAGAAAGCGACAATGGTACTATAGGATTAACTAGATAACCCAATTACCTAGTTTCCATCTCATAAATAATATTGACACTCTGGCTCAGGACTAGAGGTCCTAGGCCGAGTCCCATAGTAACCCGATACACGTGGCTTGCAGGGGGGCCTATGTGCATCTGGACTTTTTCCAAATGCCCTTGTACTCGGAGAGAGATGGGGGTCTTGGGGATCTCTGTCTTAAAAAAATTAAATATTACTTAGTTGAGGAACTGGAGCTTACCATTGTTGCTTTGCTTGTTCTAGTGATTGGAGCATGGACTTTGTTCTAGTGATGAACACTAGGTTTACTAATGTGTAAGATTTATGATTAGGGTGCGATCTACAACCTGCTTACCACATGATGATTTCTATGATTGACCATTTGTTCAAACAGGTGGGGCCATGTTACCATCTGGGCAGGAGTGGTCCCTTCCATAGTCAAGTGAAATGTGTAGCAGCTTTTACCTCATGAGATGGTGAGTGAACTTTTTTAGGTCATATGCAAGTCCTATGAGCAGATTAATGGAGTACATCAATGTGATGTTGGTGATGGGTCCTATCTTCTTTTGATTATCATTGAAAAGGTGGTAAGGACCCAGTTGTGCTTTCCGCTTCGAGACAAACTGGTGATCAGATTTGCAAAATCACTCTTACAAAATTAGGTGGCTTAGACGATTTTGTTGAGCAATCTGACTGCCCCAACCTTGACCTTAAAGTTTAGGGGGTTGGTTAACATCAAGGGTTTGCAATAATCGGTAAGATGACTCCTATACTATATTTGATCAGTCCACAATGACTTGTGCTTCAATATTGCCCATAGTCAAGCTATCACCAACATTAAGTTCCATACTACAATCCATTGGGCTTAATGGCCTCTGGATTTGTATTCCCATTGAAGTGTACTACCTACAATGTAGTATATGATAATACCTTTTTTGAAAGGGGTTATTATCATTGAAATTCTCGTCTAGCTTGGATTTCAACAATTTCAATCCCCTGGCTAATAATCATGTTACTGTTTTTAAGATACGGAACTTCTTGAGGATAGGTATGAGAAGTGATCCATTGCTCAACTATTTTTTTGGTGTCAACTTGGATACTTGAAACAAGAGTTTGCACCATTGTTCTTGTGAATGGATATTTGATGCAAGAGATGGAATTTTGAACTTCTTGTCTAGCTTGGTTTTCCAAATTTTCCCCATGTGGCAATAGTTATGGTCATTTTTGTTTGAAATTTTTTCATCTGCTTCCTCATGTGGCCAAAATTTGGTTGCTGACACTTTGGGTACCTTCCGCACAATTTTGAAAACTCTATTGCTTCTCATTCCCACTGATAAGCTCTAGAGAGTGGCAAACATGGCTAGGCACCACAAAATCGAGCACCTAGAAGAGACATTAGAAACCTACCACGCAAGGGAAGGTTGGGCAACTGTAGAAGGCATTGACCACTGAATACCAAATTGATCCAGGATAGTACTCCGAACTGGATCCGATCTAGGATAGTAGTCCAAACGGATGATGAAAATGGGTAATGGATGAGAAGATGGTCAACGTTTTCAGAAGCGTGGAGACGCAAAGGGCAACCACTGCACTCTTTTCCTCTTGTGCAAATTATCTTGAGTGAGGATCTTTCCTGATCCGACAGTGTATAGGGAAGCTGATGGCTCTCGGAGGGGGCTTTAAAGGCCTATATGGTTGGAGTTTACAATTGGGGTCAACTCTTTCCAGCTTGTTCCACTCGTAGAAAGACTTTACTAAGAAAGATTCAGAGGAGTTAGTCTACCAAAGCAGGGAAGCATCCAACATGATTCGGATTCGTGCAGAAGTGACATGGAGGAGATGTGAAAAATCGAAATCCAAGGGGTTGGTGATGCAAGGCATGGGATATGATAACCCTAAATGCCTAATGGGGTTATGAAAAGATTAAAAGGGATGAAAATACTGTACCCTAAATCTAAAATGAGCTGAAATGAATCAGTCAATTAATAATGGCAATTGAATAACATAAATTTGATACAAATAATCCCGCAAGTCCTTACAATCTAATGTAAATAAACCAAATTAAAGAAGGGTAGTGGTAGCAGGAAGTGAAACGGACGGATCTGGGATGAATTTTCGAACAGATCTGGGACGGGTCTGTAATAGATCTGTTCCGGGTCGGGACGACTTTGGGACGGATCTGGGACATTCAGAATGGTTCTGGGGCAGATCTAGGATAGATTTGGGATAGATCTTGGACGGACCTGGGACAACAAATGGCTGGGTTTGAGAGGGTAGCAAAGAGAAGAAATGGAAAAAGAGAGAGATGGAAGAAGATAGATTGGTACCTAGAAGAGGGTTGAAGATTTCCCACCTTCGGGGTTGAAGATTTCTCACCTTTGGATTTCCCGTCAAATCCCGAGCTTTTCACCAACAGGTTCGTTGATTTCTCACAAACACATCATGTGCATGGAACAAGGTTTCCAAAGCAATTTTCGTTTTTCTTCATTGATCGAATCCCTAATGAGGGTTACATCCTCTATTTATACTCATTACATGGAAAAAAGACTAAAATACCCCTACTACATAAAAATGCCCAAAATGCCCTCAAATAACACTAGAATTACCAATCTAAATAATGGGATAAAAAAAAAATTCTAAATAAAACTAATGTCTAAATAAAGAAATTGGCTGTGGTGATCCACATCAATTTCCCCATCTGAAAAAGAACTCGGACCTCGAGATCAAGCAGATGAAAAGACAAACATCTACCCACTCGCTCGCCTTCCCAATGTGAAGTCTTCAATGTGTAATAACACGCACGTGAGGCCTTCAGGTGTAAGCTAAGCTAAACATCATCGGGCTACAATAAGAATGCTGGATTGACTCTTCTGCACCACCATCCATGGTATGCTTGGAATCCGTCACTGACGTCACGATCAACTCTGGAAGGAGGCAGCAACGAGATCTTAGTAAATGCACCCCTGATGAAACAAGGCTCCTAAATCTCTTTAGTAAATCTAGAGCAAGTCGTTGTAGCTCACACTCAGGCAACCAAGTGATATCTGTCATGAGCCTGGGCTTCCACGTCATAGGATATAGTTGATGTCCTTCTACAGTTGTGGAAATAACTTCCTCAACCAAGATAAATTCTATCTCATCTCTCTTGGGTGGCAAGGAAGGTAGGTATGTACAGGCTGAGTGGGCTGGATAGGTGCATACTATGGGTCATGGGATGGATAAAGGGAGGCCAATATGTGGGTCAGGGTCATGCTGATGTGGGGTGGGGCTTGGGGGTGAAGGTGTTGGACCTGGACAAGGTGTGTGGTCTTCCACTATGATCATCTACATGAAGTTCCTTAGGCCTGCAATGAGTATCTGCAGCAAACTTATATTTTTCATCACTTTTATTAATGCAACTTTTAATTTCAACGATTGAATCATGAATGTGCTGTGCAGATGAAGGTGCAGGCTTAGATGGCCTAGGTGACACTGACACTTCATAGTACTCTTTATGCTTGGGAGGCTCTACTTCTGCTAAAGGTTTCTCAACACGAACGGTCTTTAGGACACGTTCGTCATTTTTGGTAAGTTCCTGATGCCTAGGTGGCTGGAACTCACTACGACCAACTCTTAATTTTCCATTCCTATTCCTAGATTCCTACGGGTTGCTAGGACTTCAAACCTTGTTTTCAAGTCGGCTACATCTTTACGGATTTCATCTGCCTGGGCAAGGAGCTGAATAGCCCAAGTGGGGTTGGTTCTCCTGACATATCTCTAAGTGGTCGGACTCACAATTACAAGGAACATTCTAACAAGATGCTGTGTCCTAGACTCTATATGCTATGAATGAATAATTACGTAATGATTGACAATTTTTTATTTTTTATAAAATAAGATGCATACTAGGACCGTGTATGTGTAAGGAAACAACCTAACCTTGCTACTGATACTAAATTTGACGGTATCCAACAATAGTATCTAAACTGGAGTAAAATTTTCACCAATGCTTATAATGGAATTATCCCTTATTAACCCTAACACATCCAAAACTTCCAAGTGCAGCCTTAATGATGCTTTTCTCGACAAGTCTTATCAAGGCACCAACACCAGCTTCCATAATACTTAGCCTTCCCGAAATCCACAATAGCTTTCGTCTTAGTTTTACCCAATAAACTAGAATTTCAATCTCAAGTCAATCTTCTTGAAGATACCACATATTATCCTTCTCACATTCTTCGAAGATTTCTTCTTCTAGTTCTTGTTCCTTTTCTCGACTCTTCAATTTTCTCAAAAAAATCGACTAGTAAATTCTTTGCTTCTTTCATAAATTTTCACATTCCATCCTCATAGGACAGATGCTATAAAGGTAACTAAAATCACAAAAACATTTCCAAAATCAATTGAGTTTTTCCTAGCCCATCTGATGAGTCTACCCATCTTCTTATAATGGTTATTCAATTGTGGAACCTTGATCCCTTACTAAGTACCGACACCATCATAATAGAAATTTAGGTAACAAGATCAGTCATCAAATACCATCAAAGTGCATTCTAAGTCAACTCCATCGATATCCATCACACAAGACCGGCAAATCTGGTTCACCCTAGAGGTTCATTCTAACTGCAACCCATAATACTCGACAATGATCTTCATGCCAAATACCTCAAACCTCATTTTCCGTTAGAGTAACTCCCTTGGGACTTAAAGTGTTATAAGTCATTGACATTCTCAAGACTTCCCTTTACTCAAAATTTCTTAGAAGGTCAAATTTGAGAACTCTACCGATCTCCAAAGTCAAATCATAAATCTAATCAACAATAACATTACTAATCCTGATGATCAGCTTAATTTCAGTCTAGACATGACTAAGGGAATCTTGCTTACCCATAGTCCAATCTACTCAATCCAGGGAGTTGTCTACGCCTACAGGTTGCCTCTTCCAGCCATTTTAGTAAAACCGAAACTTAATCAGTTTCACATCTAGGTAGGAATTTCAAATATCAACCATACTAACTTTCTAAACTACCATAACCATCATTCTCTAGAATCCTATCACATTCTTGAATATGATGCTGCACTATCTTAGAAGACATGATCTTCTACCCTTTAAACATGTCTACCCTCACTCATCTTAAGGGGAAAAATGGATCTAATTTGTCTCTAGCATTGGGCCTCACCTCTTAATCACAATCAGAGGGTTGAACTCAAGCTTTATAAGAATTTGTCACACCCCGCCCTTGCTAGCACCTAAATGGGCACGATTTACTTTAGAATTCCATAACTATCTGTTTACTAATCGAATCTTACATCACAAATTCGTGGCCATAATTTTTTTCTCAATGTTATAACAATTCATTTAAGGCCAACGAATTCTTCATGCCCTCAATTATCAACTTAAAATGAACAACTAAACATGTATAATACTAAACTCACAAGTTTACTTGCATTCCCAATATAGCAATAATAAATCTACTATACTCAAATTTCTCAATGGCATTGGACTTATTGTCCAAGTCTCACAAATCCAATGTAAAATAAACACAACTATTTCTTGAGTTCTCAATCATAAATAACAACCAAACCAAACATAAATCAAAGTGCACCTATCAAAGCAAATAGAGCTAATTCTGTTCTAATTGTTTCTTGTCTCCTGACTTTGCTTGGGATTTGCATCCAGACCTAGATCCACTGGATTTCCTGTAATGCAAAGGGTATGAGTTCCAAGTCCAGTGAAGGAAACAATAATACGTATATACATTCTTAGGACACATTTATCCTTCACATACCATATATTTCAAAATAAATAAACAAAGCGTAATAAATTCAATAATGATTTATTACTATGCTCCAATGCTCAATGCCAATGCAAAATGTGCAGTACTCTATGCAACCTTATCCACTAACTACATCTACTATCACTTCTGTGGCCATGCCACCAAGTGAATTAATACACAACCTTCCACCAAGCGATAGCCATCATGATTTTGTCACGGAATACACATCTACCACCGAAGTGAAGGAAACTAACCTTTCCACGTGATGCACCAAGTGACCATCATGACAAAATCACGGAATACATGCTCCTATCTCCCAAACCCATGAATATGAGATTACCATGCTCAATATCACTGGAAAATACTAGATGCTCAATGCACCCATCGCCATATACCTTTACTATTACTTGATAACCATCCCTCCGAAGTGAGGAATACCTACCACCAAGCAATAGTCTTCATGATTTGTCATGGATTTACACATCTACCACCGAAGTGGCCATGCCACCGAAGTGAGGGAAACTAACCCTTCACTAGATGCACCAAGTGGCCATCATGACAAATCATTGACCATACACCCCCATACCCAATCCCATGAATATGGGAATGCATGCCGATCACATATAATCAGTATATCGCAAAGAAAATTTCATAACATGCTTATACGAATTTATGAATCATTCTTAGCACAACAATACCCACGTTCAACCACAATATTCATCACTACATCATGCTCATAAATCAAATCACGTCAGTCATTCAGTATAGCAATGTAGCAACATAAAAATTCATAATTGAGCAATTACATTGACAATATCTTTAACACACTAATCCATTCAATTCTAAAACGCATACTCCACTACTTTTAATCGAATATAAGCACTAGACTTTTCAATAAGGATTGTTAATTTTCCATAAATTCGGGCAGACTGAGTTTACTCATGGCTCATGGAATAGTTTACCCTATACACTCTTTACACTACTGTGAGTTTGCACCGGATTGTAACTGCCATAGTTGTCATTACTCAATCTAATTTCAAGTCTAATGACCACATTCCATACAATATAAAATTATATCACAATAATTTCCATTGCACAAAATAGAATAAGGAATCATGTAAAAATTAGAATATGTAGTGTATTGCTCCCCTCACCTAGCGTTGTGAAGTGCACAAAATAAAGTCTTCAAGGTCTTTTAGCAATTAGGACCCACGGTTTACTGAAATAATAATAGTAACCAAACCAATAAAAATCTCTCTTAAACAATTTTCTTAAGTCCCAACACTATCTTACTTTGATCATAGGTTTGAACCAAAATTTCCATCTTAGGTCTGGGGTGTCTAAGGTGTCCTAAACGCTCTAATACTGGTCCAAGGATTCAAGGTTACTAGTTGGGCACTAATCCGTCCAAAATACATAAAAGAATAGGATTGGGTCTAAGAAAGTTTCCAACCAAAACCATATAAAATCTGTAATCTTGCTGAATTTTCTGGGAATTGTACGGAACTCAATAAATTCTTAGATTCATATAGTAGATGGTTCTCTGAATGAGGACTCCAGAGATATTTCGTTTGGCGAAGACAGAGTTCCCTGGCTCAAGATGCTGTTTTACTGAGACGGTTACGAAGTGTCAAACTGGTTGCAGTTAACTTGTACATCTTGAAGGTGACCTTTGACCCTTCTATACTTACTGAAATTTTTTCCAATTTTAACCATAAATAGGTCTCTGTCTACATGAGATTGAGCATAAATTTTGTATGGTTTCGATCTCCAGAGACTGAGATATGACTGTTCTAATGCAGCTCTACATTCTACCTATCAGCTAACAGTCTCTGTATGAGATATAGATTACGGGATTTTATTGCCATATCAAAATAAAATTCTTTTGCCCTGAAATTTTTACTAGGGTTCCATCTACTTGTCTACTATCTACTGAAAGGTTTTCAGAGCAAACAAAGGTCTACAAGTCCGGGTAAAAATTGCGTGGTGAATTGCTGCAGAAATTCTATACAGACTGTGATAGAACGAATAGTCTGTCTTACTGGCACGATTGGGGGCATCAAATCACATTGTTTAGTCCTAAGATTTTAATTGGACACAGATTTCCTTTTCTACATGAAAATAGACCTAAATTTCGCAGCAATCCAATAAGCAGAAGTTGAGATAAAAATTAATTTATGAACAGCTGTAAAACTGCTTCAAATTCCAGTCCTAGAATTTGGTCTATTATCTTACAGATTTATTTTATGTATCAGTACCTTTTTCTTTTATTCCCAAATTTGGACAACAACTACATCTGAGTCTAGTTTTCAGAAAATCCAGCTTCGTCTAAAAAGACGTACGGGAACTCCAGTTATGAATTTTCTCACGACAACACGCTGAAAATCATAAGCTGTTTGGAAATCTGAGGTTTTCCAACTTTCCACAAGGATCAAAGTCTCTCTAATCCGAATTTGGGAATCTAAAATTGGTCCTCCTAACATTATTCTACATGTCAAAATTTCATCTATCCATGGTGAATAGGATGATCCAAGTCCATGGGTAAGATTGCAAGGGAAAAGATGAATCAAACCATCCTTCCTAAGGTTCGATTATGGTATTTCTCTCTTTCTCTTACTTCCTCTTTCTTTCTCTCTCTTCTTGTTCGAATTTCTCATAGGAAATTCTAGCAATGTCTGTTTGAATTTTAAGAGAGAGATCATGAAGAAGGAGAAGAAAAGAAAGGATAGAAAAAAGGGTCTTAGAGAGAAGAGAATTTCCACTAACCTTTACGAGGATAACACTCAAAGGAAGTCCCAAGTCTTGATGAGGAGGAAGAAGATGAAATCTTGATGCTCTCAAAAATTTCAGCCGAAGTCCAAAGGAGAGAGGAGATGGTTTTCACTTAATGAAGAAAAAACTGATGGAATGCACAAAAGGGGATTGTGCGCTCAAAGCATAGTTTGTTAGATTAAAGGTTTGATTTTGGAATTAAAAAGGAATGATTTAAGATCTCTAGGTTTCGTTTAGAGAGACCTTTGATTTTGTGGAAAGTTGGAAACTTCAGATTTCAAAACAACTTATGGTTCTTTGCAGACTATCACGAGAAAATTCATAACTGGAGTTCCCAGATGTCTTTTGAAACGAAACTTGATTTTATGGAAACTAGACTCATAGATCTAGTTGCTGTCCAAATTTGAGAACAAAAGGAGAAGGTTTGATACTTCGAAATTAATCTGTCTAAAGCAGTTTTACAACAGTTCACAAATAATTTTTTTTCTTGACTTGTCGGATTATTGCAAATCTTATGTTTATTTTCATCTAGACAAGGAGATCTATCTCTCGTTAAAATCTTAGGGCTAAACAATTTGATTTGATGCCCCAAATCGTGCATGCAATACAGATTGCTCGTTTTGTGCTAGTCTGTATAGAAATTCTGCAGCAGTTCATTGAGAATTTTTATCTGGACTTGTAGACCTTTGTTTGATCATATTTATTTATTTATTTATTTTTTGTGTAGATAGTGGACAAGTAGATAGAACTCCACCAAAAGGATTTGATTTGATAGGTTAATATAATTCCATAATCTAGACCTCAGACTGAGTCTGCTGGCTGATAGGTAGAATGTAGGGCTGATTAGAAGAACCATATCTCAGTCTTTGAAAATCGAAACCATGCAAAACTTGTGCTCAATCTCATGTACACAAAGAGACCTATCTGTGCTTAAAATTTGGGAGTTTTTCAGCAAGTATAGATAGGTCAAAGGTCACCTGCAAGATTAACATGCGTCCTAACTGCAACTTGTTTTGCAGTTCGTAACCGTCTCAGTAAAACAATGATATCTCGAGGTAGGAAACTCTGTTTTGTCAAAACGAGATATCTCTGGAATCCTCACTTAGAGACATCTATATATTGTATGAATCTGAGAATTTATTGAGTTTTGTGCAATTCCTAGAAAATTCAGCAAGTCTAGGAATTTTACATGGTATTGATTGAGAATTACCGTAGGCTTAATTCTAATTCTTGCCGATGTGTTTTAGATTGGTTAAGTGAACCAACTAGTGACCCTATGGTCTTGGATCAGTACTGGAGTGTTTGAGAACACCTTGGAAACCTTAGATCATAAATTAGAAATTTTGGTTTAAACCTATGATGAAACTAAGGTGGTTTTGGAACTTAAGAAAATTGCTAGAATAGATCTTTATTTGGTTTTGCTATGATTATTATTTAGCAAGCCTTGGGCCGTGATCGATTAAAAGAACTTCAAGTTTTACTCATGTGCACTTCACAACTCTAGGTGAGGGTAGCAATACACTACATATGTTAAATTTTTACATGATTCCTTATTTGCTGTGCAATGGAAATTATTGTGATATGATTTATGTGTTGTATGGAATGTAGTCATTAGACCCGAAAACAGGCTGAGTAATGACTAGCATGATGGTTACAATTTATTGCAAACTCACAGTAATGTAAAGGTGTATAGGCTAAACTGTTCCATTGGCCGTGAGTAAACTCAGTCTGTCCGGATATATGGATATTTAACCATTATCCTTTTTGAAAAAGGTCTAGTGATTATATTCGCTGAAAGTAGTGGTATGCTGCTTAGAATTTGAATGGATTGGTGTATCATGGATATTGTTAATGGAATTTCTCAATTACGAATCTTTACGTTACTACATTTCTATAATGAATGACTGCTATGTGATTTAATTTATGAGCATGTTGAGATGATGAATGTTGTGTTTATGATGGATGTGAATATTGGATATTGTGCTTACAATGATTCATAAATTCGTATAAGCCGATTATGAGGATTTTTGTGACAACTGATTATATGTGATAGGCATGCATTCTCATATTCATGGGATTGGGTATAGGGGTGTACAATCTAAGATTTGTCATGATGGCTACTTGGTGCATCAAGTGGAAAGGTTAGTGTCCCTCACTTTGGTGGGATGGCCACTACGGTGGTAGTCATGTATTCCATGACAAATCATGATGACTATTTCTTGGTGGTAGTTGTGTAGTCCTCACTTCGGTGGGATGGCCACCTAGGTGGTAGTGATTTATTCCTCACTTCAGTGGGATGGCCACTGGGTAATAGTAAAGGTGTATGGAGATGGGTGCATTGAGCATGTAGTTAGTGCAACGATTTGATAATGTCATTCTCATGGTCATGAACTTAGAATATGGAGGTGTCTTCCGTGATTTTGTCATGATGGCCACTTGGTGCATCAAGTGAAAGGTTGTGTATTCCTCACTTCTGTGGATGGACACTTCGGTGGTAGTTGGAAGTTGTGTATTCCTCACTTCGGTGGAAGTTGTGTATTCCTCACTTTGGTGGGAGATCCCCCAAGTCATAGAAGATAAGTTTGTGGAGATGGTTGCACCCTGCATTGAGCCGTTGACATTGGCATGGAGCATTTGTATTGAACACTAAAGTATAACAGTAAATGTGGTGAAATTTATTATACTCATTGTTCAGAAGAGTATGGATTGTGAAGGACAATTATTTCATGTAAATATATGTCTGTTATTATTTTTATGCGCACTTTGATTTGTGATATGGTTTGATTGTTATTTATGGTCTAGAACTCAAAAAGGAGTTTTGGTTTAATTTATGTTGGATTTGTGAGGCTTGGACAATAAGTCCAATGCCATTGAGGAAATTGAGTATATTAGAAATATTTTGCTATGATTGGGAATTGTGAGCACACTTGTGAGTTTAGCATTATACATGTTTAGTGGTTGATTTTACGAGTTTTGGAATTTTTAAAATCCAGACATGTTCATTTTAGTTTGAGAGTTGAGGGCTTGCAGAATTTGTTGGCATTAATTGAATTGTTATAAAATTGGGAAAAAAAATTTATGGCCACAAATTTGTGATGTAATACCCATTTAGCAAATAGTTAGTTATGGATTTCTTCAATAAGTCATGTCCCATTTTGATGCTGGAAGGGTGGGGCGTGACGAGTAGTTAAAAGTAGGTTGACAACCTAACCTAAACATGTCACGCCCTGCCCTTCCCCGACCTAAATGGGGCATGACTTACTTAAAGAATCCAAAACTAACTATTTACCTAAATGGGTCTTACATCACAAATTCGTGGCCGTAATTATTTTTTCCTTAAATCTAGACTATTACGATTGACAACTCAAGAAATAGTTGTGTTCATTTTACGTTGGATTTGTGAGGCTTGGATAATAAATCCAATGCCATTGAGAAATTTGAGTATAGGATATCTATTATTGCTATGGTTGGGAATGTGAGTGAACTTGTGAGTTTAGTATTATACATGTTTAGTTGTTGATTTTACGAGTTAGGGAAATTTTTAAATCATGTCTTGTTCATTTTAATTTGATAATTGAGGGCTTGAAGAATTCGTTGGCCTTGAATGAATTGTTATAAAATTGAGAAAAATTTTATGGCCACGAATTTGTGATGTAAGACCCGATTAGTAACGCAAGGAGTCGGGGTAACGCTTGTGATGCTGATGATGATCAAGAATCTGGTTAACCGAATGAATCCACTCCTGCTCACCTAAACTTTAACTTCTAACAGGCAATAGTGGTGTGGATGCACAGATATTCTGTTTCATTTATTGTTTGAATGTTAATGTTGCACAAATTCGTTTGAACAATACATTAAGCATTTTGACCATTAAAAAAAACAGAGAAAACGATTGAGCATTTTGCCATTTTAATAATAATAATAATAACAATAACCATTTAAAATGAGCAGGTTAAGTATTTTATCGAAGGCCCAAATGCGCTTGGCTAGGTTGGATGAGCTTCGGCAAGCAGCCAAAACAGGGGTGGAATTGCGTTTCGAGAAGGAACGCGAGGAGCTTGGCACAAAAGTTGAATCGCGTGTACAGCAGGCAGAGCTGAATCGGATGCTTTTACTGAAAGCTCATAGGCAACGACGGGCTGCAGTGCAAGAGCGTATGGCCCAATCTTTGTTCCAGCGGATGCTCCGGGAGAAGAAGTACAAAGAACGCATCCACACTACAATCTGCCAGAAACGTGCAGCTGCTGAGAAGAAGCGTCTGGGCTTATTGGAAGCGGAGAAGACACGAGCCCATGCAAGGGTAATGCAAGCACGGCGAGTAGCCAAAACTGTTTGTGTCCAGCGAGAGGTTGAGAGAAGAAGAATGAAAGATCAGCTGGAAGATCGGCTTCAAAGGGTATGTTAAGTGAAAGAGTTCTGTTGGTTATGTTTTTTGTGATATTGCTACTCAAGAAAAGTTCAACAATAAACAGGCCAAGAGACAAAGGGCAGAATATTTGAGGCACCGAGGAAGCCCCTATGGTTCTACTCGCATCAATTGGTGTAAGATGCAGAAGCATGGGGATTTCCTTTCTAGAAAATTAGCAAGGTATGTATGCATTTTTTTATGGGAAATATTTACTATCTAATTCTTTAGAAATAAACGTACAATTGGGTCTTAGATGCCTGTAAAGCTTCTACAATGTTTTATTTCTCATTCTCTCTCGCTCCTTCCCCACCTCCAAAACCATAGACAACTCTATCAATGGTTTGCAGCTTGGATTGCTGGGGGCATCTAACGGGAGGTTCTTGGTTTACTTTTCACTCGTTTTGCCTTTCAACCATGTTTTGAATTATGGAGATCAAGTTGTTATTTTCGTTCACACTTTTAAAGATCTGAAATTTAGCAGGAAAAAAAGTTTTTTATGGTAAATGTTTACTATTTAATTCTTTAGAGATAGGTGTTAAAAGTATGCCTGGATTCCTGTAATCTGAGCCTTTTCGATGGTGCTCCACACCATAAATGGGCATGTGATCCAAGCCATTAAATTGACACAGCTTGCAAATGGATGATTATTGCTAATTTTCTACAGTTTGGATGGCTTGGGGGAGATCTAATAGGGAGGTTTTTGGGTTACCTTCAACTGTGTATGTTTGGATGGCTCCCTAGATTTGCAGATTGTAGATTGAGTAATTGGCCCGATCAAACCTTGTGCCTCTCTCTTATTTATTTTGAAGTTGCACTCACAACTACATAAATATTCAGGTGCTGGAAGCGTTTTCTGAGGTCGAGAAGAACTACATTTGCGTTGGCTAAAGCTTATGAAGCCTTAGAAATCAATGAAAAGTCTGTCAGGTCAATGCCATTTGAGCAGCTTGCTGTTCGCATTGAATCAGCTGCAACCCTCCAGACAGTAAAAGTTTTAATGGATCGGTTGGAGAGTCGTGCAAGTCTTTCACAGGCCAAGTCATCAAACTTCAGTAACATAGATCATCTGCTCAAGCGCTTGGCTTCTCCAAACAGAAATGTTAAATCTAATAATGTGAGCAGGAGTAGAGTGGCAAAGAAAGTTTCATCTCCCAGTAAAGAAACGAAAATCCCAGAGGCAAATAAATTGCTCAGGTATCCAGCCAGACTTGTACTGTGTGCTTATATGATATTGGGTCATCCTGATGCTGTTTTCAGTGGGCAAGGGGAGCGTGAGATTGCACTTGCTGAGTCTGCAGCGAATTTCATTAGGGAGTTTGAGATGTTGATTAAGATAATAGTAGATGGAGGTTCACAGAGTAATAGTGCAAGTTCTTCAAGGCCGTCTTCTCCAGATTTAATGGTTGATGATTCAGGAAATCAAGAGTCTACTCCATTACCATGTCGACGGAACTTCAGATCGCAGCTAGCAGCTTTTGATGCAGCGTGGTGTTCTTATCTGTATTGCTTTGTGGCATGGAAGGTCAAGGATGCAAGGTCACTAGAGGAGGATTTAGTTAGAGCTGCTTGCCAACTTGAGCTCTCTATGATGCAAACATGCAAGCTAACTCCCGAAGGGGGCAGTGGTGACCTTACCCATGATATGAAGGCCATTCAGAAACAGGTTTTGATGTGCTTCTTACTTAAAAGTTGTTATTTCTGATTGATTTTAATCACAACTCCAGCTTAAACAGCTTTGTAGCTGGGCCTTGTTTAGATGCTTTTTAATAGTTCTCTCATTTGTGCAAGAGTAGTTTGATGCGAGGTGTCCATGATATTCAAGTTGATAAGGATATTTCCTCATTTTATTCTTCTAAACAATACTTTTATTGTTTTGTTGGTGATGTTAGGTTTCAGAAGATCAGAGACTTCTGCGGGAAAAGGTGCATCATCTTAGTGGTAATGCTGGAATTGAACGGATGGAATGTGCTCTCTCAGACGTGCGTTCAAAATATTTTGAATCAATGGAGAGTGGGAGCCCAACATTGTCTCCGTTTGCTCATATTTCATCTTCAACACCAAGTTCTTCAGATAGGCCTCTGGTTCCAGTCTCAGAGCAAAGTAGCCCAGTTGAAGGGAGGCCTAGTTCAAACCATGTTGTTCGTTCGTTGTTTAATGACTCTCTGCCTCAACCAAAAGTTGGTTTGGTAAACCCTGTGAATATAGATGATCCCATAAAGGAAAAATTAATCACTGAGAATGAACTGCTTGCTAATGAAATAATCCATGGAGGTCAATGCTTGTTTTCTGACAGCCTTGAAGCAGAAGATGAAAGCCATAAGGTTATCAAGGTAGGAATATTGTAAGTTATTAAAGGAATGGAGTTAATACTGATTTGTGAAACATTGTTACAAATTGGTCAACAGTTGTGGGATCATTTGGACCTTGCATTTCATGAATCAGAACCCGTCATCACATCCCCATTGGATCTTGTTCAACTATATGCCCATTTTGTTGGATGTATGAGGTGGTAGGGGCATGAATCAGAACGGATGGACCCCACTGCTGATATTGAATCATAATATCAGTTCAATCACAAGTAAGATCATTTGATGCTCTGTGGTGGAATCTGTTGGGGGCACATGAAGCATTTTAATGTTTCTTCCAACTTTTAACCATCAAGAAAAATAGTTCTTCTAATTTTATTTAGGCCTCTTTCTTCTTAAAAAGGTTTAACGGAATGTGGACCTGATTGGTAATTCACATGTATGCATTTTGCAAACACAACTTATTGCGTAATTGATGGCTGAACTTTACCTTCCCTAACTGGCAGGCTAAACTCAAAGAGACATTGGAGAAGGTTTTCTGGGATGGGATTGTTGAATCTTTGAAACAAGATGAACCTGACTATGGTCGAATAATCCAACTTGTAAAAGAGTTGAGAGATGAACTGTATGAGATGGTTCCTCAGAGTTGGAAGCAAGAAATCGTAGAAAGTATTGATGTTGATATTCTCTCCCAGGTAATCTACTGAAGGGTGTAATTAAAGTTTTTGAATAATCTAACTGATGCTTATTATCCACTATCAAGATGAAATCATAATGGCTGAGGTTCTGCTTTTCTTCCTCACTTACAAAATTAGTGTTGGTGATAAAGCAGTGGTTATTAATTTGGGGCATGAAGGGAAGAAAAGCAGCACACTTTTTTTTTTAATCTTTTGCCATGAAGGCTGGTGGAAGGATAGGAGTGAAAAATAATGAAGACATGGTGAAAGATGTGAGCCCCCTATCTGGAAAATATTCTTAGCTCTATATGGTTTGATTTGTTGTTGTGGTACTCTAGAAGACATTATGTATCTTTAGATTTTTCTTTCATCGATCATAGCTGCAACTAACATTAGCTCTATTACAGATGCTATTTTTAAATTTGCACTATGTTCTACCAAAACCTCTTTTTGAAACCATTTCTGTGACAATTTAGGTTCTTGAATCTGGAACCAATGACATGGAGTATCTTGGGAGAATCCTGGAGTATTCATTGATTACACTTCAGAAGCTTTCTGCTCCAGCAAATGAAGATGAGATGAAGAAGAACCACAAGAATCTATTAAGTGAATTATCAGAGATGGCTCAAGCAGATGAAAAATTGAAGAGATCTTTTGTCATTGCCGTGGTTAAGGGTCTGCGCTTCGTTTTAGAACAGATACAGGTTTGCTTCATTGCTTCTTCTTAATGACACTTTGTTGCATCCTTTTTAACAATTTGGAAAATTTATACTGGTAATGTAGAAATATAGTTGAACCAATACTATATATGATGTATTGTCTTGTGTTAGACAAATAACAAAATCAAAATATTTTGAAGTCTAAATTGTAAAAAATTTCAATGCAAACTTGTCTTTAGTATCAGGAGAGATGAAAATTTACAATATTTCCCTTGAAGTCTGAAATCATTCCTATTTGGCAGACACTCAAGCAGGAAATCAGCAAAGCTCGGATACGGCTCATGGAACCATTCATAAAAGGACCAGCTGGATTTGAATATCTGCAGAAGGCTTTTGCAGATCGCCATGGACATCCATCTGATGCTCTGATGTCTTTGCCTCTAACAAAGCAGTGGCTTGCATCTGTGTGGGGCAATGCAGAACAGGAATGGGAAGAGCATATGGATTCCCTCTCTTGCCTGACAGAAAGCCCTGAAGGATCTTCTCATGGTCTTCCTCCAGTGACCTCCCTTAGAACTGGTGGCAGTTTTTCAAAGATGGGGAATCATAGCCTGCCATTTGCTTCTGGTGTGACCTCTGTGACAGGTTTGGATGCTGAACTCAAGTGCCTATTATTTATAATGCATACTGCGTCAAGTGAACGGGTATTAAAGGCATTTCAGTGAGGATGCCTACTACGGAGACATCTGCAGAACTGTTTTGAAGATGCTTTGTCTTTTTGCATTTTTAATAGTTTATCTTTTGGAGCCAGGTTCTCAACAACCAGAATGCAAGGGAGAAAAGGTGGATGTGTTGGTGAGGCTTGGTTTGTTGAAGCTGGTGATTGGGATAGAGGGAATAATCCAAGAGAATTTGCCTGAGACTCTCAAGCTTAACTTTTCAAGGCTGAGGGCTATTCAAAGCCAGCTACAGAAGATCATTGTCATTACTACAAGGTGCATACCCTAACTTATTTCTGTGGGGTGCTTTTCGGTTTATCCTAGGGCCTGTTTGGTAGAAATTCTACTGAATTTATATTATCTTAGATGGTGGAATTAGCAATACCCTAATTTGGGGAATTAAAGAATTCTTGCATGTTCCATTTTATAGTTTTTGGGCTTTAGAATTATTGACTAGATTATGAGCATCCTAGAACCAAAGTAGATCAAGCTTTGGAGTTATTGCATATGCCTCAAGACGAGGATTTATAAATCTCATGGAATTGGAATCTTGTGGGATTTCATAATTGCACCCTGGAATTCATGTTCCACGGCCATGATATTTTCTTGTTGGGAATAATAAATACCATAAGACCTTTCAAAAAAAAATAAAAATAAATACCATTCGTGTCCAATTCTATCCAAGACTTCCAGCCCATATCAAACAGGCCTTTAGAAGCCGATGCAGTTTTTGCATCTCTAGATTTTGACCATGGTCATTCCACTTGGTTGGAATGTGGAAACTGAGAATCAGACTAAATGGAAGCTAGTCAAATATCTAACTGACTGGTGATTGTGTGGAAAAGCTTGATAACTCATCCTGCCAAAAGTGTCATCTGATTCTATGTTGCCCCAGACATCTGGGTCCCAATTGTTATTGAAAGTTTGTTGTTATACTTAAAAATGGTTTCTATGCAGAAACTGATTTACCTCTCTAGAGTCCATTACAAAAAGGAAACCAGTTTCTTATGTTTGATGGTGGGAAAATGGTTTCCGTATATCCATGTTTGGCATGCTTGTGTGGATACTACAACAAAAGCATGGATGTATGTATTTCATTTTTTACTAAGCTAGGATCCTAAATTGCATGGGTATGGGTGTCAGGTTCTTGACTCAGGAAAAAAATTGGGGACACGGCACCATATTTAAATAAATTTAATCTATATTTTATGTAAATGAAAATAAAGTGCAAAAATAACATTAAAAGAATATGTATCTTTTACCTATAAATAATTATGTTTGAATCAAGGTTGTCAAAATCGTACGAGTCGGAGGATCTGACGATTCAAATGCATCTTAAATCGGTATATTCTAAAAATCGCACGATTTTTTAGTTGACTCGCAAATCGTGTGATTTAACTCAATGAATCGTTGTCTCACATGATTTTGTGAAAGAAAGAAAGGAAAGGAAAGGGAAAAGATGCACGTTTTGGAAAGCACACCTTTTTTTCTTCATCTTTCCGCGCCTTCTTCTTCTTGTCTTTATTTTTTATTTTTCCTTTCCTTCTTCGTTTTTTTCCCTTCTTTTTCTCCATCGTCTATGTTATGTTTCCGCCGCTATTACTCTGGTTTTTGTTCTTATATTTTCTTCGCACTTAGGGTTTTACTTTTGTTAGGAACTTAGGACTATTTATACTTTATACATGAGAACCTTTTAATTTTGCGAGTTTCGCCTTCGTTTCGTACGTGCCTCTCTCCTTCTTTAGTTTTGTACGGGCCTCTGTTCTTCAGTTTCGCACTTAAGATTTTTTATACTGCTTTATACTTTTAAATTTTACAATCATTTTCTAATTTAATTAAAAAATATAGCTTTTATCTCTTTCAATTTTTTATACCAATTTTTTTTTAAAAAAAAAAAATCTAATTTTTATTTTTTTCTTAAATTATTTGATAAATGCTAATAAAATTTATTTAAATGTCTTTGATTTATTTGTTGATTTTTTGGGAGACTATTTTTAGATTTTTAATTTCTACTTTTCAGTTTTTATTAAAAAAATCTCTTTTATATTTTCTTTTAAAACTTTTGTAGCTAGTTTTGAAAAAATAAAAAGCTCTAAAAATGTGCTTTATTTTTTGAAAGAAAACTATTTGATTTATTTGTTGATTTCTTAAATTTATCAATACTTAATAATATATATATATATTCATATAAATATATTTTTGTATTCTTTTTTGTGGATGGCGAATTAAATAATTAGATTTTTGGGATTTTGGATAATAAAATTTTATGAATTGTGATGATTTGAAATGTGAAAACTTGATTTCTAATGCATTTTGATTTAATTTTGCATTTGTGTATTTTGTTATATATTCGTATTTTTGCATATTTAATTATATATTATGAGAAATTAAAAAATCATCTTATTATTCTATGTCATATTATATGTAATATGGTATAAATAATAATTTTAGAAAAAATATTATGAATCTTGCAATTCTACGATTCACGATCATGCTCCTAAACCGATTCACGATATGATTCGAGTTTGACAACCTTGATTTGAATATGAATGTTTTAATTAATATTTTAAAAGGATAAAGTTGTCGTAATATTTTAGTTATCTTAGAAAACAATATTAATGTGAGTATTCGAAATGTATGCAAGTGTTCGACATGGGTGTGTCACACTTGGGATCTCCATAATATGGATTTCTAAAATGTTTTCGTCCTTACACCTTTTTTAATATTATTGTAATTTTTATTTTATTTTTTTTAAAGAGATGTATGCCCTTTATTTTATTAATTTAAATATTCATTTTTTATCATTATTTTGTATATTAAAGTAAAATATTTAGTTATCAATATATTATGTAGAATCTATGAATCTTGCATTTGTTTGTATTTATCTAGCTCATTAATAATTACAAAAATATAAAATAAACATACCGTCAAGTCTAAAAACAGATTATAAAATGTGTTAAATAATGGATTTCCATACCCCTTGAATTAGGCAAGATAAAAACACAATGTACAGAGTATTGTAGAAGCCAGTTTAAATGTCATAGTACTATTTTGCAAAGTACTAAACAAGTAAACAAGAAATATAAATCTCTGAGAATGTATTTACTAAAAAAAGGCATATAAATAATAAGTTTGCTAACAAGTTAAGTTTCTCATAATTGTTTCAATCTACAATATGGCAAACTAATGCTAGCAACTCGTTTCATGGTGCATTGGTGGTATGGTATTAGAATTTTTCATGATTGACCTTTTGAAGCTTACCTTCTTCTTAATGTTATTGTCCTTGAGTTAAACTATAAGGAAAAATTTCTAGCTAGACTTATAATTCCTAAATGGGTTTATACCTGTTGGATGTGTTGCATATATAAATGGTAGTCGTTGGGTTGGGTTGGTTCTTTAACCTTCTTACCCAATACCTACATATTTGTAAATGGGTTCAATCGGATCTACCCATTTATAAATGGGTTTAGGGACACGTTTCCCATTTAATAAATCTTAGACCATGCCCTTTTAAAGTGGTCAGGTTCAGTTGGGTTAATTGGTCGGGTCAGATTTTACTAGGGTCTAATATGATCTCTATCTCTATCCTAAATGACAACCAAACAGGCCCTAAGTGTCTACTAAACAGACTGCAAATTTAGTTGTTTTTATCTCTGTTTAGTGGACACTTGGGGCCTGTTGGTTGTCATTTAGGATAGAGTGAGAATCATTTTCCTTCATATGAAAAGAGTATCTACTTTTTAAAGAGACTAAAAGGGGCACAAAAAACAAGAGCCAAAGTTATTATCAATTTTTTTTTTTCTGAACCATTCTTTTTCAACGAACAGACTGAATTTATCAGAATGAATCCTGTCAATGATTCTTGATTATTCTAGATATCAAATAGCCTTTCTTCAATATATTCCATTTATTATTGATCATGAATAGTTTTCTCTTGCATTTGTACAGCATGTTGGTTCTTCGTCAGCTCCTCCTCAGTGAGAAACTTGTGACCCATCCCTCCGATGTGGAACGCATAATCACAGATTCTGGTAAAAGGCTCTCAGAAGTCTTGGATCATGCCTCCGATGCAGGCATTGCAGAAATTGTTGAGACAGCAATGGGGCCATTGTACTCATATGAAAGTGATGGCAGCAACAAGGAGAGCCTACAATCAAGGAAGGCAATGATGGCCAGTATACTGTCTAAGAGCTTGCAAGCAGGAGATCCAGTATTTGTTAGGGTGTCCCTTGCAGTTTCCTTGGCTGCAAGGGGAAGTGTGCTAAGTGGTTGTGCAGCCCATGGGCAGAAACTAGTTGAGATGGCTCTGCGGCGGGTGGGGGCATCTGTTCTTTCAGAGCAGCTGATGGAGGCAACCAGCGTATTGGTTGTGGTGGCAACTGCTTCAGGTCGGGTTCATGGGCCATGGTACTCAAATTTGGTTGAAAGTATCTAATTATATTTGAAGTATTATCTCCATCATCTTGTACATAGAAATTGTATATACATATACAGTGGCGATTGTGTAGAGAGAAGGATGCGTAAAAATTGTGCCTATCAGATATTGGATGTGTACTTAGTTAAGTGTTAATTAAGGTGTAGACTGAAAAAACAGTTCTATTCTAGATGAAGTTGGGTTTAATTTTATTTGATTTTATTCTTTTGTGGTAAATAGCTTCATTGATTGGAAGTGAAGATCACAGGCAATAGCTTTGCTTCTATGTGCATTTAGGTCATAAGGTAGTGATATTGTAGAAAATGGTCACAGCAATGCACTTCTCGGCAATTTCATGTTCTCTGCGAGTTGGTTTGTGGTGCCAAATGAACCTCAAATATCAATGTCTTCACCAATCCCAGCCATCCAAGTGTGGTGATCTCGGCAAAATCTCCCGCGTCTTGTCGAAGAAATCTTCCTTTCTGTTCACATATGGTCAGGTGAATCCCAATCAATCTAAACCTATTTGAACTATATAGGGAAGGCGTTCTTTGATGCCAAAGATGTGTCATGTTGTGATTTGCTCAAGTTCACCCTTTCGCTCACTTCGGTTTGAAAAATGTCACATATTTTTATTATCTCCACTTAGAACAGTATTGACCTTCCCATTATTTTCCTCTCAAGATTTTGATAATAAGGATAATGTGAGACACAAGTTTGATGAAACTGGTGAAAAGTGAATCTTTGTGGGTTATAGCTCAAAATCAAAGGGCTATAAACTCTTTCATTTGAACAAAAACAAAGTGATTATTAGTAGAGATGTTCTTTTTAATAAGAAGGCGTTTTGGGATTATGAAGAAAAGAAAGTTCAAAGTCAAGTTATTGCTCTCAATGAAGAATTGGAGTTTGAAGAAAATGAATGTGAAATTGTTCATGATGTCCATCAATAAAAGACACCAATTGCTAGTCCACAATCATCACCAACTTCTACATCAAGTTCAAGTTTCTTATCTCCAAGTTCAACTCGAAGAAAAATGAGAAGTCTTACTGATGTTTATGCAAGTTGTAATTTTTGTGTTGTTGAACTGGAGATAATTTTTGTGTTGTTGAACCGGAGACCTTTGAAGAAGCAATTAAAGAAGCAACTTGGAAGAAGAAATTTATGTGATTGAGAAAAACAAAACTGGGGAGTTGGGGGAGAGGCCAAAAGACAAAGAAGTCATTGGTGTGAAGTGGATTTTCAAAACAAAATTGAATATGGATGGTTTTTTCAAAGAAATAAAGCAAGACTTGTGGCAAAAGGGCATTCTCAACAACCCGACATTGATTTTGATGAAACATTTTGCACCGGTAGCTCGGGTTGACACAATTAGAGTTCTTATTACCTTGGCGGCTCAAAAAGGTTGGTCTTTATACCAACTAGATATGAAATCGGCATTCTTGAATGGTGTATTGAATGAAGAGGTATATGTTGAACAACCTCAAGGCTTTGTTGCAAAAGGTGAAGAAGAAAACATATTCAAATTGAAGAAGACATTATATGACCTAAAACAAGCACCGTGGGCATGGCATAGTGAGATTAGTGCTTACTTTAATGAGAAAGGCTTTCAAAAAAACAAGAGTGAGCCAACCTTGTACATCAACACGCAAGGTAAAATCGATATTCTTATTGTTTCTCTTTATGTCGATGATTTGGTGTTTATTGGTAGTGATGAAATATAATTAAAGAATTTAAAGGAGAGATGATGAAAAAAATATGAAATGAGTGATATGTGACTCTTGTATTACTTCTTGGGCATTAAAGTTTGTCAAAATGAAGATGGTGTTTTTGTTTGCCAAAAGAAGTTTGCAAATACTCTCCTTGGAAAATTCAAAATGGGGAATTGCAAATCGGTAGCTACTCCTTTGGTCGTGAATGAAAAATTGGGAAAAGAAGATGGAAACAAAGAAGTTGATGCATCTCTCTATAGAAGCTTAGTTGAAAGTTTGTTATATTTGACGGCCACAAGACCGGACGTCATGTCTGCTACCAGTTTATGTATAAGCCAAGTCAAATTCATTTTAGGGCTGCTAAAAGAGTGCTAAGATACATACAAGGCACTCTTGATTTTGGGATTATGTATGAAAAAAAATATTGAGACAAAGTTGCTCGAGTTTTGTGATAGTGATTGGGGCGGTTGTTTTGATGATATGAGAAGTACTTTCGGTTATGCATTCTCTCTTGGTTTCGGTGTATTTTCATGGACATCCAAGAAGCAACAAACCGTGGCACAATCCACTACCGATGCCACAATATATTTCGGCATCATTAGCAACTTCTCAAGCTATATGGGTAAGAAGAATCTTAGAAGATTTTGGTGAAAAACAAGAAGAATCTACTCCAATCCTTTGTAACAACAAATTGGCCATTGCAATGACAACAAATCCCGTTTACCATAGCCGCACAAAACATATTACCATCAAGCATCATTTCATTAGAGAGGCCATGGAAAATGATGAGTTTCAAGTCAAGTATTGCAAAACTGAAGACCAAGTGGCAAGTATCTTCACCAAAGTGCTTCCAAAAGATAAGTTTTAATTTCTTAGAGAAATGTTGGGTATTCAACCACAAGGCATTAAGGGGGAGTGTTAAAACTAATGCCTTATCAGTTTTTTGGTTATGTTTTTAGTTTATACCCATTTTAGTCATTTTGGTTGATATATTGTAGATGCTAGCTTTTGCCACATGTATGGCTATGATGGTTTGTAAAAAGAATCCCTTTAAGTTTATGGAAATAGGAGGAGGAAAAAAAAGCATCCCCTTTTTTGCTTTTAACCTTATCCATTCATCTTCTCCATTTTACATTGCTTGAGTTGTTTTGGATAAACAAAGGCTGAAACTACAGCCAATAGTGGCTTGGAGACCTAGCTCTGATACTACTCATATGATTAGACTTCTAACCCAAAAGACTAGCCTAATAGGTGGAGTGATTTAGTCTCAAATAATCCTTTGTTTCCCCACTCACAATCGATGTCTGACTGTCATTCACACCCCAACAATTGTAAGAGGCTTGTTCGCCTTGATCATAAAAAATGTTGTGGTATAAATTAACTTAAAGGATTATATAAGAGTATTCTCTTCTAGTAACATTAAAAAGCTCCTAAATGTTAGGTATAAATTGCATGGGGTCTTTGGCAAAGAGCACTTGTATGCAACTCTCAACTCATGTTATGCCACCCCATTTCTGTCTCATATGTTTTTTTTTTTTTTTCTTTTGTCTCATATAGTTTACGAAGGGACTGGAAGTTTCAATCTTTCAAGGACTCCGAAGGCCTTGCTGGTGGACAGAATCGATCCAAGTAATGATAATTTTGTCCATCTAGATAATATTATAGAGTTTTCAAGGGGTGGCCATTCTAACACGGGCAAAATCTTTTAGGAGACATGGGATGGAGTGAAATGCCCATTTTACCCCTACTGATGCACCGCTCAAGAAGTATCGGTGCACCGATAATATGCCGCTCTGCATGTATATGTTCTGCATACCGGTGCACCGGTACTTGTTGAGCGGTGCACCGATAGGGATAAAATGAGCATTTCACTCCATCCCGTATCTCCTAAAAGATTTTACCTGTGATATCCTGATCCATGAGCTAGAGGCCAGGCCCTAGAAGGGCTAGTCCATGTGAAACTGGGCCCTGTCAGTAGGACCAACAGTGTGAGCCGGTCGGAGTCGACAAGACTAGCAAGTAGGAATGAGTGTGGGAATTTTGGAGAGTCCCACATCGGAAGTTGAGGACTTCTGGATGGCGTTTATAAGTGGTTGCCCATCCTTAACTCGTGTGAAGCGTTTTGGGCCTACAGGGTTGGGCCGTCCCAATGGCAAAACCGTGAGGGCCATGTTTTTGACCTAGAGCAGACAATTTCACATTGAGTTGGACCCTAAGCCCTGTTCACGGGTTGGGTCATTACAAATTTGGTATCAGAGCTCTGAGTTCTACACTCGGACTGTGTGGGTTCGCTTCCTTCCAGTGAGTTCGTTGGGTCGAGTCGAGGGTGGCTATGGGCGTTAATAGGGTGGATTGTGATATCCTGACCCATGAGCCAAAGGCCAGGCCATAGAAGGGTTGATCCAAGTGAAATTGGGCCCTATCGGTCGGACCAGCAGTGTGGGCCAGTCGGATCCGACAAGCCCAGCAAGTGGGAGTGAGTGTGGGAATTTTAGAGAGTCCCACGTCGGAAGTTGAGGACTTCCGGATGGGGTTTATAAGTGGTTGCCCATCCTTAACTCGTGTGACGTGTTTTGGGCCTTACCAGGTTGGGTCCGGCCCAAAGGCAACACCGTGAGGATCATGTTTTTGGACCCAGAGCGGACAATTTCACATTGAGTTGGACCCTAAGCTCTATTCACAGGTCAGGTCGTTACATTGCATGTGTTAGGATTGGCGCCCTTTTCAAGAAATGACCATTTTACCATCAACTTGAAAAAGTTATATTTAATCTTTGATCATACATATCACTACAGATGGCTTTATTTGTTGATTAATGACAACCCTTTTGATTTATGCTTGGTATAAATGTAATTTTTTATTATTTTTTTGTTAAAGATTTAATTAAATGTATATCATTTATGACATTGGGTTTCGCTATTATCACCTAAGATCATCAAGATAAAAAGTTCCACTTGATTAATTAGTTGTACTATGTTAAAATTCATTGATGACTTTGCAATGTAGGATTTAGATCAAAAGAATCCACTTAATTAGATGAATTTTATTGAAATTTAAATACATACGACTAGATATTCTTAAAATTAAGAGAAACCAATTTTGGACCATCAATTCTTTAGGGCTAAAATTTGAAAGTTTAGAATTTAGAAATTGCTAATTGAGATGTCATTGCTCTTGTAGAACTTCGGACAAATCATTGTATTGTGTATGCAGTGTAATGTCGTAAATAAAGATCATTTTAAATACTTGTTTATTTCTCTCTTATCTCACGTAGACATAATTGTGGCTTTCCTATAACATACATTTGGATATCCTACTCCACATTAGAGGTGAGCCTAAATCACTAATAAATAATTTTTTCACTCCATAATTTTTTTATTGGAACAAATCCGTCAAACTCACTAAATTTAATCTTAATTTATCATTTTAATTTTATTCATTTTTTATTAATTTATTTTATAATTTAAATAATAATATGATAAAATTAGATCAAATTCTTGCAAAGCCTAGCAGGCTTCAGTGGACTCGGGTTTCCGTAAATATCTGAATTTGGGTTGCCATAGAGCATAGCCTGGCCTAAACCGAGAGTAAAAACTCAAATATCGATGTAGAACTCAAAGTTGACTATTAAAAACATAGAGTAAAGAAAAAAAAAATTATACTCCCTCTGTTCCATTTTAGTTGTCTGATTTGAAACATTTATATTTTTTTAAGGAACTTTCTACATAAGACTAGCACTCCATGTGATTTCATCCATTTTTAACACACTTTATGTCACTCTAATATGAATGAGACAACTATTTTAGGACAATCTCAAAATCTATATCAGACAACTAAATTGGGAAAGAAAGAATAATAGATAATAGAGCAATTCGTATTTTAACTTATAAGTTTTCACAAAGTCAAATATCAACGTAGAACCAATGTTATCAAACCCAACCGGCCCCACCCGCAGGTGAACCGGCGGGTCGACCGTGTCTGGTTAAAAGAAGGGTCGTGTAACACCCCCATCCCGTTACGGGAGCGTTATCTCCGAAACACCTCAAAAAGTCGCAAAAGACGAATATCGGATCTAATTTTTTTTTTTTTTGTAACGGGGTACTACCTCCCGCTCACAAACCACAAGTCCATAATGACAAGAAGCATAACAAACGACCTTTGATTAGCTGAACATAGTTATACAGTCATCCAAACAAACATGTAATAATAAGTCTATGCAAAATAGAGTCTCTCAAATTTAAAACATAAACATGGACATAAATGTTTTAACTACTACTGCTTCTCCTCAGGTACTTACTCAAAGGGCCTGCCCGGCTCCTCTGCGATCGGGATACCAAAAAGGTAAGGGATGAACTAACCATCCTAGTGAAAGGATAAAACATATCACATGTCAGTAACATAATAGATACCACATGTGTGAAATAGAGTAAACATCATAATAGAAAGATGTATATGTACATGAGTATTCAAATATACTACTAACCAATGGTCCCACTAACCAATCCGGGATATCACCTCCATAACTCACAATGGCCCTCCAACAACTCCGGTCTCCCTACCAATGCAAATGGGAGACCATACAATATACAACTGCCTCAACTGTAGGATTGCAACGGGGAAACTCGCATCCCCTATAGGGTCTCAACTGCCGAAGCATAATGGGGAAGCTAATATCAAGGGCAGACACCTCAACCACCAGAATGCAACGAGAAGACCTGCATCCCCTATGGGGGTTTCAACCGTCGGAGTGTAACGGAGAAGTCCTCCCAACAACCAACGTCATTGCATCATCATAACCATATACACATAAATAATGCATCCATTACAACACCCAACAATATGTCTTTCGTTGTGGATTACCTTTCATACCTGTACATGTTATCATAATCATGTACAACAACATAACCTACCCCATTATTATAACCATATACACATAAACAGTCCCTCCATTACAACACCCAACTGCACACTGTCCGTTGTGGGCTATCTCCCATACTTGCACATGTTATCATAATCATTTATAACAACATAACTCATCACATCATCATAACCATATACGCATATAAATAGTCCATCCATTACAACACCCAATGGCACGATGTCCGTTGTGGATTACCTCATATACCTGCATATGTTATCATAATCATATATAACATGATAACCACATTCTAATATAGCTAGCCGAAATCAGTATCATACTCCATCAGGTAAAATCAATAGCTCATAATGGATTACTTAAAATACACATCTCCATGTCTGACATAATTATATTTGCATCTCATAAATAAACATTCAATGCATCACCAACACCTTCCGAGTATCACATTCAATATTTGTTTATTCAGTTAGAATTTTCCACAATTGCACATAGTTGAAGGGAGTACACTCGAGCCGATCCCTTGCTACATGTTCAATTTCAACGGTTTCCCCTCTACCTAGTGGCTTAGAAAATAAAGGGTCCAGTTCAAGTCACTCCATGTCCAGGAATAGATATTTTTGAATTATGCAAGTGCATGCTAAATCGTGATAAGTCCCCTCACAGAGTGTAGAGTCGAAAATCCGAAGCGGACAAGCGCCTTGATGGGTTGAAAGAACCTCACTTTGGTCAAACAAGAAATGGCGAATAAGTAAATAAAGTAAAACAGGTTAAAACGAGAATGGACTGAAAACGAGCTCTGAAAAGGGTCGGGCCTGAAAATGGGCTTTGAAAAGGGTCGGGTCTAAAAATAGGCCCGGAAAAGGGTCGGACTTGAAAATGGGCCAGCTGGAGGTGGGTTGAATTGGGTCAGGGCCTGGCTGGGCCAGATCCAACTGGGCCAGGACTGGACCAGATCTGAACCAGTCTGTTGGGTCGGGTCTGGGCCTGTGGGCCGGGCAATTGGATCACAACCCAAGCCCAAGAACTGGGTCAACCCAAAAGCCCAACTGATTCGACTCAAACTTGTTGAGTCGACTCGGTCACTCAACTGAGTCGAAGGTGGGGGAAAAGGGGAGATGGAAAACGAGATTAAGGAGAAGAAAAATGGAAGAAGGAGAGTACTTGGAAGGTGAGCATTGGCAACCTTGGGCGGCGAAAGGGGGCGTCGAGCTCCAACCGGCCGGAGAAAGGGATGCTTGCACCGACGGAGGGAAGGAAGATGAAGAATTAGGGAAGTGAGACTGTAGAGAAAGAGGGTTGAAGAGAGAGAGAGAAATGAGAAGATGCTGAAAGAGAGAGAAAGAGAGGTCAAGAAGAGAGAATGATAGTCACCGCAGGGAGAAGACAAAGGGTTGCGGAGGCACTGTAGTTGAGACGCTACAGTGCTACCAAAAAGAGGTTTTAGGAGGGGGAGTGTTAGGGTTTTGGGTTTGAAACTTCTCCTTTTTTTACAAGATCTCATAAAAATCAAAACCCACTATATATTTATCTATTTATATATATATATATATATATATATATATATATATATATATATATATATATATATTTATATTATTTATTTAACAACTTAAAACTTAATTTATGTTCCATTTCGAAAAGAAAATAAATCTCGAAATGCATGAAAATGAATTTCAAAACCAACATGGCATTTTCCATAAAACAAATCGAAAACCCAAAAAAATCCTAAACGTCGGACGTCGAGAAAGAATGTGTGAATTTTTAAATGTTCTTTTTTTCATGATGGAACACACAATAATTACAAAATTACTAAAATGCTCTTTCAAGTTCTCGAACTCGAAGTAAGATAAACTTGAGTCCACCGCGGGACCCATACCACTCCCAAAGTTACCAAGGTCCTGAAAACAACTCAAAGATTCACAAATCTCTCAAAAATCAGGAAAAAAAACAAAACAGGTCATTACAGGTCGGGTATATTTAAAACCCATATGGATTTAAAACCCGTAAATACCCTCCCCAACCTGTGGTTCAACCCGGGTTATCACATAAACCCGTGACCTGTTTAAACTTAAAACCGATTTTTTTTTTTTTTTTAAAAAAAAGAAGTAAAAACAACTGGGAGCCTGAGATATGGTGATTTTATCACTTGCACGGTGATGAAGAATAAGTCGGGGCTAGGGAGTGGCATGCGATGGCAATGGTGAAGGCCACTGTCGCTTCTCCACATTGAAAAAGAATGAGGGCCACTACAATTTGGGGGTTGGCTGCCGTCCTTCTCCCCATTGAAAAAGAATAGAAGAGCCACTAGGGTTTGGGGGTTTGTTAAAGAAATAAAGGAAGTGTCGGCTTGAGAGGAGTTTTTAGTCAAACTACTTGATAAGAAATAAACTGCCGTTGTAGGTCACCAAAACTCCTCCACCCTTCTAGACTTTTCCATTAGGGACCTATCATAGAGATTAAGCTATTCTCATACTCATGAAATGAGATATTCCATGTACATGGTAACTAGATGCAACATTAGTTAAATGAAAAAATCAATTATTTTTTTGATTTTTTTATTTGATGGAAATTTATAAAATGGATGATTTAAATAAAAAGTATTTATATTCTTATTTGTTATCCATTTATAATTTTATAATAATATTATGAGATTGTAATAAATTATATAATGTAGAATTTTGGTATTTGAATATGTTTATTTTTCAATTTAAATTTGGCATAAGACTCATCCATTTCGTCAAAAACAAATGAATCTAAACACATGTAATAGTCTATTGCAGCAACCTAGAGTAAATTATAGAGCATAAGATTTTTACAAAAGAACACAAAAGCTCTATTTAGCGATTATATATGTACGATTACATCTGATATATTATCTTTTTTTTTTAAAATTATTTTAAGATGATTTATAAAAAAATAATATTGGATTAAAATTAGATATGATAAGCCACATGCAGATCAAAATTTGAATCTAAATTTTAATTTTTAGCTACTTGATTTTACTAGTCAAAGTCACATTTTATTTTTTAAAAAAATTTTAGTTAAAAATTTTATTTCAACTCATCAATTAAATATTATTTAATATAATATTTATGGCACAAGTTTGACCGAGTTTGACCACAGTTGACCCCAGTCGAACCATATTTGACTTAACCTTCTATCGAGGCGGATCGCTTTACGGGTCAGTTTTTAAAACATTGGATAGAGCTCAAAATATCGAAACTCCAAGTATACGAAACTTTCACATGACGAGCAATCATGCCGATGAATTAGTTGCTTGCTGAAAAAAAAGTTATCTTAACTCTCTTTTATATTACCAGATAAGGATTTGATAGTTATTATGACTAATCTAAAAGTGAGAATAAAATAAAGATTAGTTCATGTGGGGAGGAGATAGAATACGAATATAAGTTAAAAGTAGATTTTTTAAATGATAAATAAAGCTTCTTCAGATTATGGTAAACCAATTTTCAATATATTATTCCTTACGAAATATAGTTTGTTTAGACCCGAAAATAGCTGCACTATTTAATTTTGACTACTAAGTCTGCATTTTAAATTCTATAACGATAAATAATTGGGAAAAAGAAAGACTTCAGATTCGATGCAAAAAAGAATATTAGCCAGGCGCCACCAACGATTAAGCAAACGCTTTCCCATTTCTCATTTCCATAAATTTAACTATTACCTAAGTTTATGCATATATGACCATACCTCATTGCTGAATTAAACGGTTGAAGATAATAACTTCTACCGATGGTTCAAATTGAAAGACCAAAACTAGTTTTGAGTTTGTTGGATAGGATTCACTTTCAATTCTCTTGTAACGCCCCGCCTTGCAATGAAACCGTGACATCGACACATCACGATCCGTAACGTGGAGAAAGCGTAGGATTATATTTAAAATTTCAATTCTTATCACTATACACAATGGGGAGAACTAAATTCCTATGTATAGCAAGTGTTCAAGATTTCTACCAAAATTTCGACAAAGTCTCTCCTAAAAGTTGGACATTTGAGAAAATTTATTCCCTACGTTTTTATATCAATTCACCAGCCAAATCATAGCAATAATATTTGTCCAAATAACATTAAAATTATTACGTGCTCCACTCAAACACATTGGAGTTACGTACTAATCAAAGTAACTTACTATAATTCAGGAATTCTCAAATATTATATTTCAATTCTATTAAAATGGTCAAACTCGAATAAGAGAAATCAAGTAAAGGAGTTTTTATTGTAATCCACTTCTCCTTGGTTTAAGCATCTTCTTGGGGTTCTTCAAAGCCCACTTCCATGGCGTTGCTTGAAAATGGTAAGGGGTGAGTTACACTAGTCTAGTAACGTAAAAGCAACACACTACTAGAATTATAGCATATTTAATTAGACCAATGAAATCTCATTTTATCCATCACCAAGATAGATAAGCAAGCACCACATGTATAGCATATGACAATCATTTACACAAGTCAAATCACAAATCATCATATAGACGTATCTCGTGCAAAATGCAACTCTACATGATGGACTCAATGATCATTGCCAACTCAACTCACATATGCCCATGCACTCTCGGACACTACGCGGTGCATGTGGTACTCTCACACATGCCAAAACAACCATGTCCCCATCTGGCACATATGGTACTCTCTCGTATGTCCATACAATCACACCTACGACGCGACGTATATGGTAATCTCATGTATACCAACGCAGTCGTACTCATCAACACTCGCAACGCGGCGCACATGGTACTCTCACACGTGCCAACACAGTTGCGCTATGATGCGGTGCACATGCTACTCTCACATGTGCCAACACAGTCATTCACGTGATGTGGCGCATACAGTACTCTCATGTATGCCAACACCGTCACTCAAACACCCATACTCATGCTCATGTCCCTACATGCAAGCTAAATGCAATCACACTAGCAGGACATGCGTAACTCAATTAACATCATGTTACATGGGTAGTCATCATTTTTATTATCACATAATCATCAAGATAGAGATTTCCATAACCAATATATACATATCAAAGTGGAGTAAGATACACTTTTAACAAACATATCCAACCATAGTATTATTCATATCAGGGCCGACCAGACATAAGTTGAGGCCTAAAGCAAAAAATCTAAACGTGCCTTCTTTGTATTTAATATATTATTATAAGTAGTATTTAATTAAAATTTTAGTTATATATAATAAAAAAGAATCTGAAAAAAATTTCGGGCCTTTTTTTAACACTCTTGCAAGCTGAAATTTGGGCCTCCCTAATAGGGTTTTGCAGTAAGGTTATCAATAATTTTGGGTCTTCCAATATTTGGGGCCTTAAACAACCACTTTTGTTGCCTTTGGGTAGAGCCAACCCTGATTCATATTAACCATAGCATGACGTGCAACTCCATCACACTTACTTATCACACATATCCATAATAGAATAACATATCCACAATAGAATAAAACACATAATTAATCTAACATATAACCATAACATGCTTCATATCTATCACATCACAACATATACTTTCATCTATCACATATACCATATCTTAACATGTAATTGCATCTTAGTACAACAAGAATTCCATCAAAGTCTCTAATAAGAAATTTAGAACACATATAATTTAGATATAAATTATTGTGTGTTGTAACCCCCACCTCTAAGTGGTCGTGAAAAAACACATTGAATGAGAAAGCCCACTTTGGATCGAAGGGGCTGCTTTCTTGTCTGACTAATGGTGGATTTCCAGAAAAAGCTACAATAATGAAATTTTAAATATGACTCTGTTAACTCAATGACTCCGCAACTGGATTTAATTCATTAACAACTGAATTGAACAGGATTTCCAAAATAGAACAGCAATAATAAAAAAGGGGGAATGGATTGAAATAGGCCCAAGGGAAAATAAACATCCCAAAGAAAATCGATTAATAACATTTAAACTAAAGGTCGATGGGCACTAACACCCCCAGCAAGAAACTAATTATGAAAAAAATGTGCCAATTGGAACAATGATTTTTAAGCCATTAGATAAAATAGAAGTAGTCAATGGTTTGCAATTTAAAACAATAACTAGTGAAATAAATACTAAATAGATGATTTTGAATTTTTTTCAAACATTATTTAGTTTAATGAGATAAAAGCATGTGATAAATCACTACCATAATGTCCTGGCTGAAAAAATAGAATGAAGCTTCATGTGGCTGGAGCGAGGGCAGCAGGGTATCTGGAACAAAAAGGGTTGGACGATGGTTTTGGTTTCTAACATTACTCAACTTTTGCTTTGGAATAAGGGTAATGTTATCGACACGCCCAAATTCTCTCTATGTAGACCCTTATCTCTACTTTCCTCTTTTAGCCCTCTCTTAATTCCGTACATGCGCAATTTACCACCTCCGTGTGCAGTAACGCACGCTTGCTCTTTTCGAGGGTCGTTCCATCTCCTCTCTAAAGCTTGGGTTTCTCTTCTTCTCTCTCCCTTCCCACACAACACCCAGACATCCATTGTCATCGATGTTGAGGTAATTTTCTCAATATTTTCTCTTTTTTCTTTCAATAATCTCTTTATCTGTTGTGGGTGGCTTGAATCAAATCCTAAAATTGGGTAAGTAGCCAGGTTCGGCAGTTTCCAAATACCGATTGTACTGTTGATAGACTCGGTAACGGCAACTACTATAAAGATGGGGATTGTGGGACTTCATATTTAATTGGTAATTGCTTAATAAATAAATAACAATTAGTGGAATAAGACAGGTCTGTATTAAGAAGGTTTGTTGGGTTTTTAGAAGGCAGCCACGTGGAGATGTGTTGTATGAATGGGCTGGATAAATATAAAAGGCATCCTCATATAGCACATACGGTGATGGCTATGCTTGTGCTTTCCTAAGCAACAAGGTTACATCTCATATAGCCTTGATATTAGGGATCTTCAGTGGGCCCATGAGAGACATTCGTTGATTGTATGATTGTTTTTTGGGTGTTTATATTATATATATATACATAGACATGCAGAGAAATTCTAAGAGGATTACACGAGACAAAGAGAAGGGCAGGCTGACATACAGAGTGACCACGACTGAGATTAGTTGACAAGGATTATTGTATACAGCAGTACAGTTCCGTGGAGGAACAACAGATCCAAAGAGGGTATCTGCAAGGCACAAGCGTGTGCTTCAACCAATCTCAGACTGAGAGGTGTGGTCTTGCCGCAGGATACACATAGATTCAAAGCTGATAGAGAGGGGGATTGACGTGCGGGAGAGATCTATTGCAGTGGACAGAAATCAACTGTGTTGTGTTGGGTTTGATTTGGTTCTCTTATGAATCTATTCTTGTATGTGTATATCTCATTATTTCTCTCTTAATAAAATATTATCACGCTGTGTGGATGTAGGCCGGGTGGGCCGAACCACGTAAATTGTCGGTGTTTGTTTGTGTTTATTTTCCCCGTTCCATTCTGGTTTATTTCATATAAAAGCGCTAACAAGTGATATCAGTAGCTTTGGTTGGAGACTAGAGACTCGTGGATGAATGGAATAAAACACAGTAGAGAAGCTTTGGGTTGTTGGAGGAGATGAAGACCAATACCGCCCGCATGATTATTCTTAATGGAGCAAACTGCTTAATGTGGAAGGAAAAGATGGGAGATCTTCTGTATTATAGGGATCTCTACAAAACGATAGAAGGGAGACAGAAGGTGTCAGTGGCAGAATATTCTGATGATAAAGGGACGGCAACACTGAAGGTCTAGATGTCTGATGACGAATGGAATGATCTTGATCAGAAGTGCCTCGGTTTTATTCTGCAGTGGATGGATGATAGTGTGTTTCATCTAGTGGCCACTGAGACGACGGTGCAATCTCTCTGGAAGAAATTTGAGGGATTATATGCCAGAAAGATTGCGGGCAACAAGGAGTTCTTAATCAGAGAGTTGGTGAATTTGAAGTACAATGAACGTACTTCGATTACGGAGCATTTGAATTAGACGCAGAGTATAATCAATCAACTCTCATCCATGAAGATGGTTTTTGATGGTGAGTTGCAGGCCCTATTACTTCTCACTTCCATACCTGATAGTTGGGAGACCTTGGTATGTCACTCAGCAATTCAGGGCCAGATGGTGTTGTCACTATGAACTCCGTGACAAGTAGTTTGCTGAATGAGGAGATAAGAAGAAAGTCTTTGGTGGGTCTTTCTCAGACACAAGCTCTCTTTATAGAGAGTAGGGGGAGAAACAAAAGCAAGAAACTTCAAGACTGTGACAAGCTCAGGGGGTCAAGGTCAAAATCTAGATGGAGTGGTGAAGGAAAGCTTAGACGTTTTTACTGTGAGAAAAAGGGCATAAGATGATGGATTGCAACCAGAAGAAGCGTGATCTGGAGGACTGATCGCACAGTTCATATCAAACAAGTGCCCTACAGGGTGACACAAACAATGATGTAGGTGTTATTGTGTGCACAGTCACCAGAGGTATGGATAATGCAACTGATCAATGGATTCTAGATTCTGGATGTTCTTACCATATGTGTCCACGCAGAGAGTCATTTGACAAATACAAACCCTGTGATGAGGGACCTGTCTATATGGGCAATGGTGCGAGTTGCAAAACCATTGGTGTTGGGATAGTCAAAATCAAGACGTTCGATGGCATGGTGAGTACATTGGAGAATGAGCATCATGTTTCTGAGTTAAAGAAAAACTTGATTTCCTTGGGGACACTGGACACTGATGGGTTTACCTTCAAGTCAAAGAATGAGGCTCTTAGAGTTACTAAAGGAGACATGATTGTCATGAAGGGAAAAAAGGAAAACAATCTATACACACTGGTGGGGAGTACAGTAATCGACCAGCAGAAGGATCCTACTAGTCGGGCTGTCGGAAGAAGGAAAAGACGGAAAACAATTTGTACACACTGGTGGAGAGTACAGTAATCGACAGGCAGATGGATCCTATTAGTCGGGCTGCATGAAGAAGGAAAAGAAGAAACAAAAAGTCAATAGACAGATATGACTTGAAAAACAAAGTCTCTTTTGCAGGTTGTGATGATCCGTCCAAGTTCCATGATGTAAGCGGAGATCGAAAAACAAAGGGGACGAAAAATCACATAGAGAAAGAGGTGGCGGGTCCGACACAGTCGATGGTGGGTGTAACAAAGCCGGTGACGGGCGTCAAGTTTGGCAACTTCTTTTAATTAAAGAAGATAGGTGGAGCATCCCAGAGAGTGGGGATGCTCACATCTCACAGAGATGCAAAGATTGCAGCTGCAGGTGGAGTAGGGCCGAGAGCGGCCAGTGTGCTCGGAGGTTCGGAGTTGTCTAGGTGCAGTGGAGGATGGTGTTTCAGTTCGTCTCTGGAGGATTGGTGATTTCTCGTCAAGGTGGAGATTGTTGTGGGGCTCGAATCAAATCTTAAAATTAGGTAAGTCTCCAAGTTCAGCAGTATCCAAATACCGATTGTACTGTTGATAGACTCGGTCACAGCAACTGCTATAAAGATGGGGATTGTGGGACTTCATATTTAATTGGTAATTTCTTAATAAATAAATAGCAATTAGTGGAATAAGGCAGGTCTGTATTAAGAAGGTTTTTTGGGTTTTTAAAAGGCAGCCACGTGGAGATGTGTTGTATGAATGGAGTGGCTGGATAAAAATAAAAGGCAGCCTCATATAGCACATGCGGTGATGGCTATGCTTGTGCTTTCCTAAGCAACAAGCTTACATCTCATATGGCCTTGATATTAGGGATCTTAAGTGGGCCCATGAGAGACATTCGTTGATTGCATGATTGTTTCTTGGGTGTATATATTATATATGTATATACATAGACATGCAGAGAAATTCTAAGAGGACTACACGAGACAAAGAGAAGGGCAGGTTGACATATAGAGTGACCATATAACGACCTGACCCTTGAACAGGGCTTAGGGTCCAACTCAGTATGAAATTGTCTGCTCTGGGTCCAAAAACATGGCCCTCACAGTTTTGCCTTTGAGCCTGATCCAACTCGGTAGGCCCAAAATGCGTTACACTTGAGTGAAGGGGGATACCACTTATAGACCCCATTAGAAAGTTCTTCACTTCTGATATGGGACTCTGCAAAGCTCCCACACGCCCAACCACTGCTGGACTGTCGGATCCAACTGGCCCACACTGCTTGTCTGACAGACAGGGCCCAGTTTCACTTGGATCAGCCCTTCTAGGGCCTGGCCTCAGGCTCATCGATCAAGATATCACGATCCACCCCCTAAAGTCCAAAGCCGCCCCTGGCTCGACCCAATGAACGCAGTGAAAGAAAGTAAGCCCACATAGTCTGAATGTAGAAATCGTAGCTCTGATACCAAATTTGTAACAACCCGACCCATGAACAGGGTTTAGAGTCTAACTCAATGTGAAATTGTTCGTTCTGGGTACAAAAACATGGTCCTCACAGTTTTGCCCTTGGGCCTGACCCAACCCGGTGGGCCTGAAACGTGTCACACCTGTGTGAAGGGGGTTACCACTTATAAACCCTATCAGGAAGTTTCTCACTTCCGATGTGGGACTCTGCAAAGCTCTCACACGCCCAACCACTGCTGGGCTGTAGGGTTCGACCGGCCCACACTGCTGGTCCGACCAACAGGGCCAGATTCACTTGGATCGGCTCCTCTAGGGCTTGGCCTCTGGCTTATGGGTCAGAATATCACAGACCACAACTGAGATTAGGTGATAAGGATTATTGCATACAACAGTACAGTTTCGTGGAGGAACAACAAATCCAAAGAGGGTATCTGCAATGCACTAGCGTGTGCTTCAACCAATCTCAGACTCAGAGGTGTGGTCTTGCTGTAGGATACACATAGATTCAACGTTGATAGAAAGGGGATTGGCGTGTGGGAGAGATCCATTGCAGTGGGAAGAAATCAATTGTGTTGTGTCAGGTTTGATTTGGTTCTCTTATGAATCTATTCTTGTATATGTATATCTCATTATTTCTCTCTTAATAAAATCATTATTACAATCTGTGGACGTAGGTTGAGTGGCCCAAACCACATAAATTGCCGGTGTTTATTTTTCCTGTTTGATTCTTATTTATTTCCACTAAATATGCTAACATTGTCATGGTAGTTCAGTAGTATTTTCCAGTGGGATCCACTTCCAAAGCATGAAGGTGGAGAATGCATGGGTCCTTCTGCCATCTCAGCAAGCAACGTTGGCACGTTTTAAGTCTCGAGCAAGTGTCAGATTCAGCTGCGAGACTGCGTCGGATTGCGCTTCCTGAAGGCCTCCGCAGCCTTTGCGGCAGCCCTCTATATCTCTTTAGTGTTTCTGGATTCTTGCACCGGCAACAAGTCCGCAAAGTTGAGGCAGGCCGTACGACCCTGAAGCGCTATCGCTGCCACGTCATGTGCCCGTGCGGCCATCTCGATAGTTGGGAAGGTCCCAAGCCATATCCGTGACTTCTTGTGCGGCTCGCGAACCTCGTACACTCATTTGCCTCCATTTCTCTGTCACACATCCTTGTAAACAGGGTGTCTCGTCTCTGGGAATTTTGATGCAGGGCCAAGAGGGCTTTGCGATTTGCAGAGGAGAGATCGCACAAGGAGAGAGAGAAGAGTGGCGTTCGAATGGGAGTAAAGAGAGATGAGAGAGACGAGGAAACGGTTGTACAAGATAGGTAGGAGCGGCGGTGTGGGGGAGGGAAAACGAACGAAGAGAGATTTTAGGGATTTCCACAAGAAACGGCAAGAGGGGGGTTCATGTGAGTGAGGCGTTTCACAACAGGGGTTCTCAGGTATGGGTTTTGGATTGGTTTTTGGAGAGGGTTGAGACAAAAGGATCCATGGGTTTTTGGATTCGGGTTTTGAGTTTGAGTAAAATAAAAATAAGCAAGGTTTCACAAAATTTTGAGAATTTCAATTTTTTTTTTCCAAAAATCACGCTTTTCAAAAAAGAAAACTAGGTAAATTTTATAAAATTCATTTGAGAACCTAATTTTAAACAGTAACTTTTTGAAATAAATATTTAAAAAAAAAACCAAAATATTTTAAAATATTATTTTTTTGAACTTCGTACAAACTGGTGAGAATTTTGAAAACTTGAAATGTATTTAAGTTAAGGGGAAGTGTGTGCAAATCTGAGGGGAGCTTAAAAGTAAATTTCTAGATTTTTCAAGCAAAATAGGCAAACAAAATGTAAAATTACTAACTTGCCCCTTCGAGTCACCGATTCATAATTGGGTCAAGTTGGCTCGTTGGAGAATGCATCCACCGATTTACGCTACGAAACAACTACCAACAGTATTGGAGATCTGTAGATCTCTCTAAAATTCGAAATCGCAGGTCAGGTCATTACATCTCTCTAGATTACCTGATTATATATCCATCATGAGTTATAGGGTTTTTCTTTACTAAAAGACAAATTACATATGTTTATCCGTGCACTGGGTCGCATAGTGTAAGCATGGACATCTGAGCATGGAATCCACCAAATAGAGTGGTGATGATTTAGTTGGAATTATTTTTCCTTTAATATACTGTCCACTAAAAATTACCTTAATCATATTAATCAAGCTATATTTTTAAACTTCTCAAATTTCATCATTTTAATTTTTTTTAATTCTTATATTTATGACCTTTAAAAACATAGATTGATCAATCTAATAAAGTTGATTATTTGTGAACAACATATTGAAAGAAAGATAATTCCAATGGACCCATCACATTCCTATTTGGTAAACCCCATACGTAGGTGCACACAGTAATATCCTATGACTTATCATATGGGTGAACATCTCCATAAAAAAAAAAAACCTTTCAATTTGTAATTTTTGTTTAATTGTTATTTATAATTCTTGTATGTATCTGTTGATATGAAAGTGTTTAATGATTATAAACCTCACAAATTTATAAAAAATCATTCGTCTTAACAATTATGACTTGAATGATATGATTAAATTGACTTTTTAATAGACTATGTATTGAATATTGATCTTTTCAATAATTTACATAGGGTTACATTTAAAACTCAACACGACGATAATTTTCTAAACATATCCAAATGACAAACCGATAAATACATAAAAAGAGACAACATAAATGCTATAAGTCGCCAATTCACCAATGCCAGAAGATAAAGATTCAAAATGACACTAAAATCTGCTCACAGACGAAGGCAGTAGCTGCAGAAGATGTCAATTGTGTTTGAGATCAAACAGAATCTTGACGGTACTAAGGCATTGGCTTGCGCCTGGTGACATATAGAGGTATAGCAACGTATGTTATCTTTCCTCTGAGAAAGAAGTAGTGGCCGGCGCAAAAGGAAACCAACATGGTTCCCATGGAAAGCAGAAGACTGGTGAGGCCTAACATCAGTTTGTCCGGCAAGTTCTTACTCACATCATCAAAACCATTGTAGGGAGAGATGAGGACGGTGAGGAACATGATGAGGGATATAAGTGAAAAACAGAGCGCTCCGAATGCGAAAACCACGAACATGTCAAAGGCCGGATGTCCTTGGAAATTAGGAGTGCCTATGTCGTTGTTGCCCCCCTGGGATGGTGGTGGCTGAGGCAAATGCGACAGTGGCTATGAGTCCGGCCACCACTGAGCAAGATTGGGAAGTTGTGTTCAACCACTCTCTATGGTCTTTACTTTCGAGCAAATTTTTGTGCCCCTTCAAGAAGACCTCCAAAGGTGTTTCCTTGTCTTTGTTACGAGCTTTCACAGAGCGCATGGGCATGGAGTTCCTGACATACTGCATTTTGGAAAAGTAGGTGTTAAGAGTGTATAATATATACCAGTTTACCATTTCAAAAAAATTTAACATTTCGAAAGATATATACCAGATTATAATTGGTACTTTTAGATAGATTCAACATAATACGAGCTATGACAGGGTTGACAACTCTTTGTTGTCAACGGAGATCAAATTTTATTTGCATAGTAGATCATTGTTAGTTATTGCAACTTTAAGTTTCTCCAAATTAATGAGATAAATAACTTTGTTGATAATAATAATGATATGAATTGTCTCTTACTCTACTTATATTTAGCTTATCACATTAGTAGTGATATTAAGGCCATCAACAGTTATACTGAGGAGAGATTCCCTAGCCATAAGAACCACTGGTTGGTCTTAGCATTCATTTCATTTTGTTGAAATGAATTCTTTTAATAGGTCCCACAAGGCATATTATTTGAAACATGATTCCTAGATTTATTTAACTTAAAAAATAATAACCTTTTAAACTTGTACTCTACTTTTATAAAACTATAAAAATGAATGGTTATGATTAGACAAAAAAAATTTGTCTCTTTTTTAAGTTAAAAAAAAAAATTAATTCCAGACTTCATCATCTTTTTGTAATTTCATACAAAAAATATTTATAAAAAACTATATTTCAGTAGATATAATGAATATGATTCAAATAATATAGTTTAGAAGACCTAAAACGTACAACTATCAATATTCTAATAGAAATACCTAGGCCATATATGAGAGAGAGAGACTCACATTATACCACTTGATCTCCCAATGTAGTTACATGGTTTGAGGCATTCCCCAAGGCAAATGGGAACTGGAAATGGCAGCCAGATGCAAGGCGTTGTTCCTTTCATTATCTTCATTCTCAGCATCTTCCCACTTAATGATCCCTTAGTTTTTTAGGTCAAGAAGAAGTTCAAATACATCGGCTTGCCTGTTCTCTATTGCCAACAATAATGCATTTTTGTTGTCAGGTATCTTCTTTTCTTTGAAGGCTTTAGGAAATCTTGTCAAAATTTCTTTCACAATCTCTGTCACCCCTAATTTAGCAGCAATTAGAGGATGTGTCTCATCTTCACTTACATCTCGTACGTATTCTTTCCACTGTTCGTTCTCAATGAGTTTTTCCATGATTCTACGCACTAGCAAGTGCTTCCGTTTGGTGTTCACGACCTTCTCCACTATGCATTCACAGGTAGATAAGTGAGAAATCTCATAATGAAAGAAGGAATTTAAAGATACAAAACAAGTACATCAAAGTAGTATTCTAAACATGAAGGGGTCGGAGCGGCGGCCAAAAACCCATCTTAGGAAGAAGGGGTTTTGTATTTTGTTTCCATTTCATTTCAACGGATCACTCTCCATAGACTTAACCTATATATGCTGATTGGAAAGTTTACACTTGTTGAACAACTTAGTTAAAAAAATAGTATTCTAATTGTGTATCTAATTGAAGTCCGGAGTTATTTCTATGCAAATCTTTCATTCTATCCCTCTAGAATCCAGTAGCTCCAATTGAATTGTGTTAAAATTAATGCCTTGTATCTTTTTGTTATTATTTTTGTAGTTGATGTCCATTTTTGTAATTTTATTGTTATATTGTAGATGCTAGATATTTGCCACATGTATGGCTATGATGGTGTGTAAAAAAGAAATCCTTTAAGTTTATGGAATGAGAAGGAAAAAAAAAAAAGTCTCCTCTCTTTTGCTTCTAACATCTACCCATTTCTTCTTCTCTATTCTACATCTCCATTTTACATTGTCTTCTTCTTAGATAAACAAACGAAGGGCTGAAACTACAACCAACATCTGGTATCAGAGCTTGGTAGTGAGCTTTTGGGGCTTTCCATCAACCCATTTGAAGACGGTGAAGTGAATCTTGTCCCGGTTTTTCAAAGAGTCTTACGAATCCGAAGCTATTTTCTTCAATCAGATTGAAGAGGTTCTTATAGCAGATAAGAGAAGACACCATTGGGTTTCAACACTTGAAAAAGAAGAAGAAAGAAAGAAGAAGAAGAAGAAAAAATTCTGCACACCAAGTGTTTGATGATTTGCCAAGGAGATTCAAAAGCCTAAGAAGAAGAAACAATGGCAAGTTAAAGCAATAGTTGTTCTCAAAACCCTCCATTCCCAATATTTGATAGAGAAAGATATGATTATTGGAGTTTGAAGATGAAAACTCTTTTTATTTCTTATGATTTATGGGATTTGGTAGAAGATGGGTATAAAGAACCCCAAAATATGGAGGATTTGACAAATTCCCAAAAGCAACAATTAAAGGATAATCAGAAGAAGGATGCAAAAGCCCTCTATTTGATTCAACAAGAAATTTCCATCAAAATCTTCCCAAGAATCATCAATGCTACAAAAGCTAAGGAGGCTTGGGACATTCTACAAAAGAAGTATAGGGGTGCTTTGAAGGTAAGAGCCATTAAACTTCAAACTCTTAGAAGAGATTTTGAAAATGTTAAAATGAAAGAAAGTAAAGCTTTGCAAAATTTCTTTTCTAGAGTTGTGGAGATGGTGAATCAAATGAAGATTTAAGGAGAGAAAATTACTGATCAAAGAATAGTGGAGAAAATACTCATTAGTTTGCCGGAGAAATATGACTCCATTGTCGGCATTATTGAGGAGACTAAAGATACTTCCTCATTGGATGTTGAAGAATTGATGGGTTCCATTAGTGCATTTGAGCAAATGTTGAATAGACACTCCAATCTCAATGTTAGTTCAAAAAATCAATCAAAGGAACCATCAAATTTTGATCAATCCAAAAGTGAATCTTCAAAAGGTGGAAGACATGGAAGAGGAAGAAATACAAGAAGAAGAGGTAGAAATGTTTTTGAAGTGATATGAAATGTGGAGACCACTTAACAAAAATGCATTATTTGTAAAAGAAGTAGTCATGTTGATCAAGATTGTTGGTTTCGTGGAAAACCCCAATGTCACAATTGCAAGAAATTTGGGAATGTTTAAAAAGATTGTCGATTCAAGAACAATCAACAAGACAATTTCTTTGAAGAGCAAGAAGGTGATGGGAATACGTGCTATTCTTGTCAAGTGGCATTAGAGCAAAGAAACAATGTGTGGTTCAGTGATAGTGGTTGTAGTAATCACATGACGGGGGAAAAAAGTATTTTTGTAGAAATGGATACTCCTCAAGTTCCCAAGTAATAATGGGAAATGGTGCCTTGGTCCAAGCAAAGGGAAATGAAACTATTGCTGTAGAGATAAAGAAGGGGAGAAAGTATAATCGTGATGTGCTGTTAGTTCTGGACTTGGAGCAAAATTTATTGAGTGTTGGACAACTAGTCGAGCATGGATATTTTATTCACTTTCAAGGCAACTCTTGCAAGATCCTTGACAAAGGAGATAGAAGGCAAGTTGTGACAAGAATCAAGATGGAGAAGAATAAAAATTTCCCTTTCATTTTCCACTATCCAAAAATGTGGCTTTGAAGATGGATGTACTTGATGAGTCATGGCTTTGGCATAGAAGATTTGGGCACTTGAATTTTGAAATCTTAAAGAATCTCCAACAGTAAAACATGGTGTATGGTTTGCCGGTTATACAAGAAGTGAAGGAAGTTTATGAAAGTTGTGCACTTGGTAAACATCATCGAGAGTCATTTCCAGAAGATAAAGTATGGAGAGCTAAAGCACCATTGGAGCTTGCTCATACCGATGTGTGCGGACCAATGAAAACCTTAACTCATACAGGTAACAAGTATTTTATTATTTTTGTAAATGATTTTACAAGAATGATATGGGTATATTTCTTTAGACAAAAATCCGATGTTTTTACTATTCTCAAAAAATTTCAAAATCTTGTTGAAAGACAAAGTGGACGCCTCTTGAATGTTTTAAGTGATAGAGGTGGTGAATACAACTCCAAAGAATTTGAGAAATTTTGTGAAGATATTGGGTTGGATAGGCAATTGATCGTTGGGTACACTCCACAACAAAATGGAATGGCGGAAAGAAAAAATAGAACTATTGTTGAGATGGCAAAATCAATCATGAGAAAGGAATGCCTATGTCCTTTTGGGCTGAAGCAGTGTACACAGTGATTTATTTGATTAATAGATGTCCAACAAAGGCCATGGAGAATCAAAGTCCATTTGAAGCTTGGAGTGGAAAAAACCATCCATGAATCACTTGAAGGTATTTGGTTGCATTTGTTTTGCTCATGTTCCAAAAGAAATGAGGCATAAACTTGATGAAACTAGTGAAAAATGCATTTTTGTGGATTATAGCTCAAAATCAAAGGGCTATAGACTCTTTCATTTGAAGAAAAACAAAGTGATCATTAGTAAAGATGTACTCTTCAATGAGAAGGCTTCTTGGGATTGAAAATAGAAGAAAGTTGAAAGTCAAGTTATTGCTCTCAATGAAAAATTGGAGTTTAAAGAAAATGAAGATGAAATTGTTCATGATACTCATCAACAAATGACTCTAAAGCCGACAATCATCGAACTTCTAAATCAAGCTCAAGTTCCTCATGTCCAAGATCAACTCCAAGAAGAATGAGAAGTCTTAGTGATGTTTATGCAAGTTGTAATTTTTGTATTGTTGAACCGGAGACATTTAAAGAAGCAATTAAAGAAAAAACTTGGAGGAATGCTATTGAAGAAGAAATTTATGTGATTGAGAAGAACAAAACTTTGGAGTTGGTGGAGAGGCCAAAAAACAAAGAAGTCATTGGTGTGAAGTGGATTTACAAAACAAAATTGAACCCGGATGGTTCTATTCAAAGAAACAAAGCAAGACTTGTGGCAAAAATGGTATTCTCAACAACCCAGAATTGATTTCCATGAAACATTTGTACCAATTGCTCGGCTTGACCAAATTAGAGCTCTTATTGCCTTGGCGGATAAAAAAGGCTGGTCTTTATATCAACTTAATGTGAAATCAGCATTCTTGAATGGTGTATTGAATAAAAAGGTATATGTTAAACAACCTCAAGGCTTTGTTGCAAAAGGTGAAGAAGAAAAAGTGTTCAAGTTGAAGAAGGCATTGAATGACCTAAAACAAGCACCATGGGCATGGTATAGTGAGATTGATGCTTACTTCAATGAAAAAGACTTTCAAAGAAGCAAGAGTGAGCCAACCTTGTACGTCAAGACACAAGGTAAAACCGATGTTCTTATAATTTCTCTTTATGTTCATGATTTTGTGATTACCGGTATTGATGAAAAAATATCAAAGAATTTAAAGGACAGATGATGAAAAAATATAAAATGAGTGATATGGGACTCTTGCATTACTTCTTGGGCATTGAAATTTGTCAAAATGAAGATAGTGTTTTTCTTTGCCAAAAGAAGTATGCAAAAACTCTCCAAAAATTCAAAATGGGGAATTGCAAATCAGTGGCTACTCCTTTGGTTGTGAATGAAAAATTGGAGAAAGAAGATGGAAGTAAAAAAGTTGATGCATCTCTCTATAGAAGCTTAGTTGAAAGCTTGTTATATTTGACAGCAACAAGACCGGACATCATGTTTGCTACAAGTTTATTGTCTCGGTTAATGCACAAGCCAAGTCAAATTCATTTTGGGGCTGCTAAAAGAGTGCTAAGATACATACAAGGTACACTTGATTTTGGGATTATGTATGAGAAAAATGTTGAGACAAGATTATTTGGATTTTGTGATAATGATTGGGGCAGTTGTGTTGATGACATGAGAAGTACTTCTGGATATGCATTCTCTCTTGGTTCCGATATATTTTCATGGGTATCCAAGAAATTACAAACCGTGGCACAATCCACTGCCAAGGCCTAATATATTTCAGCATCATTGGCAACTTCTCAAGCTATATGGCTGAGAAGAATCTTAGAAGATTTTGGTGAAATGCAAGGAGAAACTACTCCAATCCTTTGTGACAACAAATCGGCCATTCCAATGACAAAGAATCCCGTTTACCATAGCCGTACAAAGCATATTGCCATCAAGTATCATTTTATTAGAGAGGTCGTGGAAAATGATGAGATCCAAGTCAAGTATAGCGAAACTGAAGACCAGGTGGAAAATATCTTCACCAAAGCACTTTCAAAACATAAGTTTCAATTTCTTAGAGAAATGTTGGGAGTTCAACCACAAGGCATTAAGGGGGAGTGTTAAAATTAATGCCTTGTATCTTTTTGTTATTGTGTTTTTAATTGATGTCCATTTTGGTAATTTTATTGTTATATAGTAGATGTTGGATATTTGACACATATATGGCTATGATGGTGTGTAAAAAGGAAACACTTCTAAGTTTACGGAATGAGAAGGAAAAGAAAAAAAAAAAGAGTTCCCTTTTTTGCTTCTAACCTCTACCTATTTCTTCTTTTCCATTCTACATCTCCATTTTACATTGTCTTCTTCTTAGAAAAACAAACAAAAGGACTGAAACTACAGCCAAAGAATCCAGCAGTTCTAATTGAATTGTGTTTTCACCTTTTACGGCACTGGACCAAAGAAGAATGATAGCGTATCCATTGAGAAGAGTTCTCTTCCTATGCTCTAGATAATAGGGCTTTCTGGCCCACAACTGCTACTATGATGTCTTGCTTCTCAGTTTCTATTTGGTATATAAATATCTGTTTGAAAGAAAATCTCAAATACTCAATAACGAAAAGACCTGCTTCTCATTGTAGTGGTCATATCTAGGAACTGTAGTTTCAAATGACATCAAAATCTATCTTTATTTTCGATGGTGAATGTTGTCGTTATCAATTTATTACAATGAAGACCCATTTTATATCTTATGCCACAACACTCTCAGTGTAGTCATAAATACAAGCCCGGCCCTGCCTATAGACCAAATAGGCGGTCGCATAGGGCCCCCAAATAGGCAGGGCCCCGAGTCCATTAAACTCCTCTAAGAGCCATGTTCAAAAAGGGCCCAAATCCACTTCCCACTTTCTGCAAGCTGGCAGGCTGCACGCGCACGCCACGAATACTGAATGCAGAAAACGTTCCTCATCCCGCGTACCCGTCCCGCCCCAGCGTCCTATGCTCGCACCCGCTTACGCGTCCCGCACCAGCTCTAGTGTCCTGCGCCCGCTCCCTTGTACGCGTCCCGCGCCCGCGCTAGCGTCCTGCACCTGCGCCTGCTCCCGTGCCCCGTCCTGCTTCCTGCGCTCGCGTACTCGTCCCGCTCCCGTGTCCGCGTCCGCGTTCGCGTCCTGCATCTCGCGCCCACATTCCGTACGCTAAAGTCTGAATTTCAAAACCTCTACTGCAACGGTCATTTCCACATCTCTTCCAGACGAAATCCCTAATTTTTACCGTTGCCTCTTCAAACCGCAAAACCCTATCGAAATAAAATCCCAAATTACAGTTTCCTCTTCTCTCACTGCTCTACGACTCTCTCACAGCTCTCTCTCTCTCTGTGACTACTTTCTCTCGATGACTCGCTCTCTCACTGCTCTCTCTGTAACACCCCATCCCGAAACGGGCGTGTTACTACAGATACTAAACCGAGATATCATACATTCCAAACTACCGGCATATTTTTTTTTTTTTTTTGACTAAACATCAATCACCATAAGAGAAAAGAGATACCATAAGTTCAGTTAACACAACAGTACAATAGGTGGCTAGTACAGTCATCCACAATGATAAACAATATCCAAAATAAACACAAGGTTCTTTTTAATTAATAAAAGGAAAGTAATTAAGCAATCCGAAAGCATCATCGCCTAAGCCTGGTCTTTGGACCCGCTGGATCCCGCATCCATCGAGCCACTTGAAAGGCAAGGGGGTGAGTACTTCATACTCAGCAAGGGAACACATGCATATAATCACACAACATATATCACACATTGCATATCTACCACTGAGGAATAACAAAGGTCCACGTACATGGTTCCCACACAACATGCACTCGACCCACCGTACGGGCCATTCGGTAGGTACTCAACATGGCCCACAACCCCTTACCTAGACAACCTCAATCCCTTAACCAATGAGCAGGAGAGCACATCCTCAGCCTATTCGGTCATCTAGGGATCACAAACTATACTGGCGGGAGCTGTCCCTCAGCGCTCTGTCCCTCGACCTAGGCGAGCACCTCCTCAGCCCACTTGGTCACACAGGGATCACAACCCATGCCAGCGGGAGCTGCCCCTCACCGCTTCGTCCCTCGACCTAGGCGAGCACCTCCTCAGCCTACTCGGTCACACAGGGATCACAACCTATGCCAGCGGGAGCTGCCCCTCACCGCTTCATCCCTCGACCTAGGCGAGCACCTCCTCAGCCTACTCGGTCACACAGGGATCATCTCATTCGTCCCACATTCGGGTATCGGAACTACAAGAGGCTTCTAAGGTTACCTTGGGTGAACCAACATTCAGCCTGATGGCCTATCTTGGATTGACACGGCTACTTTCCCAACGGATCCCTATTAGGGATTTCCAGGCACCTTGTTTCCCAAGTCAGGTTACACCTCCCCCGAAGGTGTATCTGGTGACCACAAGACAGATCGACCATTTTATTCAAGCTAGGGGCACGACTACCCACATCCAATCACAAGGCAATACACATCCCATCACGCGTCCGCCGCATGGCCCCACATAACCCTAATGTTACTTAACGTCCAAACCCCTCCGACATTCTACGCATCCAACAATTGCATGTACGATTAACAATAGGCACGTGCAGGTACAATTAATAATAGACATGTTCTCAATAAAGGAACATCAAATCCCAGTCAATCATGTATATCACAGTCTATCACATACTGGCATGTTGACATTTCATCATGTTATCAATCAATCACATCCAATTACTTAATCATGCACAACTAGTACAACATCAAGCCCATCTATTATTCTTTCATCATTACCGGACGCGAATACACAGAGTCGTCCCCTCGCCACATACTTATCTGAATGGTTCCCTTGCCGAGTGGCAAAACCAGATATAAGGGGTCCCATTCTGCGCATTCTGCATCCACATGATTCGAAGATAAATAAATGCAGAAATGCGTATGTTAAAAGTGTGACAGTTCCCTCACCGGTGTGCGTTTGAAAATCAATCGTGAGAAGACGGTTCCGTTGGTTTGAAGGGGGCTCGATCTGAAGAAACAAGAGCACAGAATAAGTAAAGGAGATAAAACAGGCTAATCTAAGCTCGCTGAAAATGGGCCCGAAATGGACCGGGCCTGAAACTGGGCCCGAAATGGGCCGGGCCCAAGCTGGGCTGGGCCTGAAACTGGGCCAAGCCCAAAAATGGACTGGGCCGAGAAGGATCAGCGGCGAGCTGAGCTGGGCTCTGCCCAGTGGGGCCCACACTCGGACTCAGCCGAGTTAACTCGACTGCCCAGCTGAGCCAACTCAGCTGCTCAGCTGAGTTGACTCGGCTGCCCAGCCGAAGGGGGAAAAAGAAAGAGGAAGAAAATGCAGGAAGAAGAGGAAGAAGAGGGAAGAGGGAAAAACCGAGGGGGATCGAGAAATCCATCGGAAAATCGGGAAAATCCGAGGAAATCGGAGAGAAAGGAAGGAAAAAAAAAAGGAAAAACGATGAAAATTGAGGTGGGCTCGGGGAAGAGGGAAAACCGACGGGAAAAGGGAAGGTGGAAGAGGAGGGGAAGAAGATACCTTGCTCAGTCGGGCGGTGACGGCGACTCCGAGATGCCGGTCGTCGGAGCAAAGGGGAAGGAGGGGCCGGAGGCGGGAGAAGGAGAAGGAGAAGGAGAAGGACAGAGGAGGCGGCGGCAATGGTGCCGCGGCACTGTAGCTGCGTGCTACAGTGCGCAGCGAAAGGAAGGCTTATAAGGGGGGAGAACTTAGGGTTTAGGGTTTCTCTTTTATTTATTTATTTATTTATTTATTTTTTATATAAAATCAGAATTTTTCAAAAACAGTGTTTCAAAATCAGAAGGAAAATCGGATGTCAAACCTTGGGTGAGGAAAAGTGTGTGATTTTCAATTATTTTGGTATGACAAGGTATTAAATAATTTAAATGACTAAAATGCCCTTCGAGCATCTGAGCTCGGGATCGGGCGATACAAGGCCTATAACGGGATCCATCCCATCCCCACTGCTACTGAGACCCTAAAATCCCGAAAAATCGGGTCGGGTCGCTACACTCTCTCTCTCGCTCTCCTCTGAAGCTCTGACATCTCTTTTTATGCTCTCTTTCACCGCCGATCTACTCTATAAGTTTTTCTTGAGACAATCATTTACAAAGAATGATTTTGTGTTATTGTGTTAAAAATTTGGAAGGACCGAGCTAAATATATTTTTACATAATATTAAAATAACATTAAGATTGCTGATTTGCTGGGGTGGTCAGTCTTGCTCTTTCAATTTTTTTTTAGAAAAACTGAACAAATTTTTAATTTTTTTTCTAAACAAACCTCTATCATTTGAGTTTATGTGAAAAAAAAAAACCTTTAAATTTTGTATAATTCTAAAAAAACCGCAAAGTTTTAATAAAATAAAAAAAAATCTTTCATCTTAGTAAATAGCAAATTGATTTTTTTTTTCTGAATTTTCTTTTTTCTGTTGGCAAGAAAGAGAATTCTATATATCTGATTTTGGACAAAAGGGTTTTGGGGTTTTAAGAAGGATCAAAGAAAGATAAGGATTTGTGCAAAGTTTGAGGTTTTTGGGGTATTACATGTTTTACAAGTATCTTGTTTTGAGTGGAGCTCTTTTTGTTTTAAGAATTTAGGGCATGTATTAGAAGTATACATATAACATATTTACATGCTTAACAAATTGATGATATTATGCTCAAATGTCTTGGTTGTCAACAACTCTAAAGCCGAGCCTGTCCAATTACTATTATGCTCTCTGTAGGCCTAAAATAAAGACTTCGGCCTGGTTTTCTGGGCTAAGCCTTTTAGGCTTTTGTTAAACAGGTCAAGTTCCATCCTCCATGTCCACTTTTTGTGCACCTTGAATATGTCACTTATTCTATGATGGGTGCCGAAATCAGTAGCCTTACATAATTAGTTGATTATTGTCTTGTCGGCGAAACCCATAATTAGTTGAGATTAAATGTTAGATGATAGGGATTTTTCACTTCTTCAACATACGAAAAAATATGAAATGTTAGAATACAAATCAATTTTTTTGAAATGGGCCAAAAGTGTTAATTGTTGGCAAGCACAAACACCAAAAGGGTTAATTGCTAAAAAAAAAAAAGTCTTATTGTAAATATTTTATATATTTTTAGAATTTTCTTAAAGAGAAATGTCATTTTTTTTTAAAAAAAACATTGACATACAGAAGTCAGTTTGGCATCTCTTTTTTTAAAAATTGTTTTATGTTGACATTTTGCAGTGAAATTGATTTTGAGACTGTACTTGATCTTGTGTAGGCGGAGTGGCGAGGCATGTGACAATTTCCAACTGGTCTGGTTTATTCGCAAATCAAATCAGGTTCTATTGTTCTTTAATTTTTATTATTTTGCTGTTAATTTTTTATTGGTTGTCAGTATCATTATGTCTACTAGAAAATATCCCTCTGGACATGAACAAAGAAAAAAACAAAAACAAATATAAGTTCAAGAATTGATTTAATCTCAAACAGGATCTCTTAATAAATATTTTAGTAAAAATAAACAAACAGAAAGTTCAATTGAAGATTTGATAAATGACGAACATAATAATAATAAAGAAACTATTAATGAACATAATGATATTAACTTGGTGAATAAAGAGCATATAGATGCGAGTGATAATGAAAATAAAAATGAGAATGAAGAAGATGAAAATTTCAATGAACATGTTTCTTTAAACATTTATGATCTGGGTAATTGGAAAAATATTGAATAAAATTTGAGAGACATATTAGTAAAAAGAAGTCCCATTAGAAATGATGATATTAACTTTCCTAAAGATTCAACCAATAGACATTTTTCTATTACACAATATATTCGATATTTACCAAATGGAGAAAAACTTGATAGAATATGGCTAGTGTACTCAATTGTTTTAGATAAAATATTTTGTTTTTGTTGTAAGTTGTTTAATTAAGATGGAATCAAAACTCAATTGGCAAATGAAGGAATTAATGACTGTAAAAATCTTAGTTGTAGACTTAAGAGCCATGAAATTAGTAATGATCATATTACTAACATGAAAAGATGGATAGAATTGAAAATAAGATTGCAAAAAAATGAAACAATTGATAAAATTAGGCAAGAACAAATTAATAAAGATAATGAACATTGGAGACAAATACTATTAAGAATAATTAGTGTTGTAAAAGCTCTTGCTAAAAACAATTTGGCGTTTCGTAGAGACAATGAAAAATTTATGAAGAAAGTAATGAAAATTTTTTAACTTTTATTGAAATGATCGCTGAATTTGACCTTATAATGCAAGAACACATCCGACGTATTCAAGACAAAGAAATTCATTACCACTATCTTGGTCATAAAATTCAAAATGAATTAATATTTTTGTTAGCGGGTGAGATAAAGAGTGCAATAATTAAGAGGATAAAAGAATCAAAATATTTTTCAATCATATTTGATTGTACTTCAGATATAAGTTATGAAGAACAAATGTCTATCATGATACGTTATGTAGATATTTTTACAAGTCAAATAAAAGTAAAAGCATTTTTCTTAGGATTTTTAAAGGCATATGATGCATGGAGAAAAATGTTTTTTAATGAACTTATAAATGTTTTAAAAACTCTTGAACTTAATATTGATGATATGAGGGGAAAATGATATGATAATAGTTCTAATATGAAAGGAAAACATAAAGGAGTACAAAATAAGTTACTACAAATAAATCCTAAAGCATTTTATACGCCTTTTGGTTATCATAGTCTTAACTTAGCACTTTGTGATATGGTAAATTCTTATTCTCAAGGTAAAACATTTTTTGAAATTGTACAATGTATATATGATGTATTTTCATTTTTTATAAAGCGGTGGACGGTTTTTAAAAATTATATTAAAGGTATCACACTTAAACCATTATCACAAACACGTTGGGAAAGTCACATTGAAAGTGTAAAAGCAAAATTAGATTCCAAGTTCCACAAGTTAGAAATACTTTAATTGACTTAGCAAACACTTGTGAAGATCCTAAGACAAAACGTGATGCTGAAGACTTAGCAAAATTAAAAATTGAAAGTTTTGAATTATTATTTGGCATGGTTATTTGGTATAATATATTGTTTGCAGTTAATACCACTAGTAAAATTTTAGAAGCAAAAGACATGAATATTGAAGGTACTTTAAATTCTTTAAAAGACCTCATTTCTTTTTTTGAAACTCAAAGAGAAAGTGAATTTGAATCTGCCATGATTGATACTAAAGAAATTGCTAGAGAAATGGAAATTGAACCTATATTCCAAGAAAAAGTATTATTCGTAGAAAAAGATATTTTGACGAGAATGCTAGTGACGAGATAACACAATCACCGGAAGAGTCTTTTAGAGTTAATTACTTCTTACATATAATTGATCAAGCTCTTATGTCACTTAAGAGTAGATTTGAACAATTTCAAATATATGAAGATACTTTTGGATTTTTGTTTGATTTGAAAAGTTAAATTCTTTAAATGATAATAGTTTGAAGAGTTCTTGTAATAAACTTAAAGATTTTCTAATACATGACATGATTTCTGATATTGATGAAAGTGATTTATTTTCAGAATTAAAATTTTTGAAAGATGGAATACCAAAAGAAGTAAAAGAATCAATTGAAGTGCTAAATTATATAAAAACAATGAATTGTTGTTATCAAAATGCATGGATTGCTTATAAAATAATGTTGACTACACCAGTAATAGTTGCCTCTGCAGAAAAAAGTTTTTCAAAGTTAAAATTGATAAAATCTTATCTTCGGTCTAAAATGCCATAAGAAAGATTAAATAGATTAGCTATCTTATCTATTGAAAAATATATGTTAAAACAACTTAAATATAATAATTTAATTAGTAATTTTGCATCTCAAAACCCGAGAAGAATAAATTTTACATAATACTGTGTTATAAATTTGATTCTGATATTTTATTTTGGATGTTTTACACTTATTTTATAAGAAGTATGATTTTTTTTTTTTTTTAAGTGTAAAGGGCCCCATCTTGAAAGTTTGCCTAGAGCCCTGAAATCTCAGGGCCGGCCCTGTATAAATAAAGGAATACAAGAAAGCAAGGAAAAAAATACAAGGGCTCTAATGGGGCGAGAAACTATTTCCAGCAAACAACGTATTTTATTAACATTGAAACTGTGTGGAGAAAATTTAATAATTAAATAATAAAACTTAGTGAATCAGTTTAAGCATTCTTTTCTTGGGTGGCCATTTAGACACCCTGATTTTTTGCTAGGAGACACCCTATTCATATTTTTAAGGTAAAGTTACCATTTTGCCCTTCACTTGTTTAGAAAACGAATCCTCTGTATCGTCAGAATCATCATCCAGAACATTTTGCATTAGTTTGGACGATGCGATCGTTCAGATGACAATTGCAGTATAAAATTCGATCGTCCGAACTAACTTCGAACCAATCTTTCATTTTACACGATGCTATGACCCTATAAAAAAAACTTCAAATTTCACTATCTTTCAATCGTATAAAAATGGCATGTCATTAACAGTGTATCAATTTAAAAAAATAGATGTAACCTCTTTTTTTTTTATAAGAAGGAAGAGAAGTCCCTCCTATACAGGTATTTTTCCCATCTCTCTTCTTCTTCCTCTATACCCAAAAATTCCTTTTTTTCATTTTTATACAAAGCCATTTATCTCCCCCTTCCATGTTAATCTAGCGGTTCAAATTTGAAAGTTCCAACTTTTTGAACCCAAACCAACGCGCGACAAAAATATTTGTTTTCGCTACCCATTGTAACATCAAATATTTACATTATCATCCGTTCCTTTACATTATTTTAATACATACGTCACAATCTCGCTACACTAGTGATAACAATAGCAATTGTGACATTATATATTAAAATAATGTAAAAGAATATAAATATTTGTGCAATCGTTCATTTTTTCTCTTGGCATTTTTCGGTGAAACTGTTTCAAAAAGTGCAATTCTGAATGCCAATGCCTCCATTTTTTTCAACTCAAGCCTCGTGCTAAATTTAAGACAAAAATGCCCTTTATTGTGCTAGCACAAAGTGTTAAGTTCTGTAAAGCCTGATCATCAGATATGTACTGTCGATAGATTTGTTGGCAGGAAAGTTTGTAATTTTCGGTGTACATCGTTGTTTATTCTAATTAGGATAATATATAAAATTTTTTCTTCTGTGTAAGAGAGAAGTGTAGCAAAATTGTAATGAGGGTAAGAGCCGTCTCGCATTCAATTTCTTACCTTTGAGCATAATAGATGAGTGTTGAACCCGTGGACGTACCGTAAGAGAACCACGTAAATCTCTGAATTATGGTTTGATTTTGTGTGTTGATTTTCTTCCTTCTGTTTTTGTTTTCGATATTTTTGTTTTTTTGTGGTAGGAAAATGTGTTTCCCCTTAACGCAAAGCATGTTTCTTGGAACATGTGAAACTTAACCATCTGAGCTACCTCCATTAGCGTGAATTGGATGTCTTGCTGCAACTCAAAATATAAAACTTGTGATAGCTCAAAACTCAGATCTTGCGTTAGTGCAAAACAAATTAGTTCTTCACTTTTTCCTCTCTTTGTTTTGTTGTTGGTTTTTATAATGACAACCATTGCCAAAAAGATTGAAAAGATTTGGTCGGTCATTGGGTTGGAAACGCTTGATTCTGACATCTTCGAGCGCTTTCTATTGCTAGAAACACCAGGGATACTACCATCAACATCATCCTTCACACCACCTGTATTTCTTTCTCACCCTCTCACTGTAAAGTGATCGACCGTCGATTATAGTGCTTGGATTTCTTCCCAAGTGAAGAGAGAAATTCTTGAGAGTTTGGAACTTAGTTCTAATTATTTTATATCGAAGAATGGTGTGAAAGAGGAAGAATCTAGAATAACTTTTCAAGATCTGAAGACAATGATAGCTATGGTAAAAGGGGAAGAATGTGAAAAGGATTTTGAAGATGTAAAGTCGAAGATTAGAGTAAAAGAGAAGAGTCTTATTTGGATTTTACATATTTGAAACTAAATTTTGAAGTAAAAAAGAAAAGAAAAAACTGATCTTGGTTTTGAAAGTGAGAAACTAGTGAATGGAGTAGAAAAGGACGAAGATATGAAGCCAGTGATTTGGGTCTAAGTTCTTGTGCAGGAACAAACTAATGAAGATAGGATTCAAATGAAATGAAGGGTATTTCCGTCTTAAATTTAAGACGAGGCACTTTAAGCTAAAAACATCTTTAGGAGGTACTCTCACCAAAGTTCACATTTTTTAGAGTATTTTCACCAAAAAATCCTTTCTTTTTCATCTTTTTAGTTTTCTGTCCTCTTTTTCCTCCTTCCATTTATTTAAATTTTCCCTTATGTATTATTATTCTTATTCTCATTCTTCTTATGATATTTTCATTTTATAATGTGGAGTTTTCAAATTCTGTAATTTTGAAATTTTTGTATAAATTATTAAAATAATATATCTAATTTCTTCTTTAAGTCTTCATTTTTTTACTCAATTAAAATTTATTTCCAATTATCTAGTAGATTAAGCTTAGTGAAAATTTGAATCAAATATAGTTTTTAATGATTAAACATTGTTTTACACACAAGTTGTACTTTTGAATCAAATATAGTTTTTAATGATTAAACATTGTTTTACACACAAGTTGTACTTAGAGACAATGTGATTCTCTCCATTGTTAGAGCCTCAGTTTATCCATGTCTCCGGAACAACATCGTAACAAATATCAGAACCTTGCCTTTGGAAGTCAAAAGATGCCGCATGAAGATTGGTGAACACTCAAAACATCGCAATGAGGAAGGTTGAGCTCTAAGAATTTCTCCAAGTGTGGTGGCAACCAAGCAGGTAAATAGGACTATAGTGGACAACAAGTTGACCCCAGAACACCCAAATAGAAAGGATCATGTTTGACTTAAAGTAAAATAGACTGGACCAATTGGTAGAATCCTTCCTGTGAAATTGGGCCAAAATGGACCCAAACCAAAGTCCTCTTGAAAGTTAAAATATCCTAGTTAAAATATCCTAGGATAAATGGACCCAAACCAAGCATAAAGCCCAAACCATAACCCAAAGCCATATGAAGCAAATGGCTTCTTATGAAGCATAAGAGGCATTTGACTCAATCAAATAATCCCGTTGAATTTTGTCTCATCTTTCATTTTTTTAGAGTGATTAAGAGGTTTTAGACCGAGTCTGAGTTGAAAAATTCAGAATAAAATCTATCCCTTAAAAATGCAAAAAGCCCAAAAAATACATGCATTAGTTGGTAATCCACGCTCGAATCCTATAACGACATGTTGGTTTGGGATCATCATTGCTTTCCGTTGAGCAGTCACCACGGCTAGAAAGCAGCACTTGTTTTCTTCTTTGAAGGCAGGTGGCATTAATGTCCACATGCCGAAAGGTAAACCAAGACAAGATCGTGATGTTAAAGAAGAAGCAACTCAACAAAGTGTTTCCTGTAGTACTCGACATCCACAGAGAATTGAATCAATTGAGGACTCCGAGACATTATAGATCCCATTCCTCAAGAAAAGAAGTGTGAGAAAATTCACCGAGATTTGACGAAAAGTCAATCTACAGTGAAAAGGTTTCAATTTTTCCAATTGACGAGGAACAACTGGATATCCTAATGCCAATATATGATAATTATGGAGATACTGACGATTATGTTGATGTGTTTTCACTATTAGAACAGGAGACACCAGTTGATGAATTGTTGGAGGCTTCAGTGTAACGATCCATCCTGCCTAGCAAAATATTTTATGCTTTTGGCCTAAACTTGGGGCCTGCACGACTTTGCAATGGTGCACATGTGTCACACATGAGCCCGAAAGGCCTTGTCATGGGATCTGAGTATGCAACGACAATATTGTCCTATTTGGGAGCTCCATGGGCCCTCTAGCCTACCCCTTAAGGTTTTGTTCCCAACACGTGGCCCTCGAGTTAGGCTCCCCAACATGACAACATAAGTGTGGAAGACCTTGTGCTAGAGGGAAGAGATGTTTAGCTTGTGGACCACCTCAAGAGGCAAATTCTAGGCGATGCACGACTTTTGTAAACTCTGCCTCCGTAGCGCATTTCTTGTACTCGCCCACACACCATTGTGACTGCTTGCCACGATGACAATGTGAACTTCTAAGCTTCAGAACAGGTGCGGGCCATCACAATCCCATTCCTATAGGCCAGAGCCTTCCTCGGCTCAAATGCTCTCATCTTCCTACTCTTAGTTCGAGAGTTGAACTATGCTTTAATACCATTTTGTAACGACCGGTCCTGTCTAGCACAATATTGTCCTCTTTGGACCTAAACTCTGGGGTCCGTATGGCTTTGTGATGGTGCACATGTGTCACACATGCACCCCAAAGTCCTTGTCTTGGTATCAGATTAAGCAGTGACAATATTGTCCTCTTTGGGAGCTCCATGGGCCCTCCAGCCCACCCCTCAAGGTTTTGTTTCTTGCACATGGCTCTCGTGCTAGGCTCCCCTGACAACACACGCATGGAAGGACTTGTGCTAGAGGGAGGAGAAATTTAGCTTATGAAAGTTCCCAATGTTAGAACATGATTGACCCTAGAGGGAGGTGAATAGGGTAATCTCCAATTTTAATGGCCTTTAAAAATTTCTTGATTAATCACAATAATGAGCAACGGAATAAACAAGATTGATCAAGTGTGTGAGTCAAGAGTGGACAAGATTAATAATCAATCACACATGCAAAGACCAAAACACCCGATTGATAGTGGTTCGGAGTAAATCTCTCCTACATCCACTGTTGGACTCACCCACTCTTGGTTATCCCAAATACACTATGTGGAGAATTACACCCTCACGAATAGAGTATGAATTCCACCTACACAATTGAATGAGAATTTCACTCACTCACCTAAGATTTTGAAAGGTTCGACCTACCCTTGTCTATTCTTTATCCCACTATTTTTTATAGTGGTTCAAGTACCTCGCTTTATTCCACTTCACAATGATGTTTAAATTCTAAACACAAGAAGAAGCACTTGCCTTTTTTATCTCACTCGATGTAGATATTGTGCTTCTTGAAGAGTTATCTTCCAACTTGACGTCCTTGATGATGAAGATTTACCAATGTATGAGCAACCATAAGTTTGGGAAGAGGTTCTAAGATATAGCTATGTCAATTGATCCTAGTTCTATTTTTCTCTCTCTCTTAATCTCAATCAAGGGTTTGAATGGATTCTCAAATTATTCACCAAGTATAGTGCATAGAGAGAGGTTGGGATCTCTGGGAATGCTTATAAGATTTTCCTATATGAAGGGTCCAAGGTGTTCAACCAATTTCTCCAAAATCCAGCGTTTAAATAGGCATCCAGAATTTTTCCCGAACTAACATGCCAATGGGTCATGGCACCACAATGGATCGTAACTTAAAAATGTGTCGTTGCAATGTGACCATTATGCATTTAATGCAGTCCCAACTAATAGAAAACAGTCACCCACGATGGGTCATCGAGTCCAGGGCCGATGGGTCGTGTATTGACGATAGTATCGTCCTGAGACCAACTGTGTTTTACAGAGTGTTCCCCATCCAGAACTTTGAAAATGCCTGCCGACAGGTCGTGGACCTCGATGGGTTTGCCCTGTCACTCACGATGGGTCGGCGCTTCACGATAGTATCGTCCTGAGAGTGAACCTGTTTGACAGGATTTTTCCAAACAAAACTTTCATCATTTCAGATGATGGATCGTTAGACCACGAAGGGTCACACCTGTCCAAGGCAATAGATCGCCAGACACAGTAGGTTGTACTGACAGTTTATCAGATTTTACAAAAATGAATCCATTTGGTTCTATTGACTGTCAATGGTCCACTAGATTTAATTTAGATTTACCATTTTGTTCTCTAAGCCTAGTCCAGCGTCTTCCTACGTGTGTTGGTTCACCCTAGAATTATCTATGGCCAATTTACCTTTGTGTGATTTCCATACACTTGGTGAACTTGAATCTTACACTTAATCTTCCAATGCTTGCACTTTGATTCAACCTTCACACCACTTGAGTCTTGATTAATTGTCTTCAATCTTCTAAGGCAGTGCTCTTCTCTTGAGTCATAGAATTGGCAAATAAGTGACTCGGCAAATCGGGGCACTAACAACTTATAAACCACCTCAAGAGGCAATGCCTAGGTGATGTGGGACTTTTTTAAACTCTCCCTCACCGTTGCATGACTCTCTCACGCCCATGCACCCTTGTGACTGTGTACCACTATGACAGTGTGAACTTCTATGCTTCACAATAGGTACGGGCCATCACATACACATGTTTCTAATGAACAAACACTTGATTTGGTTTAGTTGACAGATCTATTAGAAGAAGTGGTAACTCAAGAATCGATCGTGGGGTCAATTCGAGATCTGAAGGCGGTTGTGCACTTAAAGAAATTGGTGGATCCTCTTCCATCAATAAATGGTTTTGAAAATATTGAGATTATTTTCGAACCCTATGTAGACCCTATTTGGAATCAATTTGTACAAAAATCATATAGTCAAACTATATTGGTTAACATTATATTTCGTAGATAGGTTTGTACAAGAAGGGTTCATGATAAAGTTGGAGGTGGTATGTACACCTAAGTATCAATGCTCTAAAATCAATCGAAGTGACAACAGAGGAAATGGTGGTCGAAAGCACGATGAGATGCCACCCTTGCAAAACAATTAAACTTGAGGGTGGGTTTTCTCCAACCAGAAAGGAATGATGCATGCATTGGGTCCGACAAATTCAATGATGATCCGAGTCGAGGATAGAAACAATGGCGGGCAGGGAGGGCCCTGTTTAAAATTATATGTCATTACCAGCCTATCACCATGTAGTCCCCACCTTTGATTCCAAAATAAATAAATAAATAAATAAATAAATATATATATATATATATATATATAGTGTGACTTAAACCGAAATTTAAAATGCCTCAATGGCATATTTGCATGGGCGTTCGATTTCAATTCAAATTGGAAAGTGGCTGTTCAAACACCTAGGACCTTTAAATTAGTGGATTTGCACAATGGTAAGTGCTGACCAGACTAAGAACACAAACAAAATCCAACAAAATCCTACCCAAGTGAAGTAACGGGAAGGAAAATAAGGAAAAAGAAGAAAGAAAAGAAGGTGTCATCCCTGCATGTGCCCCTAAAGGAAAGGAAAAGGGAAAGAAGAAAAAGAAAATGAAAAAAAAGGAAAGGCCGGCCATATACACATTCGATTTTTCTTTCTCTATACACCTAATTTTCATTTTTTGATAGCAAATTACCATTTTGCCCTTCCATTTTTTTCATCTGGACGAATAAACAGTTCATTTTACGTTTGTTTAGATGATCAGAAGTCTGAACGAACGATTCTATTCTATATGAAATTGTCCGAACGAATGGGTTGTGTAAAGGGATTTTCAAAAGAGGTTGTTTCTCGACCGATTTTTACAAACAAGGTATCAAAATTCATCTACTCTGAACTTTATGAACTTCGAGACTGATTTTAGGTGAAAAAGGTATAGTTTCGGACTTAAAAAATCGTACCCAAAGAATTAACGTAAAAATGGTATTCTCTCTTAATTATTTGGGTACGATTTTTGAAGCTCAAAACTATACCCTTTTCACTTAAAATTAGTTCCGGGGTTCATAAATTCAGAGTAGATGAATTTTGATTCATTGTTTGTAAAAATAAGTTGATAAACCGCCTCGTTTGAAAACCCAAACAAAACGTGCAAAAGTTATAGTTGGCAGGGAGGCCGTTTCTCGACCGATTTTTAAAAAGAAGATATCGAAATTCATCTAATCTGAATTTTATGAACTCGGGGACTAATTTTAAGTGAAAATAATATAGTTTTGGGTTTCAAAAATTGTACCCAAAGAATTAAGAGGGAATGCCATTTTTTTCTTAATTCTTTGGGTACAATTTTGAAGCCAAAACTATACTCTTTTCACTTAAAATCAGTCCCGGAGTTCATAAAATTTAGACTAAATGAATTTTGATATCTTATTTGTAAAAATCGGTCGACAAATGACCTCTTTTGAAAATCTCTCTTCACAAGCCCATTCGTTCGGATGTTCTAATCGTCAGAACGAACAACTTGATGTTCGTTCGGATTATCAAAATATGGAAGGACAAAATGGTAATTTCACCATTTTTTTGAAATCGGGTGTGTAGAGAAAGAAAAGTCGGGTGTCTATATGGCCGGCCAAAAGGAAATACCCAGCAAGGTCAGAAGTCTGAACGACAGTGAGAGAAGGGATAAGCTACGGAGGACCGAAGTTCCAGATCAGACGTCCATTACTAAGATGAGTTTGGAAATTGTAATGCTTTTTTATTTGTTTCTTTAATTGTTTTATTTTTTATTTTTACTTTGAGTTGGAGAAGGCCTATAAATTCATTGTTTTGGCCAATAGTTTTTAAAGTTCAGTAAGTTGAATGAAATTATTTTTGCTTTGAGCAAAGTTTTAAAGTCTCCCTGAATCGAGGTGAGTTCTTGTTTATGTTTCTTTTAATTTAATTTGGATTTGTGTTTTGAATTAAATATAATCTAATTATTTAGGTTTGAAATTTTGCATGGTGAATTTAATGGTCATGTCATGCAATTTTCCCTTTATTGATTAAATTTTAATTCCGTATCCAAATTGATTTTACGAAGGTTCAATGTTTTCCAAATCTAATTTGTGTCGGATTTAATTTTCATTCATGAAATTTTTCATTGCATTTGGAATAACAATTCCACTATCGTTGAAAATTCGATTAAACACTTAATTTCTTTTGTGAGTTGATTTCACCAACTATTCTATTGAAATTTGTGTCAGATTTCTTTTCATGAGTCTGTGTAATGACCTGTTATAATATTTTTGGGTTTTAGTGAGATACGTGGGTACTCGAGTCGGTTTTTGGTGGTTTGGTATTAGAGGGTAATATGTGGGCTCACTAGAGAGCCTTGGTTTGCACCATTTTGAGATCGGGAGCTCAAGTGGCATTTTCATGATTAAGTTCAAGTTGTGCTTTATCATGTTAAAATTTTTGAAAATGTACCCAAAAAATTACAATTGATTGTTAGACCCCCCAAATGTTAGCGCACACCTCTACCTCAATTAGATACACATAAGAAAAATAGAAGTCCACGCTTGTCCAATGTGAAAGTCATCTATTTGATTTTCTAAGTATTTTCAAAATTTATGTAAAATATAAAATGATTTATTAAAATTATATCCTGAACTCGGTTTTGAATGAGATTTCACCGACCAAGTTTGGTTCTTAACGAACAGTTTAAGAAAAGCAACTCAAACTGTCTTTGATGTAAAAAACAATGTTTTGTAAACAACCCATTTCAAGACGTCTTGACCCGACTCGTGGCGATCCTTTTTTAAGGGTACAAAGCCCTAGGCTTTCCCAATTGCCCAGAATCGCTACTTTTGTCGAAAGAGAGAACGCAACAACCTTTGCGGCCACCCCTCATTCTTCTTCTTCTTCCCTTGACCATTCTTCCTTCTTCTTCTTCTTCTTCTTCATCCTTCTTCCTCTTTCCTCTGATTTCGGACGACAGATGGCACAAGAGAACCATTGTCATTGATTTCTTCGAAGATTTCGTGAGTTTCAACGCCATTTTCTAGGTATTACCCCTTATCATCCCTCATTTCCTTTAGTTTTGGGTTTTGAAATGATTTTTCTCAAGTTTGAGGGTTTTCTAAAAAGGTTTAATGGATTCAAGTTTGAGAAACTGTCCTAATGTTTCAAAGAAAACGTTTTGATTTTCTCAGATTTTGCCAAGGATTTCTCGGATTTAGCGCTTGGTTTCTCTGCTTTTTCTCCAATATTGTGTATTTCTACATTTGATCGATTCACCGGTCTATGCGAAACTACCGAGCATTGGTCTTAGTTAAGAGTGGCTCGCCAGTTTGTAACTGTGCAGAAAGGTTTTAGTCTTTGTTTAGGATTAGGTCGCTAGTCCTCTGTCACCGGCTAGCCGGTCCGTGATGAGCAGGTCGCCGCTCCACCTAGCGGCTCACCGCTCCTCAAGGTACTCGCATTGAGCGGCTCGCTTGTCCTTGTACCGACTCACCAATCCCTTCGAGCTGCTATTTCCAGTGGGTCGCTGGTCCATTTTAGCGGACATCCGCACCCAGAGTGGATCGCCGGTCTGTTAGAACCGCTCTCCGGTCTTGACCAATTTGCGATTTCTGAGTTTTTGACCTTGTTCCCGCGCTGCCTTTCTTTCGTAGAGCTTCACATGGACTTTTAGGACCTCTGGATCACTGCACTGCTTCTACACCTAGGTGAGGAAACTTATTACACTGTTTGAGCATGCATTTACGTATTTTACATCCTTACCTTTTGGACATTAAGAGATTTGATTGGGACCCTTTTATAAATTAAGCCCCTCAGTAAAGGAACCATTGTAATGAACCATTGGCAACGGATCCATTTCGGTGTACTCATGTCAATTATATGTGATACCATTGTGCATCTCGTGCTAATGTAGATTGTTAATTGTTATGTGAAATGAATGATGTTATATTGGTTTGCGATTGGTTGATAACAAGTTGAATGCTTGTAGATAGCATTTGATGTTACTATGATTACATATGGTTGTTGGAGATAGAGAAATGTATGTTAGACAACAAACGATGTATGCTTTTGTTCAGTCATGTGATAAGCGTAGAGTATTGCTTAAATTAATGGATTATGTTTATCTTGGCATGGGCATAACCATTGCACCATGTATAGATGTAGGTGGTATGCATGGGGTGCGATAAACAACGGACCGTTGTACCATTGGGTGTGTACTTACGGTCACACCAGGTGTTGGAATCTTTTCCCTAGGATGGGTTGGATTTCTTGTGTATAGTGATGTGACTGATAGTTGATAGAAGGACTTCCCTGTTAAGTTTCGTGTGGTTGAGGTCCCCATGGTGGATTTAGACTTCCTCGTTACGTTTCGTGTGGTTGAAGCTCTTTCCTTAGAATTTGACTTCCCAGGGTATAGTCCTTGTGGTTGAGGTTCCTATCTTGGCTTTGGTCTTCCTCGACACGACCCGTGTGGTTGAGGTCGTTATTATTGATGCCTCCTGACCACCAAATAAGTGAGGGCGTACGAGGCCACCTCGGCATTGGTTGGAAGATGAGGTAAGAGAGAGACTAGTTTGTAGTTGTTGGTCCTTGAGTGACGACTAAACTGTCAGAGGTCCTGGCACCTCCTGTGGAGGCGATGCCTTGGGTTGGTCCTATGGTGCATTTCTGATTGAGTGGTTGAGCGATCATGCATGTAGGCATCTTCATCATTAAGTTGTTCATGCAGTTGTATATGTGGTGTGTTATGATAGTATTTGATATATGATTTATTCTCTTGTTGGGCTGGTTGAGTTCACTCCCTTATCTTTTTGGCAATCCGAAGTCGGAGGTGTCGAGCAGACCCCCTCAAGCAGGAGACGGGAGCAGAGTTGTAGCTTTAGTTACTTGATATTTATGTTTTAGTTTGAGAGAACTATGTTGTATTTGAATTATTTTCACATGTTTGTTTGGATGACTATAGTAAGTTTGCATTCATTTTATATTATATATGTCTTCGAGATCATGTTGTGGGTTTGAGTTGAACAGGAGGGGAGTTGCCTTGTTAAAAAAAATTGACTCGAGTTTTTGTTTTGGAGACTTTGAGAGTTATTTTAGAGATAACACGTCTGTAGCAGGTCAAGGTGTTATAGTTTGAGCGAATTGAGAGAGCATCTTTTGCGGTTTCTTTCATTGAAATCCATGATTCGAATGGACAAATTTAGATCTAAATTTTAGTCCTTCAAAAAATCACAAAACCCCAAAATAATATTTACATCAGTCATATACCTTAAAATTCTAAAGGGCTGAAAATTGTTTTTCGACCCCTCTCCCTAGGAGAGTTCATTCCCACACTTCTTGTGGAAAATGACCAAACTGCATAAACCATTTTTCCTGAAAAAGGTTCGCATAGAGTAATAAAAAATAATTTTAACATAAAAATTATTTTCTATTTTTACATAAAAATATCATACATGCCCTTAATATTTTAATCTATAAAAAGTGCCTCAAATGCTTTATGACAAAAAATAAGATAATTTGCATTTTGTCACAACTCACTATTAGTCATTTCATATGCAGACGGCGGACTCTCCAAGTCTTCGGAGCAACAATTCGTAATAGAGTTTGATTTGCATATCATTTTCAAAGCTATAAGAGGGAATAGATATCGTTAGTATCATTTTATAATGTCGTTATTTATCAAAAAGGAAAAAGAAAAATACATATAAAGACTATATTTGGATACCGGTAGTTTTTATAATAAATTACATCAAATTTTCTTTTCTATACACATGCTATACTGTAACAAGTGTTTTTTATCCTAATTCTGTGTTCATATCATTAGTCCAACATTAATATCATGTATGACATAGAAGACAAAAGGTTACATTTAGATGGAAAGTAAGTTGGGAGACTACCATTTGGTATAGGTCTCTTTAAGATATGTGTTGGTATGTCATTCAATTCTAATCATCGTCATTGTCATTATTATAATTATTAATTTTATTATAATTAAAAATTTCTAAAAATTAAAAAGATTATGTGACAATATTTTTTTTTAGTGTGCATCAGACTATCAGCCTCCATTTATTGAGATATTAACTAAATATGAGAGAGAGAGAGTATGTTGGTTCATTCAGTTCTATTTGTCATCATTATCATCATATGTACTTATTCATTATGATTCAAATAATTTAAAAATAAAGTATCTATAAATTTAGAAAATATTAGATTAACATAAAAAATGTATTTTTTAAGTGTGTGTCGGCCTCCATTTATGGAAATATTGATTAAATGAGAGTCAAAGAGAGAGACTCAAGTTGAAATTTTGTTTTTTAATTACTATATTATGAAATGGAGAGATTAGTTGTTGCTATTGAAGTACACTTACATTACGACGGCAAATTTTTCAACATGACGAAAAATGTTGCTATTGCTTGTTTGCTATGTAGAAAGCTTTTTCAGGGTTTTCAGTACAGATACCTGAGTCAAAGACAAAATAATATTACCGTGAAAATGAAGATAGCTCAAGGAACATCCAAATTTTTTGAATAAACCATCCCAATAATAACTTATATAAATTTGTATTTTTAATGACTTTTGGTCTAATGATGAACCTTTGAAATAAGGGGTTACTTATAAATTAATCATGTAATAAAAGCAAGTTTATTTAATTCCATGTTCTTATCAGTGCAAATGATACATGCAAACGAAAATATTTTAAACTTAAATCTTGGGGGAAACTGGTAACAAAAATACCAATTAGACAATTTTTACCAAGATTTGATATTGAGACCGTTATTTAAATGAGTCTTGGGCTACATATATTTGGCTATGATGAAAGGAGGACCATATGAGTTAGGTATTTATGAAATCTCGATCTCATCATCATATCCTATGATTTTAATTTTTAAAATTCAATGACTTATATTTATTTAAACTTTAAATACCAACATTACATAGCTTTGATGATCAACTGTAGTGAAACTTTACGCACTCCTATATGTAATTACCTATAGTTTTACAATGCACTAAAGGTCTATAGTCCAATTGATAGACAGTATTGTTGGAGAGTTTCTTTTAGAAAGTCTCTCTACCCAAACACAAATGATAACATATCGTGATATTCTCATATAAGAATAAAATTACTACTACAATGATGTAGATGCAGACGCAGATATATAATGTTTTGTTTTTTGTGTTTTTAAGGCAAAATTTTAGATCTGGGTTTTGAATCCCAAATCAAAGATTTTAATGATGGGTCTTCTCTCGATGAGATGGTAGTAATTTCGTTAGGATGGTTGGCGGAATCAATTCACTAATGAAATTAGGTGTTCGATCGAATGCCAAAGCGAATGTAGAATGTACATTCCAAATGCAATGATTCATGCAATTGAATGTAAATTAGAAATCAGTTGCATGAATGGAACTTAAATCCAACACTAATTTGTATTGTCAAACAGAACCTTCTTAACTTCATTTGAATATAGAATTAAATTCAATTAATAATTGGGAAAGCAAGACTTGAACCATGAAATTCACCATGCAAAATCAAACCAATATTTAAAGGAAAATTAATTCTAACATATGCACAAATTAAAATTAAGAACCAAATCAAAGAACTCACCTCAATCGTAGAGAGACCTTCAAACAAAGCTGAAAGCTTCGAATTTAATTCAAACTAAATTTTGGTGTGTTCACAATTGGTAGCCTAGCACTAAATTTACATGCCTTATTCCGAAAGAAATAAAGAAAGTAATCCAAATTTGGAATTAAAGAAAAAGGGGAAAGTTCTCTAAGTTTTTGCGCCGCGCCAGTTGTTCACATCGCACTGATCAGACAATTCTAGCATTATTGTCAGATGACATCCGAAGATGGTCCGATTCTCTCGTAGGTGATCCGCTGACGTTCGAGACTTTTCTTCAGATCGTTTTGTAGAGACTTGATTTTCTGTACAGTCGAACATCTCTCTGTCGGACGTCTTGTAGTGATCCGACTTTGAAGTTATAAATCATTTAGAGAAAATGAACCTTTCAACAAGTGAGAATGGGGCTCGTGTGTGGGAGTGTATTTGGAACCTCACCGTGAAACCCATGGAACTCAATAGGAATGTGGAAAAATTTTTGCTGTCAGGTTCAAGGACTTGAGCAAGCCCTCGAAGGCTCGAAGCGGCTGTCAGAGTCTAAAAATGTTTACAGTCAAAAGGTCCCAAAATCTACTCTCGAGTTCGATTACTTGAGGAAGTCCTCGAAGGCTCAAGCCAGGGTTCGATGGTTCGATCAGGGAGAGTTTACAAAAAAAAAGCCAGGATTTTTGTCTTGGTTTCGAGCACTAAGCGGAGGCTCGACGGCCTGAGCTCAAGGAATACTTAGAGTCCTCGAAGCGGAGACGGGGTCAATTATATTTAAGCCCCATTTCTCCCACTCATCTAATCCCCACGGGTGATGGTTCTTCAGCACAAACTCACCCTTTTTCTCCCTCTTAGCCTCATATTTGGCCTTTACATGTATTGGATTAGTGTGGGTCCCACTGTAAGCTCCTCTTCTCCTACAGCTTCTCCTCCCCAAAAGTAAATTTGCTACTCTTTTTTTTAAAAAAAAAATAAAAATATAAATATCGGCTGATATTTATCCGATATAGTCAAATATTGGCCGAGATATCAACTTGGAGCCACAATGATATTTGTTTTTTTTTTTATAAGAAATCGGGCGAGATTTTGGCCATATCATCTGCTATCCTCTAGTCAACCCATATTCAATGTCGATTATGAAATGTATGAATTAGCATGAAGTTACTATGTATGTCATGGTTGGGAAATTGTCAGGTCGTGGAGACATGCTCATATGTATATACACATTGACATGTATTACTCACTTGGATGCATTGCTGACACATGTTTGACTTTGGGGTGCGTCAACATGGGGATGGGTAGGCGTATGCATGAGTATGGGCATGACCTAATGAGTGCGTGCATTAGACATTGAATAAGGGCTAAGTAGGGGATGTGTGAGTAGGTGAATTTCCCCGACATGGATCCACTAGTGCCATGATGTGGACAGTATGAGTGAGACAGTATGAGTGAGGCTTGTTGTGGTCATGAGACTCTAGGAGTCCATAGACGACCACACGGGGGCATTGGCAATGTTGTGTGTGGCTTGGCGACATGGGCACCATGGATGAGTAAGTCCCTCACGGCTGTGTACCATGGATGGGTAATCTCTCTCGAGTGCATGAGCACTGGAGGTGTTGGAAACGAACGGCAAGAGTTCAAGTATGAAGGGTGAGTAGCACGGGACGCACCTGGTAAGTTCGGGTCCGATCTGCCTAAGGAAAAAGCGTTGATCACTACGTGTGGAGCAGGACACACAAAGCGAGACGTATTATTCATGTGAGTTGTGCTTGACGCGCCTAGTAAGTCGGTGTCCTATGCATATCGGGGGTCATGGTGATTGTGTTGACACAACCACTTGTTGGTTGGTGTCCGTGGGCTTAGACCCTGGATTGGATGTAGATAACATGGCATGACACATAGTACATATTTTATTTCATACATGGACATGTGAGTGTGTGAGTGTGTAGCATGCATTTATTTTCTCACTGGGCTTGCATGTGTTCATCCTTGCAATTTTAAGTGATATTGCGCTGTCGGAGTCTGAATGACCTATGGACGTGCTTAGGAGTTACATCGAGGACTAAATATTTTGTTATTTTGCTGTTGACATGGACTGTATTCAAATGACATGTATTCTTTGAAACCATGTATATGTTTCTATTATGTACGAACTATGTTTAAGCTCATGGATTTATGTATGTGGACTTAAAAGAACCTTGGACTCTGCATATTTGTTTTAATTTGACAAAATTCCAGTATCCTGAATGGTCATAGAACATGGGAATGATGATGACGTGTGAAATATTGTCTCGAGGTCAATTTTAGTGGAGACTACTGAAATTTCAACAGAATCTCTAATGACCCGTATGGATTGGGAATTCGTGGGGACAGATAACACGTGTTTCCTATGTGCCTTTGGATAAATAGGAGTTAATTTAAATATTTTAAAAAATAAAATAAAATAAAATAGTCACATGTCCTAGGAGTTGAGGAGCGACACGTCCGATCCTTGTCCTTTGGAGATCCGATCCTTCCTGGGATGATATGATCAGTTATGGGGGAGATCTGTAGGTGCTCTGTTTTCATAGATCCATTTCTTTTGTTCTCCTTCTTGGCTTTCTTTCCTCCCTCTCTTTCTTTTGTCCCGTCGTTGTTGGTTGGGTTTCCATTTTTTGTGCTTTCTTATTTTCTTCCTTGTCAATCTGGGTGGGGTCTACAGTTGATGTGGCAATCTTTGGTGGGGCCCTCTCTTTCCTCCATTGATCCAAGCGTAAATTTCGAGTGCCATTTCATCGATCCAGTCCAATCGGATTGGTTCATCATAGATCTGGTCCGAATCATACTCAATGTCCACATCATACAATATCATCCTTTACTTTAGAAATTTGAATGCCAAACTCATGAAATAGCGCACATAATAGAGCATTGAGTTTATTAAAAGAATGCACAATATATCGGTGAGTTTATTAATAATTTATCTTCTAACTTAAAATAAATCAATGCAAAACTGATATGGGCTAATTTTTTGTATATGGTTAATATAGAGAGACTTGCCTTCGTTCACAATAAGTAACATAATTATGAGTTATGATCCCATGTAACAAATGCTATTTATTTTTCTGTATTCTTTCATAATTTTGTTGATGAATACATGATGCAGCTGTTGATAATATGATCAGGTAGCCAAGGAGAGGAAGATAAACTCATATGAGTAGATGGTACGATCCATAAATCCAAGTGGGGTTCCACTTTTGAAGGCAGTGGGCTTCTTTGCGAGAATTGATAGAGGAGTTTCTCCAGCGTTATTCTTCTTAAATAGGATACGAGTGGAGCATGTGATAAGCCATTTCTGCCAAACACATACAAATAAAGCAATAAACACATGTTGTTTCTCAAGAAAATCGAGAAGCAACATCGTTATGTTAATATAGTCTTGAAAAAAGAATATCAGCAGGAGAAAGGCGAAAGTATCAAATTTGGTTTACTTGTGGATGGATAGGGCTGCATAATTCAAGAGCTCAGCTCACGTACGTAAGATTCACTGATAATGATGGTGATAAATTTATTGAAAGGTTTAAGTATAAATTTGTGACTCAGATATTTTTAAGTTTCAAGCCATTTTTTTTTTTAATCTGCAGTTAAGTTTTTTAGCTGTTGTACGATTCATTTTATTTTATTTTATTTTACTTTTACTCTTATTTTCTTATTTTCGAATGACTTCAAGATGTCCAGGGCCTTGAAAAATGATGATTTTTTTTTTATTAACTTTTTTGAGAGGGGCAAGATAATTTCGGGCTTGTTGTCGGGTTTATTGTGATCAAACGTTGTCACATCTATCAAGCTCGTGTCTCAAGCTCGAGTTCATACTAAAACTTTTCAGTGAAATGAGAGTGTAATAAACTTATAGATTTTATAACTAAGTTCATTTGATCAATTTAACTGTGGATCCAATTATTTCACAAAATCAAACAAAATACATCTAAAAATTGTTGTTTTTTAAATTAATAAACCTTTAATTTTTAAAAATAATCATAATATCAGAAACAACACTATTTTAAATCATCCTTGTGCCATTTTAAATAATCCCATCCTTTACTGTTAGGATGATACCATGTGATCATTTCTCATAAACTACTTTTGCTTTAATGAGCCTTGGCATAATAAGTTTGGAGCTTTTTGTCTAGTGGCATTAGACTATTGGTAGTGTCACCCATAACAATGTATATAAACTAATATATATTTAAATCATTCACATTATTAATACTTGTGGCACCTTCTTCTCAATGGATAACTTTTAAGAGTAAGTTCTACTTCAAAAATGTTAACATAGTTTTTTTTCATGGTATTAGAGCAAGAACGTGCATCAGTTGCACGCGAGGGAGGTTGTGAAGTTGCAAAATATCTCACATTGCCCTGGCGGAAAAACTAATGACTTTATATAATACTTGAGGCACCTTTCTCACAATAACTAGTTTTTTAGAGTGAATTCTACCTTAAGAATGTTAACATGGTTTTCTTCACTTTGTCATTTAATTCTAGAATTTACCTTCGAGTGCAATGTGCATTATCCAATATCCATTGTGAACTTGATGAAGGGAAAGGTAGTGTAAAAACCTTCCTTAGTCTACAGTAAAGAAATGGTCTAAATGAACTTTCGTTTGTAGTGGTTTCTGGCCAAAGATATTGCCTAACAATCTTTGGTAAAACATTTTTTACTCGAATCTATCTTGATCAAGATGAATTAAACCCACAAATGCAATACAAACTCAATTGAATAATAAAATAACTTCAAAGCAAGAAAGTAAGAAATTGCAATGTGTTAGTACCCCGGTTTGCCGAGTCCCTAAGTTTGTCAATTCCATGACTCGGGAAGAAGCACTTCCTAAGAAACTTAAAGTCTCAAGGTGATCAAGATTAAAGATCATGCTCCGATGGATTAAAATTCATCGTTATGGCAATCACAAAACAGATATTTGGCCATAGATGACTTTAGGTGGTACACATACCTTTGGAGGACCATTCCTAGGCTTGGTTGAACAAATGGTAAAGTCATAAAAAAGCATAGAGATGAAGCTTGACAGTGAATTCGAAGCGAACTTAGAAATATGAATTAAATTCACTATCAATTCGACTAGTTGTTCGCACTGACCCCTCGGTGGAGACAGGATCGACCCATCATGGTCAAAGGTTCTGCATCATAGAACTGTCATTCTAGATATGCCTCTAATCGAGAGTCTCGTATGCATCGACCACTCGTTGATGAACTTAACGACCCCTCGCAGTCAATGACTCGTCGATGATAACTTATGAGTTATGAAACTTAGAACTCAAGTGGACTCTCGAGAAAATAGACATCTCGATAATTCAAGACTAACCGAGAGTACCAGGACCGACCCGTCGTCAAAGGGCGACAGGTCGTTCTGGGCAGGACAAGTTTCGGGTCATGAAACTCTGTTTGCATGGTGTTGCCTCACATCGGGACCCTCGTATGGATCGATCTCTCGGTGCCATGACTGTCGACCCATCAATGACACCGACCTGTCGATCTGGAATTAATTATGCTGTTGGGAGTGTATTTAATGTACAATAGTTGGGTGGTTTAACGGTAATAAATATGAACATCTACCCATCAGTGCCCCCGACCTGTCGGTACTGGACAGTTAGAAAAAACTGTGTTGACTCCTCTATAAATATGAGAGTTGTGTGATCATTTAATCATCTTCCATGAACTGAGAAAATTCACACACTCTAAGGAGCGATCAACTCTCTTATGCCTATACCTGAGAATCTAATACAACCAATCTATTGATTGAGTTAGTGAAAGAGAGAAAGAGAGGAGGAAAGAAAAGATACCAACTAGGATAGAATCAATTTCCTAGTCACTCTGAAATTGCGATTGCTCAATGACGGCTGCAAGGCAGAGTGTCGGGATTAACTCTGGCACACATTGGGTGAAATTCCCAGCCAATTTAAATAGGTGGATTATCTATTTTACACATGGTGGGTGAAATTCTCAACCAATTGAGTGAGGTGGAATTCCTACTCTAATTGTGAGGGTATATGTCCCCACTTAGTGAATTTGGAGATAGCTCAAAGTTGAGCTAGTCCTAACAGTAGATGTCGGTTGGCTAACCAAACCACTATATACCTTATATTGTTGTGCTTGTGGTGTTAGAGCTAATTCCTTGTATTGATTGCTTAATTACATTTGCTAACACACACATACACACTTGATTGTTATATCCGCTGCGCTTAATTAATCAATCAAGTAATTTTTAAAAGGACCAACGATCTTTAGATTGACCTATTCACCCCTCCTCTCCCCAACGACCCCGAACACACCACCCCCCCCTCCTCCTCCTCCTCCTCCTCCTCTAGGGTCAATAGTATTCTACCTCCAAAGGGAGAACTTTAAATTGGTATCAGAGCCTCATGCTCTTCATAAAGGATCTAACCTTCTAAGTTGATTCGTGCTAGAATTGGAACTCAAAAATACGTCCACCTATTTACTCCTATTTGAACAAAAAGATTGAGAATAAACATGTATATCATAAGGAGGACGATTGGATCACTACACAAGATGAGTTGATTGAAAATTTTTGCACACCTCTGGATAACTCAATGAAAGGTCTCACCTCTCGTAACAATTGGAAATTCGAGATAAGTGTGAAAATTTCAATTGTCTTATTGCCTCCATTGATAATGATCAAGAGGGATTCTCAAATGAAAATAAGGAGAGTACAAAAAATCTTTATAAAGATAGTGATCTTAGAGAATCCTACAATGTTTTGTGTCTAGAAAATAAGAAGTTGGCTAAGAAGATAAATAATGCTAAATCTGAAAAACTAAACCTTGCAAAACAATTGGAAACCTTGAAGGATGACTATGAGACTATCACCATAGAATTGGATTCTTCAAATGAAGAAGTTTTGAAAATCAAAGAAATTGAAGTATACCTTCAAGAAACATTAAAAAGGCAAAGGGATGACATCAAGATGCTGAATAATGTCAAAGAAGATCTTGAAGATCATGTGGTAAACTGACTCTAGAGTTAAAAGACTTAAGAAACCATAAAGAGAAGTTTCAAGATAAATTTACCCAAAGGGAAGAAAAATTGGAAAAACTCTTAAAAATTTGTAAAAGGTTTGGCGACAGGTCAGGTCTTGGTTCCTCATTGGAAACCAATGGACCTATTGGCCAAAGGGTATTTGTTAAGGAAGATGTGCCTAAAACCCCCAAGGGTAAGTGTTTTTATTGCCATAAGGTTGGACACTGTAAGATGGAATGCAATCTTAGAAAGAGGCACATGGATGATAAAGTCCAAAACCAAGCTCCAAATCCTAAAGCTAAAAGACATCCACAGAGTCCTAAATTAAAGACTAACACATATTCACCAAGGCCAATGGTAGGACACCTCCAGTGAAAGTGGACCCATAGCATGATTGCCTGTTAAGACAGCTTGATCAAATCTTGAAGAAGTTGAGATATCCAATACAGAAACCTTCTAGGTATTCCCAGAAAAACAGATTTTTTGGTAACTACAAGTCCATAATGTACTCTTCCTAGCCATAGTACCTATTCTACTTGAAAAGCCATACATTTCATTCAAACTATTTTGAACTTTCTGTGCTTTGGAATGAGGATTTTGTTTTTAAGCATATAGTAGTTCTTCGATGAATTGACTCATTGTATATATGTGCTTCATCATGTAAAATTGATATAACTATTTTAAAATAGAAATTCATCAAGATTCATATATCAGGTATGACTGCTCAGTCACTTGTACCTCTTGATGTAGTCAATATATCGGTGAATCGACTAGTCTTTGTGACAGACATCTCGGTATTGTGCTAAATTAAAGCACTGTCAAAAGAGGGAAGTTGTCGAGAAGATAGAGAGGTCGGTATTCAACGACATGTCGATGGAATAGAATTCTTAAGTTAAGATATCTCCCACTGCGAAATCAAAAATCAAATCAAATTCCTCTTGTCCCTCCCTCGGCTCTGGCGATTTTCTTCCTCTCATCCCTTGCCCTAGACCCGCCGTAGCTACCTCTCGGAGTGATCTCTCATTAGAATAATCTTGGGGTTTTTGTTCCTCTCACCTCAAGAAACTAAGGTGTCACGGACATTGTGATTTTTTGTTCTCAGGTAAGCTCAGAAACTCAACCCTTCTCAGTTTCTCTTTGAGTCAGTTCTATACAAGCAAACCATGTCAAAGATGAGGTTGCCAAAGAACTTCCGAACACTTGATTTGGAGAAACAGGCTCAGGCTAGTTCTCTACCACTCAAGAGACCAAAACCTCCTAGAGAAAAACACATGCATCCTCAAGACCTAGCTGTATCCCTCTAAGATTTAGGGATTCTGATTCTGAGAATACTCCTCTGGCAAAACTTCATTTTTTCAGATCCAAGTCCGTACACCAACCCCATCCTCAAATCCCTTCTGAAAGGGTAGAAGCACCTGCTCTAGAAGAACAAGATGTTGGTGTACAAAATGACCAGGAAGAAGTCAGAGAAGAAAGAGACATGGATGAGGAAGAAGAAGACACCGACATTGGGAATGAAGAAGGACTTAGGGCTTCTAGTATAAGTGATGAGGAAAGAGAATCCTCAATGAAGAGGGTGTTGGTCTCTATCTTCAGCCACTAGTTCGACATATGTGTTTCAAAGACTTTAATATAGAACGAACTAGTTGTGTAGCTGATTTGCATAAATGTGGGGCTATGCAACTTCTACATGACATGCGCTGGTTGAATTTGGTGCACTGGGGTGGAAAGATGTATCCTTCCTTGGCCACATGAATGTACTACTCCATTAGAAATGATTCAAAAGCCAACTGTTTCAAAATTCTGTGTAAAAATGGAGAATCAGTACAAGTCTCTCCTAAGCTTGTTTCTGAAATCATTGGGATCCCCCTTGTACCAAATACTTCTCTACCCATCATTCCTCTGAAGATAGAAGTAACAGATCAAAGGAAATTTTCCAAAAGAATGTGTGGAAAAGAAGTAGAATGGAAGAAAAATATATGGATCAGAAGTGCAAACTTACTACCACCATACAAAATTCTTCATATTCTATTTTGCTCAAATCTGTATCCTAGACATGGAACAGGGTTGATTTAAATCCTCCAATGATTATTCTCTTGGACAGGGTTGCTCGCAAGAAGAAATTTTGCCTGTCTACTTGGATGTGTCATTCAATTCCGATATACTGGAAATCAGCAAGGAAATGATACCCTCCTTTTTGCTACCTCATGTATAAACTAGCTGAGCACTTCAAGATCAAACCAAGAAAAGGAAAAGTGCCAAGATTTACCAGACCCATCGACAAGGCCATTCTTCGAAAAAGTCTTTCTAGAAGTTTAGCTGAGTCCATCTTCGGGAAACATGGTCCTTCCTCCTCTGACTATCCTGTGTTTGAAGAACCAAAAGAAGTAGATGAAGAAGAACAAGAGGGAGAAGCAGCTGAATCTGCTCCTACAAGTTTGATAACTTTAAAAGAACGATACCAAGTTCAGTTCAACCATTTTTCAAACAAACTTGATGAGCATGAACTCCTTCTGAAACAAATTCTTACTGCCATTACCTCCATCCAGTCACAACCTCCTCCATCAGACTCTCAACCTTCTACCTCTACTCCTATCTCCTACTGATGTTACAACACCCTAGCTTCTCACATTCTTTTTGGTTATGTAAACATTAAGCACCTTGTGTGTAAACTCCACTTTTATGCATTAATGTTGTGGTTTGTTATGGTTTCATGTGTGTACTGCTGTGTTTGAATTTCTTCTATCTCTTATCTATGCTTAAACATGGTTTTTGTTAAATAGATTAACATACAGGTTCCAATGAGTTGGTTTTGTAATGGCATGTTAAGGAGATAGGGATCGGGCTATGATATAGCACACATCATTGGAGTTTGGGGGTGCACAAAATATGTGTTGTTTAGCACCTTTCACTGGTCATGACAGTGTAGGGAGGAAGGATGACGCAAGCATGAAAGAAAGCTTGGAGAAAAATAAACTTAGAGGCAGCTAACTTTATGGGGGAGTTAAGTCAAAACAGCTAGAAAAGATAGCTTGTAGAATGGGGGAGAAGACTCCAAAAAGGGAAGCTAGGTAAGTTAGCTTGACCCCAGTGGGAGAATACCTTTAAGACAACACAGCTCTTAAAGGGGAAGAAGAAGAAAAATAGTAATGCAATGGCAATTTGCATTGTACTGTGGGAGAGATCAATGCTTGAATGCATGAAAATCATGCATTGATCAATGGAAACGATTAAATGAGTTGGAAGTGAACTCATGGAAGCACTATATGCAACAAGCATGGGGGAGTGTTTGAAATCCAATCGATGTCTACCTACTAATATTTGTCAATTAAATGACAAAATGGGGGAGAAATTATTAGAAGTTGTTAGACATCAAAGCCAATTAAGAGGAGTAATTGGTAAAATAGGGAGAAGCAATGGACATGGAAGAATGTCTATGCTTGGAGTTTGGAACTTCAAACTCATAGAAGATTGGGGGAGAAAATCTTCTCAACACTGATACCTTGTATATGCTATGGATAGTGTTGGTTTCTAGGAAATCATGGTGTATGGGGGAGCATGAATACAAATCTAGTTTAGTCCATGTGCATATATATTTATGTTTTGGACTAACCCTTGTAATGATTTTCTAGTGTTGCTTGCTTTTGTGCTTGAACATGAAAACATGAAATGAAGTAAGCTGAACAAGAATATGCGAAGATCATAGTCTTCTTTTCCATTTGAATATGTACATGTAGTCAAGATAATATTTTTGTATTCAAATGTGATGTAATAAGGGTGTGTTTGTAATTGGGTTAACTTCTAAGTTTTGTCATTAAATTGACACATGGGGAGATTATAAGTGCCCCGGTTTGCTGAGTCCCTAAGTTTGTCAATTCCATGATTCGGGAAGAAGCACTTGCTAAGAAGCTTGAATACTCAAGGTGATCAAGATTGAAGATCATGCTCCACTGGATTAAATCCCATTGTTATGGTAATCACAAAATATGTATTTGGCCATAGATGACTTTAGGTGGTACCAACACCTTTGGAGGACCATTACTAAGTTTAGTTGAACAAATGATAAAATCATAAAAACCTAGAGAGGAATCTTGACAGTGAATTGGAAGCGAACATGGAAATATGAATTAAGTTCACTGTCCTCTCGACCAGTCGTTCTCACCGACCCCTCTGTGGAGACAGTATCGACCCATCGTGGTCAAAGACTGGTCGGTCAGATTGACAAAGGTTCTGGATCATAGAACTGTCATTTTGGGTATGCGTTAGATCGAGAGTCTTATATGCACCGACCCCTCGGTGATGAACTTAATGACCGTCGATGATAACTTATGAGTTATAGAACTTGGAACTCAAGTGGACTCTCGAGAAAACAGACATCTCGGTAATTCAAACCGATCGTGAGTACCAGGTCGGTTAAAGGGCGACAAGTCGTTCTAGGCAGGACAAGTTTCAAAACATGAAACTCTTCGGCATGGTGTTGCTCCAGATTGAGACCCTCGTATGGACCGACCCGCCGGTACTGGACAGTTTGAAAAAACTGTGTTGACTCATATATAAATATGAGAGTTGTGTGATCATTTAATCATCTTTCTTGAACTGAGAAAATTCACACACTCTAAGGAATGATCAACTCTCTTGTACCTACACCTAAGAATTTAATACAACAAATCTATTGATTGAGTTAGTGAAAGAGAGAGAGACGAGGAAAGAAAAGATACTAACTAGGATAGAATCAGTTTCCTAGTCACCCTGCAATTGTGATTGCTCAACGACTGCTACAAGACAGAGCATCGAGATTAACTGGGGCACATATTGGGTGGATCTTTGAGAAGCACACATCTTCGAGTAAGAGCTATAAGATAAGTGCTTCTTGTTTTAATTTTGTTTTAAAACCTTTATCCTGTGAAAGTGGATTAAGGAGGCTTGGCTTCGGAACCACTATAAAAAATCTAGAGCGTAGTCTCTAGCACATGTGGTGGATGAAATTTTCAGTCAATTTAAATGGGTGGAATTCCTATTTTACATGTGATGGGTGAAATTTCCAGCCAATTGAGTGATGTGGAATTCCTACTCTAATTATGAGGGTGTAAGTCCCCACTTAGTGAACTTGGAGTTAGCTCAAAGTTGAGCAAGTCCTAACAGTGGATGTAGGTTGGCTAACTGAATCACTATATATCTTGTGTCCTTGTGCTTGTGGTGTTAGAGGTATTTCCTTGTGTTGATTGCTTAATCACATTTGCTAAGACACACACACTTGATTGTTATATCCGCTGCACTTAATTAATCAATCAAGTAATTTTTAAAAGAACCAATGATTTTTAGATTGACATAGTCACCCTTATAGGGTCAGTCGTGTTCTAGCACCAAAGGGAGAACTTTCACAATGAGATTCAATTCAACTCAAGAAACATATGATTCAATGACTAAATAAAATCTTACAATTCAAAAACTTCACAAGTTCTATTTTTGCTAACTTGGCTCTCAAATGATTCTTCACTCATCAATATTGTCCACCAAGCCTATGCCTAACCCCTTTTATAGCCAAAGGGTGGGTGAAAAAAATGAAATGCATTAATTACATTATGAGATTTTTCATGGAATGCACCAAAATCAAGTTCCCTTAAAACTAGGTATTTAGATTTCTTCCATGGTATTTTTCAATGGGTCTTCTGCAATCATAAAGGTGCCCTGGAGGATTCCGATAAGGTGTTTCGTTTTTTGAAAAAGTCTCTTCAATCAGCAAGAAACCTTCATGAATTCAACTATTCTTCCAAGGAGTTTTGCATTGGACTTGGCAACTCATGTTCCAACAAGCCATGATCAATTCCAAGAAGAGACAACCTTGGGAAATGTACAAGCCAAGCCATGCATGCATTCATGCCATGGGAAATGGTGAGGTGGATTTGATAGCAAATGATATGTGGAAGATGAAGTGGAGAAAAGAAGCTGATGTGTATGCCTAGGTGGATGCCAAGGTGGAAATCCAAAACCCTTTTCGCACTATGTCTTTATTCTTCAATACTGAACCCTTTTCACATTGAGACTTAGACACAACCTTGAACCCTTCTCACATTAATGACTTAAGTGGAGTGAGTTTCAAGTAGGGGTCCACATGCACCACACCTACCAATTTGAAGCTCGGTTAACTAGTTTCATCTTGAACTTGCCACGGTCAAAATCAAAATTTCCTTTCCTAACTATTGCCATGATGATCTTATCAGATCTCAACATAGGTCGTTCTTGTATTGCATCTAGTTCATGTAAAATGCCTATGTCATTCTCCCTTTCTTAAGAGAAACTCGTCGCCGAGTTTATATAGTATTCAAGGGCAAGGACGTGTCGAAATTCCAACCTCTACTGTTTTCGCCGTCTCTTTGGTTGATTGATAAGTGTTGGTCTGAGAATATGTTCACCATCTTGACACTGAATGTTAAGTTTCCTCTTAGATGATAGATTAATCCTATAAAGCACAAAATTTGAAAATAAAGATTGACTCTTAAATTTCTTTTCTTGCTGATCTCTTGGGTTTCCGCTAAAGTTCTGATACCACTATGTTGGCTTTGCAAAGCCTTGAAAAACTTTATGGCAGAAATTGAAGATGGAAACACTATACAAAACTATGGAATGGAGATAGACTTATAGCTTGAATTTCATTTTATTTGATTACATCAATGGGCTACATAACACACCTTTATATAGACATAGACTAATATGTGAAAATTCAAAAATTGCCCCTAATCTGGACCATTCTTCAAGATACAAGGGGCAACCTTTTCATCTTTAAAAAACACATCTTCGGAAAGAACACAATTCATAAATGCTTTGCTTGGGAGATAGTGAAAAATTCTTAAACAAAAGAAATTCATGAATGAACTCCTTGGAATCCTAAATGTTGCATAGGTTGGCAACTTTCAACATTCCCTTTCAAACCTAAATTATCAATAAACTCCTTGGAAACCAAAAGGTTACATTGGTTTGCAACTTCCAACACTCCAACACTCCCCTTAAAACCGAAAGCAACTTCATTCCTAGTATTTCTCTTAATTTCTTGAATACTTTAGTGAGCAAGGCCTTTGTAAAAGTATTTGTCACTTGTTCTGTATTATTGCAATACTGCATCTTTATTGTCTTCAACTTGACATGATCTCTTATGAAATGGAACCATGTATCAATGTGCTTGCTTTTTCCATATTGTACTAGATTCTTGGCAAGTTCTATTGCAAATTTTCTATCCACATATAATTGTGGACTCTTTTTGTTGATGATTTAGCTCTTTTAGCAGATTCTTCAACCACATTGCTTCATAGACTATTGACGAAGCTGCCACATACTCAGCTTAGCATGAAGATAAAACAACAACACTTTGTTTTTTTTTTTTGAGTTCCAAGTAAAAGCAGTTGATCCAAGATAGAAAACATATCTTGTTGTACTTTTTCTTTCATCGTGATCACCTCCCCAGTCACTGTCGATATCCATACAACCTTGTTTCATCGTTGTGTGAATAAAAGAGACAAAAGTCGATGGTTCCTTTAATATATCGTAGATTCTTTTTGCAATAAGCCAATGTGATTCCTTTGGTTTTTCTATATATCTGCTCAAAAGTCTACCACTATAAACAATGTCAGGCCATGTGACTGTGTGGTACCTTAGGCGTCCAATCAAACTCTTGAAGAGAGTTGAATTCACATTCCTTCCTTCTACATCCTTTGTTAATTTGAATCCCGTTGAAATAGGTGTATTGACGGCATAGCAGTTTCTAGTGACCCAAGCTGTACTAAAAAAATATTTTGAGAAAATGGGAATTTGTGCAAGTGGGAATGGGAATTATAAGTGTGACATGGGTTAGAATTTCTTCCTCGAGTGACTTAGGAGACACTAGAAATCACTAAAATTTTTGCTAAACTTCAGTTCGAGGTTCAAGGACTCGAGGAGTAGAGAATGGCCTCGAGAGCTCAAGAATCTATCAAAGAACGAGGAATTTTTTAGTAATAAAAATCATGGATTTCACTCTCGGGGTTTTGTCACACGATAGTTGTCTTTAGGGCTCGAAGGTGTTTCAGAAAAAAAAATTGACTCTCGGGTTAGAGTGATCGAGGGAAACTTGAGGGGTCGAGCTTGGAGACTCGACGAATCCCTCAAGTCCTCGAGAGTAAGTAAAATGATTAGTATTTATGGGTTCAGCTGTTTTTAAACACCCATCTTCCTTTATTTCTTCCGATCCTCTCTAGTTCTCAGTTCAGAGCCAGGCTTCCCCTCCTTCCAAACCCCATGCATGTGTTGAAGAGGAGTCTAAGGAATCTCCAAGATCCGAACACCCTTGGATTTCTTCTCCTAAGGTAGTCTCCACTCCGTAATTGGTATTTTTTCAAATACTTTGGAAGTTACGAATTGGATTGGGTTGATAATTGAGTTTTGAATAAGGAAAGGAGCTGAATGAGGGTAGGGGATCTAGGAAATGAAAAGGAGACTTGGTGTGGGTGTTCATGGAGTTGGAATCCCTAAATTGAGTTGTAATTAGGGGAATTGAAGAGAAGAGTTGAGACTTAGTCTTGGTATGAACTTGAATGATGAACATGAACCAAGAGATGACTTGGTGATGGGACTTCTACCTGGATTGGGAGATCAAGTTGTGGTAGGTGAGGGAGATTGGACCATGCATGGACATGGTACCTCAAGGGAAGCCACGGGCTTCAATCAAGATGACTTTGGGTGGAGTATGTTGAAATTGGAGAAAGTAGTCTCCCCTTCTCTATTAAATATTACTGGAAGTGAAATGTGTAACGACCCGTTCTGAGTTTCCGATTTTTTTTGGAGAGATTTCGGACCTCCGAGTTATTTTCGGGACTGTAGTAGCAGTGAGGAGAGTGTGGGCTCCGTGGATGCCCCAGTTATCTAATTTCGAGTTTGAAAACTCGAATGGCATTTTAGTAATTTCATAACTTTTATGTATAGTCATGAAAAATTTGTTGAAAATCACATATTTTTCCCGCTCGACTTTCAACATTCGAGAAAATTTTTGGGTTTTCGATTTCGTCGCCGTTTACCTCTTTTTTAAAAAAAGAAAGAAAGAAACCCTAAAAACCCCCCTTCTTTAAGACCCTCCCGCGGCACTGTAGCTTTCCAGCTACAGTATGCCGCAACACCCTCACCCGCAGCTCTCTTTCTCTCTCTCGGTGCTTCTCCTTCTTCTTCTTCTCCTCCTTCTCCCCTTGGCCTATTCGTGCAGTTGTTGGTCGTCGCCCCAAGCCACATTCTCCTACTCTTCCGTCGCCGCTCCGCCTCCCAAATCTTGTAATCAGCCCCCGACAGCGAAGCCCGCTTTCCCTTCCTTGTCGCTGTCGCCGTCCATCAGGTCGAAAACCCATCTCAGGTTTGCCTCCCCTTTTGTTTTCCCATCTTCCCCTTTTCTTCCCTCTTGGTTTTCCTTGATTTTTTTTCTTGATTTCGTTTTCTTTGATTTCATTTTCCCTGATTTCATTTTCCCTCTCTTTTCCCCCTTTTCCCGACTCAGTTGGGCAATTGAGTTGGTTCGGCTGAGTCTCCAAACAGACTCAGTTCGAGCCCTAGGTTAGCCCAGTCTTGGACCCGGCCTGATCCACTTAGGCCCAACTTCCGAGCCCAGACTCTTCCTTGGGCTCTGCCCTGGATCTGGCCAAACCAATCTTGAACTCGGCCTGACCCATTTCTAAGCCCAGACCTGGTCCGGCCCAACCAGTTTGGGTCCGGCCCAGTTTGGCAGGCCCGTTTCCGAGCCGGACCAGTTTTCGCGGCTCGGCCTAGTTCGGCCTATTTTGGGCCCAACCCAGTTTTAGGCCCATTTTTTTCAGTCCGGCCTCATTTTAGCCCTTTTTACCTTATTTACTTATTCATTCTTCCTTGTTTCAACAGATTGAGTTCCCTACAACCTTTCAAGCCACTTGCTTGCTTCGGATTTTCGACTCCGTACACGTTATGAGGGGACTTATCACTGTTTTAGCATGCACTTGCATATATTAAACTGTTATCTCTGGACATGGAGTGACCGGGGGTGACCCTCTATTTATTTAGCCACTCGGTAAGGGAAAACTGTTGTAATAAATATGTGGCAGAGAGTCTGCTCGGGGGTACTCCAGTCAACTATATGCTTTGTAAAGAACTTCAATTGGACAATTTGAATTGAATATGATACTTGAAAAATTGTTGGTGATACTTTGAATGTTTCTTCGTTAGATGTTATTGGGATCGCGTAGAATATAGACACGCATGACTAAATAACCCATTATAAGCTCTTGACTTGCACGATGAAATATATTGCTGATTCTGAGTTAGTTGCATTAGAACATAGTCTTACCGTTGTATATGATCATGGCATCATGTGTATGTCTTGGGGAGGTTGTTTACATGAGTATATGTTTATGATGATGATGATGGTCTGGGTATTTTGAGGACTTCCCCGTTACGCTTCGGCGGTCGAGACCTCCATAGGAGATGAGAGTTTCCTCGTTGAGTTCCGGCGGTTTAGGTGCCTGTCTCCTTGAGATTGGCTTCCCCGTTATGCTCCGGCGGTCGAAACCCCCGTAGGGGATAGGGGTTTCCCCGTTGCATTCCTGCCGTTGAGGCGGTTGTGTATATTACGGTCTCCCGTTTATTTTAGTAGGGAGATTGGGGTTGTTAGAGGACAGTTGTTAGCTATAGAGATTATGTCTCTGATTGGTCGGTGGGACCATTGGTTAATTGTGTAGTTGAATACTCTCGTACGTAGAATTCATTCTATTATGATGTCCATTATTTTTTTATACATGTGATATACATATATATATATATATATATATGTCGTTGATGTACGATATGGTTATTCCCTTTACTGGACTAGTTAGCTCACCTCTTACTCTCCAGGAGTTTGTTGGAGGACCCGATGTGGGCCACCGAGATGATGTCGCGGACTAGTCGGTGGATTATTGGTTGGTGGTGCAGTTGGATCTCATACATATGAGCACTCCTTTTATTACGATATTTTTGCATTCATGCATATGATATCTACTTATATTGCTAACATGTGATATGCATTATCTCTTCACTGGGCTGGTTAGCTCACCCCTTACCTTTCAGGTACCCGATTGCAAAGGGACTGGGCAAGGTCCCTTGAGTAGGCGCCCGTAGAGGAGCAGTGGTTAGACATTTTATAATTACGTTGTTCTTAGTTGAGAGACCTTGTTTTATATGACTCTCTTTGTATGTTATTTGATTTCGGATGATATATAACTGTGTTCGAATAGTCTATGATTGTTTCATGTTATGTTGGTATGTTGAACCTTATTGCCAGTTTTTGAGCGGGAGATAGTTGCCCCGTTTCAAAAAAAATTATATATATATATATATATCCGTTACCTATTCCTTTGTGATGTTTTTAGATATTTCGGAGATAACGTGCCCGTAGCGGGACTGGACGTTACAAAATGAGTTAGACTTCGAGGCCGAACGTCCATCCTCTTTCTCCTCTCTGTTTCTCTCCTAGAGAAACTGTACAGCTTGAGAAATCCTAGGAAGAAAAAGAACTTGCAGACTGTAGCTTACAACAGACTGGGCCCAGTGGGCCTGGGCCTGGGCCTGAGCTCATTAGACAACTCAGGCCCAAAAAGGCTTTGAGTCATAAAAACCAACAAACTCCACCTTGGTGAAAAAGCCCGACACCATGAAGATTGTTGCCTTGAGTTTATGACACCTCCACTTGTTGTGCAGCACCTACAGTTCCGCATCTTCTACAAGAAGCCCATCCCCACACCGTAGGATGATCCTCCAGTCTTCAGTGAGAAAGACTGAATAGCCCAACCGGGCTCCACCTCAAACATTGACGAGAGTTCCACCAACTCCAGAGACTATATGTAGCCATATCTTGTACAACAACTGCAGCTTCACCTCAGTATGAGATGCTTACCTCATGCTTTGGGATGCTCTGCCAGTCTTGAGTAAGATTGGTCAAGGCTCCACCTCAAACGTAAACGTCGAGATCCTTTCGCTGCCTCTGTCAGATCTTTAAACACCAAATCAGCAGCGGTAAATGCATAGATCTCGTCGCTGTGAACGCACAAGCAAAGACGGATTTGAATTTCGACTCCCAATGACTCCAGAAACCGGAAAACAATTCTGACCGTTGATTTTTCCTCTTTTTCTTGCTGAATGAGTATTTAAAATTGTGATCCTACGGGATCACCCAAATCTATAGTCTTGCAGACTACCAGAAACAGTAATATGGTCCTACAAACTACCCGAATCCGTAGTCTCTCGGGTGCACTTGAAATGATGGTCTTGCAGTCCCTGGCTCCGCCGTTGCTAAGCAGCCGATCTCTCTTCCTGCTACTCTTTCTTCTCCTTTTCTGATCCGACGATCTGAGACAACTTCTGCAATGGTTCCTCGTTGCACGGCCTACCTCTGGCTTGCTGCAGATCTCCACCTCTCCTCTGCCGATTTCCTTCTCTGAACACCTCCGAGAATAGTGTGTGTGGATTGAAGGGAACTATTCCTCTGATTTGCATTTTTTTTTTCTTTGGATTCTACCACCCCAAGCTTTGATACCATTTGTTGTGCGATAAACCCACTCACATTCAAATCACAAATCATAAGAATCAAGCAGACACAAGAAAACACAACAAGAACACAAATTTACGTGGTTCGGCAATGTTGCTTACGTCCACAGGGTGTACAAAGATTCCACTAAGAAGAATCGGTCAGGTTGAAAGGATTTCACCAATCCTACCCGTAGGTTAAAAGGATTACAATCCTACCCACTATTCCTCTCAGTCTCTCTTTCTCCTCTCTGTTTCTCTCCTAGAGAAACTTCACAGCCTCAACCAATCATACAATAACTTACAAACAAAACAGAGAAAGAGATACATGCAATTAGGGCCTAAGTTACATGACTGGGCCTGAGCCCAATAGACTATCTAGGCCCAATGTAGGGCTGGCCCTCACAATAGGATCACCATCTTGCGGACGATCCAAATACACGCTAGGAGGACAAGGTGAGGGTTTCTTGACACATTATTCGTAGGCTTGTGATAATTTGCATGCTATGTTTTGAATTTTATTCTTGGAAGTGATGTGGGAAAATGGCATGTATGTGTAAATAAAACTGTGACATGAATTGTGTGGAGAAGGTGAGGAAATCTCACTCTTGAACATGCTTGCTTTAAAATAAAAAAACAATCAGAACAAATTGTGTGAATTGTTCCTTCGATGAACCTTTGTATGAGTACATGTGAGAGAGCAATGTTGTAAGCATGTGAGATGATTTTTGAGAATTTATGTGTGATCGAAGAAACATGATGTGTTATGTAGAAATGCTAGAAGTGTATTCATAATGTGCTGTGAAATGTGATGTATAAATCATTATGATGAGCATGATTGAAGATGAGCACAAAATGGGAGTAGGGGTGAAGGCTCCAACGTGAGGGTCACTAATTGAAATTAGTAATGGCCACGAATTGGGAGAAGTGGCAAGATCGAAACGCGTCACGAAATGGGAGTAATGATGGAGCCATGCTAGCAGGTCCATGCCATGAAATGGGAGCAATGGCAGTCCGAACAAAGAAAGGCCTTGGTCACAAGATGGTATTAGTGACCATGGCCTGGATGAATGAGTGGATAAAGTTGACCCATTTGCATATGTATAGTGTGGAAGTGATCAATCATATGTTCTGTATTTTTATGATGCCTGTCTATATACTAACCCTTCACAGTTTTAGGAAATACTTTGGAAGGCGAGGATAAGAGTTGCACACGGAATATCTCGATGCATGTTCTGTATTTTGAAGTGCATATGGCTATGAGTTTAATTTTTAATTAGCATGGATGAATGTATGTAATATATTGCACCCTTGATTTTGGTAGTGGAACTTTTGGACTTTTCTTAAACCCATGGGACTATGATATAATACTTAGGTTGGGTGTTCAATGAATGAATAGAAGATCGAATGGAGAATGAATGATATGATGAGATAAAAAGATGAAATTTCCAAGTTGGAATTTTCTTTATAATGTACAGTTTTTAGGAGAAACCCCGCTGAAATTTCAATAGGATTCCCTTAAACCCAAGATGATTTGGGATCCCTAGGATTTCCCCCTCCACGTGTGAATTCCAAGTCTCTGCACACTTGTACGTGTGTATGCTTAGAGTTAAAAAAAAAAATATCAACGTGTTCCAAAAGGCAGGGCGTGACAGTTTCTTATCAGATTGTAGGTTCCTTGTCCCTTCAACTGTGAGTATGGGAGTTAGGACTCTGACTTAGGCATTTGTTTTGACACTTTGGGACCTCGTGTAAAGGTAAAGATAGGACCTAAAGTGGAGTGATTGCTTGTATAATTGATTGTATGCTAGTTTGAAACCTGATTTGATGTTTGATTCCATGGTGATATGGAGTATAACTTGAAGGCTGATTAAATAGTCTCCGTGTGACAGAAATGGTGAGAGCCACGACTCGTCAGCCAGGTGAGAGCCAAAGTCATACTGAGGACCCCCAACAAAACCACGGGAGGTCAAATACTGACAGTGTGAGTATGGAAGAAGTCCACCGTATTTTGCAAGAGGCTGTGGGGGGGGACACAGTTGAATGCCACTTTGGATGAGTCCCACTCTTTCGTTGCGTTTCATTGTCTTCTTCTTTGCGTGTTCCACTTCTCTGAAACAGCTATCTTCAATCGTTCTTTATCTCTCTACTAGTTTCAACCTCATCAACGAATTTGAGATGGGTTTTCTCATCAGTGGTTGGCTAATGGGATAAGAATCCCTTCATTTTCTTATCTCTATTATTCTCCTTCCATTCTTTCATTCTTCTTCATTCAGTCCTCCTTGATTCTCTGTGTATGATCCATCCATTCGCTGGTTTTACATTTTCATTTTGATTTGTTAGCTGATTTTCTTCCTTTTCTATGGATTCTGATGAATCAAGAAAAATGACATTTTTACCCTTGATGTTTACACTAGTTAGCTCTTGAATATTGTTTATTTTGTATTATTAATAAAGTTTTGGAGTTTTGCAGTAAAATCAGCCGAATTCAAGAAAAGGACTTTAAATTGAAGAAAAATGTTGAAAAGTTGGCCATTGTGCTATTTTTGGAAAGTATTGAACTTTACCACTTAATTTTGAAAATTATTGTAAAATCTCGTAATTCAAGCCCATTTATGAAAGTTTGGATTATGGTAATTAAATTTGAGATTTTTATTGTCAAAGTGGTAAATTCACAACACTGGATATAAGTGGGCCCATACTCCAGCCTCAAGACCAAGCCTACATTTGAAGCTTATGAACCAAAGTCCAGGCAAGATTCAAGTCCAAGTCCAACTAAGGTTCAAGACCAAAACCCAATTCATTCAAATTTCATAATGGATTGGTGAATCAGAATTTGAATGGGTTCTGTGCAATTCGGAAGAAATCAATTTGGATTGGTATTAAGAGAGAAAATTATGGAGGAGAGAAGATTGTGGAGAAATTTGGATCGTATATGGGATATGCGCATAAAGCAATGCTACAATCGTATGAAGCCAGGAGAGAAAAATGGAGAGAACTTCTGCAAAGAAACACACATCCGTATATGGCAAAACAAACAATGGAGGAGTCGCATGAGGCTACAAAAACCCTAGGCATTCCACGCCTCTCTTTTAAGTTCATCTTTGTTGCCTTAGCTGACTTGACTTCCTCAATGAAACAACTCAATCACTCCATCCATCCTTAAAACCCTAATTAAGTCTGGCTATTCATTCTCACTCCTCTCATCTATAAATTGAGGCCTACACCTAGGATAAAATTCAGGAAGGAAAGAAAAAAAGGGAGAATGAAAGACGTTATGGAAATTAAAATTTCACAATGGATTTCGGGTTAGTGATGCTTCTTCTATTTTCTTATTCTAAAAATTCCAAAGACTTGTAATGGTAAATTCAAATTTTATTAATAAATTAAAGGCAAACTTTTAGATTCATGGTTTTCCACTTGCGAAAGTTTAGAATTAGAATTTTATGATGAATTCTTTCTAGGCCCAATGTTTATTTTGATTATTTATTAATTAATGAAACTCATGATTTTCTTAATTGAATTAATTATAAATGAGGGATTTGAATCATGTTCATTAATAAATCTGAGCTTCATGTTCTAAGTTTTGATTTTATTTTTAATATATTGAAAATAATGCCTCCTTAATCTCCAATCCAATTTCCAATGTAAATATATAAATATTGATTTTATTTTATTTTTATTTTTTATTATGTTTATAAATTCTATTCTCAATGTGAACTAGGTTGGAATAAAAATAATTCTAAATGAATTTTATTCCAAAATTTTATTATTCTCATCAGTTTATATTTTGTAAATATTTTGGATATATTTTCCATAATTCTCTTGAATTCGACTTTACACTTCACTACTAATAATGATTCGTACACTTGCTAATTAAATTTAAGATTACAAGAAATTCTTCCAAATCAAATCTCATGATTTGCTGCCACTATCTTGGATTCTATGAATTTCTCATCACACAACAACGCCCTTTGCTGGACCCTACTCTGTCTAAATCTTCTTTTCTTTATTTTATTCGAGTGGATTACAACCCACCATTTTCTTCTCTTTCTTACCCCCAACACAACAGCACGTTTTGGTGAAACCGTTTCTAGTCCCACATGGTTCAGCCATGGTTTTCTATTTTTAGAATGGATTTGTTCTCCCGGTTGGAACGGTCGAGTTGCATTTTGTGGGGTCCACACGGGTGGTGACTTAGTTGAGGATCTTAAATTCAAAGTGGGACCCACAGCTTTGGTGACATGAAACTCAATGTGGGCCCTCTCCTTCCTCCACCGTTTGATCATGGACTTCAAAGATCAATTTCTCGATTTTTTCCACTCGAGTCTCGATCGAGACATCATCAGGTTTGATACAGCCCATACATGCATCACCCTTTGTGAATTCAAACGGTAGTCCCCATCCACCTTCAAGGTAGATCATGATCCCTTGGTGGCCGGACATTGGCAGGAAGAGGTTGAAATGATATGTGATACCAAAGATATAGAAGACGAAGCCATTCAAGTCCACCCTTTGGTCGGGGAGACTCAATAATGAACACTGTAAAATGACAATTTTAACTCTAATTGTTGGACAAGTTAGCCATTGTTTTTGTATATGTTAGATGTATTTAATGTTATTTTCAGTTTTGTAGAGAAAAAATGGAGAAATCAGGAAATCAACCTAAAACCCGAAATATTTGAGCTTAAATTGGAAAACCTGTAACTCCAATGATTATTTCACCGCTTTAGGAATTCAAATTGTAAATTGGTTGGTCTGGATCAAGTTATGAGAGCCTAGACTTAATCAATATTTTAGATTTTAAAGTGGTGAAGTTAATTATTTAATTTCGAAAAAAAAAACCTGCAATTCAAGAGGCAAAGACTGAAATTCAAGATCAATGGGTCAGAGATCCACTTCAATTGGGCCAGGCCAATGTGCATTCAAAGTCCAACAAAGCCACAAGTCCTTAAGCTCAAGTCCAAGCTCCAATGGAGGCCCATGTGCTCATTTATAGGTCCAACACCCAAGTCCATAACCCAGTCACACGACCAAGTCTTGTCCCTTTCCTTGTCAATCCACAGCATCCAATCTTCTCTCCATGCAATCTCAATCACTCATCTTCATCCATCAATCCTAACCATTCATCTCATTCATCAAAATTATGTCAAAACCCTAGAGCCATCTTCCCATATCCATTGCATACATTCATCATCTTAGATCTAGGCCGTTCAATTCATCTATCATCATGATCTACTTTAGAATAATAACCATTCATAAATCATCTCATCATTTTCATAATTCATCACATCCATCCATTAGTAGATCATTAGATTTTAACCCATTTAATCATAACCCTTCATCCATAAAATCCTAGATTTAGAAAACCTTGCACCCAAGCAAATCCATACTATCCATGCGCATATGCCATGTCATGAACACATCACACACCTAATCCTAAGCAATCCAAATTCGTATGAATCCCTGTGGAGGAAGAAATGGAGAAAATAATGGGATTTGGAAGACAAGTTTTTGACAAAAGTTTGGTATTTTGACCATAACTTTCCACTCCTATATCCGATTGTGTTCATTTTGTTGCGTTGGAAAGAAAACTTAAAGGGATACAACTTTCTAGTTTATAGAATTTCAAGATTCGGACGTTTATTAGGTCAAAAATGGAGCTGAAAGATGATACATGTGTAAAAAAATGGGATTTGCACTAAATCCTAATTTTTTCTCCAAATTCCTATCTTCTCTCATTCTTTGCTTAGCCTCTAAGGCAAGACACCCCAAAATTTGTGTATTCCTTATAACCCTAGCCTTTTGAACTTAAAATCTCCTCCATCCACTTCTAAATGAGATCCAATCCAAGCCATCAATTTACAACTTAATCCAGATTTAATCCCAACCGTCCATTCCGACACTGAGTCTATAAATAGAGCACTTGGACAGCCTCTAAAATTCGAATTTGGCATTGGAGATTCAAGGCTTGGGAGTGGAGGGAAGGAAAGGAAGAGCAGAGGAAGGAAAGACAGTGTGGAGTGTCGACTTCCACAATGGGTTTCAGGTCAGTGTTTTAAATTCTTCTTGTATTTTCTTATTTCATTTTTCCAATGTTATGTAAATTTTAATTCTTTATTTTATGAATAAGATTGAGATAGCGCTTTTAGATTCATGGTTTTCCACTTAATGTGCATTGATTATGATGGTGTGATTTTATTTCTAATTCCTATATGACTATATGTTTTAATTTAATCGTAGAATTTTCATCTTAAACAACATTTTTTTGGGAAAGTTTAGAACCCTATTTTTCCATTCTAAGACTCTTTTTAAGAGTAGGTGAAGAATTTAGAATTGGAATTTTAATTAATGAGATTCATATTTTTCTTCATTCAAAATGTTGTTGCAGAAGGCATGATCGTGATGAAGTATTTTTCAACTAATGATCAAGTTGCAGACAGGTTTACCACGGCACTCTCATATCTGAAGTTCGTGAAATTCAGATCTTCTCTCAGTGTTTCCAGTTTTGCATCTAGGGGGAGTGATGAGAATTGATGATGCAAATCTAGCCCTTGATTGGTTGCTTTCCACCACTCTTAACTCGACTTGGTCATGTTGAATCATGGTTTGTTTTATGAGTCATCCCACTACCCCCATCATTTAGGATGTGGGTTGTTAGTCTCATGAATGTAGGATTAAGTGTCCTACCTATAAAGATTAGGTGTTCCATGTTTGTTAGTGAGATGTCCTATGTTGTGACAATGGGTCCGTAGATTTGAGCATTTTATGGTTAGTTGTGTTAATGGGTTAATGGTGTTTGTATGTAGTTATTCTAAGAAAGTGGGGATGCCCACTATGTTGTTATTTTTTCTATAAATTAATGTGTAATCAAAGTTGAAATAATGAAGCAAAAACTTATTGTTTGCATCAAACAAATCAGTGTGGTGTTCTCCATTCTCTCCCTTTCTCCAACACTTTTGGACTGTTATTAAACCCATGGGACCATATGACTCTTTATGATATAATACTTAGGTTGGATGTTGAATGAATGAATGGAAAATTGAATGCATAATGAATCATAAGATGAGGTAAAAGCTGAAATTTCTGAGTGGGAATTGTCGTCATAATGTCCCGTTTCTACGGGAGACCTATCAAAATTTTGGTAGGATTTCCGATTACCCAAAATGACTTGGGATCCCTAGGATTTCACCCTCCACGTGCGAATACCACGTGTGTGCAGACTTCTACTTTGTGTACGCTTAGAGCTTCAAAAAAATAGTCATGTGTCCCAAAAGACGGAGCATGACACAGTTGGTCATTTTGAATTTTTCTTGGAGTTCCTTTGCATTCATTTTCTGAGATATGAAAATACCCTCTGATTATTGCTTACTTCAATGCCAAAGAAAAATAACATAAGACTACCGTCAGTCCTCTCTAATAAAATTTTCCTTCATAATGTCCAGTTTTTAGGTGAGACCTGTCTAAATTTTGGTAGGATTTTCGATAACCCAAGATGACTTGGGATCCCTACGATTTCACCCTCCTCGTGCGAATACCTCGTGTGTGCAAACTTCTACGTGTGTACGCTTAGAGCTTAAAAAAAAAATAGTCATGTATCTCAAAGGACGGAGCATGACACAGTTGGTCATTTTGAATTTTCTTAGAGTTCTTTCCATTCGTTTTCTGAGATATAAAAATACCCTTTTATTATTGCCTTACTTCAATGCCAAAGAAAAATAACATGAGACCACCGTCAGTCCTCTCTAATTAAATCTCCCTATCCTCTCCCCCTTCAAAGACACGTTGTTTTGTAGAAAACGATGGACGGCTCTCATCTTCTTTATTCTACTCTTCGTTTGGCTTAAAAAATGACAAACAAATAAAGTTACCATCGTCTTAAAAGAAGAACAGGATAAACAGTAGTTCTTTTTTTTTTTGAGAACCTCTTATTTTAACTTCTAATCCGAACACAACTCTAGATTGTGAGTGTTCCTAGGCTTAATAGATTTTATTATCACCCTAGTCACAATTATGAGAATTATTTATTATAATATTATTGGATAATTGACCAAATATAACATTTAAAATGAATAAAATATAATTAGTAAATATAAAGATGAAAGATGCAGTTAAAATTGAAATAATCATAATAAATTTTGTCGTATAATGTTATCAAGATGTTATTGCTTTATTATTGGGTGCCCATCCTAATACAGACATTATCTTTTAGGAGGTATGAGTTTTTTGGATTTCTCACTTTACCCCTCAAGAAATTGATTCACTTTTCAGTGAATCGGTTCACCTGTCAAGTGCACCGATGAGTGAATCGATTCACTTGAAATGAGTGAATCAATTCACTGAAAAGTGAACCGATTTCTGCAGATGGATGGGAGACAAACTGAAAAGTTTACTAAAACTCGTACCTCTTAAAAGATAATGGCCGTGTTAGGATGGGCACCCTTATTATTTTAATATTATTCAATAAAAACAAAATTGTCTGTAAAAATGTAAAAAAAAAAAAAAAGCATTACTTAAACAGTAGTTTTGGTAGACAATGTTTTCACAATAAAAACAAGTATGAGGCAAAATACTGGCGTACTTGTTATTGATCTTGACCACAGTTTGTTTTAACTTTTTCGTTGAAAGATTGAGGACCCCATTAAAAAGGGGGAAAAAGTTATCTCCCTCTATATTGTTGAAAATCTTTTTGAGAATGATAATTTTCTTAAATAATCAGGTTTATTGAATTTAATAATATAATTTTATTATTTAAAATTAATGGTTAAAACAAAATAAATTTTAATATAGTAATAAAATTAACTTAAGATAAATTTAAATTGAATACAACACAATTTACAAGAATAGTTGAGCATGAAAAGAAAAGAGTGAATTCAAGAGTAAGGCCACCAGTAATTATTTCTCGTAAGGTGAGATTGTTCTTCCATTATGTACCGTATCAACTAATAATCATGTGATCGACTTTTTAAATCTTTTTATGATCGATATAAGAGGTCGCTACTTCTTTCATAGCTGCTTGCAATCTATTCATGTACAATGTTTCAACTTTTCTACTTATGCTTTCTTTATCAGTTATCACAATAAATCTTCCATAAGTAAATAAATACAAATACAAAGTAAAAATCTCCAACTATGAAGAATGGAAATATGGTTTATTGTAAAGAATAAAATAGATAAAAGTATGGGGAAACTGGTAAATTTTTATTTGTCAACTTAAAATTAGACATATAAACAAATAAAATAATAAATGTGGTATCAAGTCAAACTTTGTGGGATATTTATCTGAACTTCGATTAGTACTTGATCACCTAGAAACCTAAGATTTAAACTTGCCAAAGCGGGGAAAGACTCCACGGTTGAAAACGATTGTCATCGTTGTTTTTTCTCTGGATAAATTTTATCATCATCTAATGATTGTCTATTATCTTGAAAGTATTTACTAAACTCATTAATGGGAACTAATAAATAAAGATGTCTCATTGTACCAATTGAAAACTTGTTACACCGTCGGTTAAGCTCTAATGGTACATTCAGCGTAAGAAAGCAGGAGGTGTCAGGTTCGAACCCTACGGATTAACTTTGATGATGGCTTAAAGGGTAGATGTACCACCTATGAGGGTTTTAGTAAGATTTTGTCTGAGGTTTTCCACAAGTAAATCCAAAAGAAAAAATTGAAAAGTTGTAGAATAAATAGTAGATATATTAAAGATAATTGGGTTAAATTTAAGGGTAGTAATCCTCCTACAGGCCGCACGGGTTTTACTGTATTGCACATTTTGCCCTTTGAACTGACTCGTCAACCCTTCAAATCAACTCACCGGATCACTGACCTTTCCACTGCGATATAAATCGGCTCACTGACCGGGTCGCCGGATCATTGACCAACTCACTGAAATTTATCTAAGTGAGACTATTTTTTCATACAGAACAACAAATCAGATAACTGAAATTTTTTTAAAATGCTTTTGTACTGCAGTGGAAGGGTAAAATGTACAATGTCCTAAATCCCGTATCTCTTTAAACAAAATGTCCGTACGAGGATCGCTATCCAAATTTAATTGTTATAATGAAACGTAAAATTTGAAGAATAACTAAAGAAAATGTCTTTTCCGATTATGTAGGAGAGGAATATCGTACATACCGAAGTGATTGAGCAAGATTGCACACTGAAGAGCGGTGTTGCCGTTATTTGTAGCACCAATGATTACATTCCTATAGGCATACCGTTGAAGATAGCAGTAGATCTTGGTGTCGCCGTGATAGGCAGCGTGGAAGAGGGGTGTCCGTCCCTTGCCATTACGTATATTCACCAGCTGAGGACATTTTTGTACCATGCGTTGGATCAAATCTAAAATTCCTTTGCTTACGGCCACGTGCAGGGCGGTGTTCCCTTTTTCTTCTTTTATCTTCAGGTAGTCTTCATCGACGCTTTCGAAAATCTCCCTTGCATGGTCAGAATTTCCGAGGGAGACGGCCATACGAAGTGGGGTTCGATGAGGAACCTCAGTCATTACATTGATGGCCTTGCGTATCTGCGTGTACTTCTTCGTCACTTCTTCGTCACTTCTTTCCACTCTCCTACAGCGGCAGACTGGTGCAACCGACTTGTTAGAATGGAGAGAGGCGCCTCTCCGTTGAGATTTCCGTCGTGGATTAGGCCGGGACATCGGCAGAGTATCACTTGGAACATCGATGAAAATTTCGAACTGTCGTAGATTGCAGCGATGTGGAGGGCTGTGTTGCCATCTTTGTCCTTCGTTTCAAGGATGTCTCCATCGACATTTGCCAACACTTGTTCTACAATCTCAAATTTGGAACTGTCGTAGGCTAACAAGTGAAGAGGGGTTTGACCCAATTCGTTCAATACGAGTCTTCTGGCAGGTGGTACCTTCTTATAAGCTTCCACCAAATAGCTCCAATACATTGGTGCATTCACAAATTGGAGCATCAATTTCATAGCTCTTCATAGTGTTCCGGAGGCATAATATCTCTGCAGATAGCTTCTGATATCTTTTCAGCCAAGCATTCCATCCTGTTACTAGTGTTCCCTGTTTTTCAAGCTTCCATTCGCCTTTTACAGGCCCCCGTTTCATGACTCTCTGTTGCAATTCCTGATTTAGCGACTTCTTGAAAGAGTGAAGTTCCAATGTACCTGCCATGGCTTTCTGTTCCTGCGAATGAAAACAGAGAAGGTGGGAAATTGGAACTACGATTTCTCCTCTCTGCCACTTGTTGGATACACAGTTGAATGACTTTATAACAATCGAATTCAGAGATGTCTGACCATTAAAAATAATTGAATGATTAGATTAATTATCATTATTTCAATCAAATAGTTGAAAATAAAATTTAGTCAATTGATATTGTATCAATAAATGAATTATCAGTTGACGTCAAAATTATATATTAAACAAGACATGATTGTTTCAATATAAAGCATTAATTTTTTTAACCTTCATATCGAGTGACTTAAAATTTAGAATAAATACTCAATTTTCTATCCTCTATGTTATATTTTTATTATATTTCTTTAGCTTAAAATTATAAAGTTAAAAAAAAAAGCTTGTTAGATGATGTAATTGATAGGTACCAGTCACTTGCAGTGGGAGGTTTTATCAGTGGGGCCGAATTGATTCCAATTGTCTTGTATCAAATCACTGCCCAATTTTGCTTTTATCAGTGGATCCCATTTAGATGGGGATGGAGAGAAAAATTCGGAGTCATATATGAGAATTTAGAATTATATCAAATTCTTAGGTTTAAGGTTTATATTAGTTTTATGTTTGTTAATTTTACATTCAGAGTTAGATTTAGATATTTTTATAAAATAAAAAACTTTGGTATTATTTATGATAAAAGACAAATAGATTTTAAGAGTTTAAATTTATTATTAAAAAGAGTAAACATCCTATAATATATAATCATTGAAAATTATAAATCTTAAAAGTAACATAAAAACTACTTTTAGTACTTGTAAAAGAATGCATAATAAAGCACGAAAATGGCAATATACCATAAAAAAATTTAATTCAAATACTACCTCATTTAAAATACTATCTCTTAATTCAAATTTGATAGGTAGTATGGTATGAATATTAAGATTTATTTTTCATATCACTTAATACATAACTTATTTTTCTGATGAAGTACATCATTTTCATGCTATTTGAATAAGATCGTTATTAAATTTGACATGATCAGATCCAAATATGAATAAATTAATGTTATATATATATATATATATATATATATATATATTTTGGAGTATGTACATGTTTATAGATTTATAATTCTTATTTACTTTACCTTACTTTGCAAGATAGTGATATCGTATATTTAGAGTGGATTTTATACATGAATTTATAATGGTGTAGGAAACCATTGTGCAGACCCAAACTATTTTTTTTAAGAGAATAAAGGTTGGAGAATTGGGAGGAGTGGGGGGACAAGGTTAGAGATTAGTGACCCCAACGCGAATGAGACCAATAATAAATAAGTAATGTCTTTATGTTGGCTATCCAACTCAAATTAGATCATACTCTACCCACGTCAAGTTTAACTAGAATAGGTCTCCAAGAAATTCATACCAAGGTCAATAAGGTTAGTTTATAAACTTTCTAAAACTTTTGACAAAATCATATGACTTGATCCTAATTATAATAATTTTTGTGCAATTAGACTAATTTGACATTAATAGAAATTTTAATACAATGCATATCATGTAATGAATGGCCTTATTCTTAATGATGCTTTAGATTATTATGTGAAATTAGATACTTCAAAAAAAGTATCAATTTAAGAAGCTTTAAATAAAAAGGTTGGAATAAAATAGGTTAGGTCCAAGCTTCAAGGAAGTGTATGATCGTGCTTTTAAATGTCTAAAAAGCCCAAACAATATAAATAAATAAAATTTGCATATTGGTGCACAATGAGCTAGGGTTAGAGCATGGAAATAGTGTTTGCTTCATCACTTATCATGGAGAATTTCTCTCTTTAATTTGCAATCTATATGGGCACCCAAGGCACATGAGTATTCTTAGGCTTTCTTTTTTAGTTGATTTTTTAATCTCTTTGCTTATTGGTGGAAAGTATTTTATTGGAGTTGTTTTATCATAGGTGCGATCCCTAATGGTCAAAGAAATATTTTGATGATGAGTAAACCATTGACTTGTGCTACTAATGGTTTCTTGGAGTTGTACTTTAAGATAGGAACTGATAAATGACTCCAAAAGACTATGAAAACTGGAGAGAAGAATCAAGCACACACCTGAAGACTCATGGATTGATGTCCTCATTGATACTGTAAGACCGAGCATCCAAGAACATCAAAAGTCTTATCAAGAAGGTAAATATATAAGAATGTGAAAAACCAAGACGAAAATAAGATCAAGAGGCTTTTGAAAGAAAAAGAAAAGCCTGTGAAAGACCGCGCATCAAGCAAATCAAAAGGTTTTTTTTCCAGAAGGAATTGCCAATGAAAGATAAAGCATCACTCCAATCAAAGGGAAAATACTGATGAAGCACTTTGGCTTAAAGCAGACGAAGAAAACTGAAGACTGTTGTTGCTCAAGTTCAAGTTGTTTTATCTTTCCTTTTTTGGTAGATTTCTAGGTCGAGTGTTTAGAATCTTATGTAAAGTTACTCAAATGCTTGAACATCCTGATTCATACTTACCTTAGACAGATCCCTAAGATCATGGACCAATAATGATAGATTAAATGGATCCTAAGTAGTTGGGCATCAGGTCCAAACTCAGTCACATCATATGGAACAGTGTAAGTCCAGCATCGATGGTTGTAGTTCTAAAACATTAAATATCATAGAACGATATAAGACCATTACAATAGTTACAGCTCCAAACCATTGAATATCATATGGAGCTATGTAAGACCATTACCATGGCTGCAACTCTAAACCATAGAATATCTAAAAGAGTTATGTTAGTACATGGCATAGCTGCAGCTCAAAGCCATTAAATGTCATAGAGTTGCGTAAGTTCATTACTAGGGCAGTAGTCCAAACCATTGAAAATCATGGACTATTTAAGACCACTTTCTGTGTCAGTCTATAACTTTGCATTAGTTTAACCATTACATATCATGAAGACTATGTAAGCCCAATGTTCCAAGTTTGGCAGCAACCTAAACCATTGAATATTACAAAGGTAGTGTAAGACCAAACATATTGGCAGCAGTTCAAACCATTGAATATCATGAATTGTGTAAGACAAATATTATTAACTGATACATACATTGGCAGTAGTCTAAACCATTGAAAATAAAAAAGACTACGTAAGACCAATACTTTGACTGCGTTTGGTTGGGGGTAAGAGGGGGTTACTCCCCTTTACCCTTGTTTGGTAATGGAGAGGTAAGGGTGAAACCCTTGCCCCTCTTTACCCTTCTTTACCCCCCTGTATCCCTCTTTGCACTTATGGAGCAAAAATATTTTAAAATATTTTTTAATATCAATTTATTAATTATGTTTCATAAAATTTTATTTTTATTTTTTATATTATATGAATTTAATAAAAATTGTTAATATATTACACTCCTTACCCCCTCTTTGCACCTATGGAATAAAAATATTTAAAATATTTTTAATTAATGAATATTATTTAATAATTATATTTTATCATTTTTTTATTTTTTATTATATAAATTTAGTAAAAAAATTATTTCTAATAAGCCCTCTTGATCCTTCTTTACCCCTCTTTACCCCCCCTTTACCCCTCTTTGTACCTATTACCCTTCTTTACCCCTCTTTACCCCCTTTTCCCCTCTTTACCCCCTTTATCCCTCTTTGCACCTATTACCCTTATTTACCCCTCTAGACTCTCTTTACCCCACTAAACCATGTTTACCCCTCTTTACCCCCCTTTACCCCTCTTTGCACCTATTAGCATTCTTTACCCCTCTAAACTCTCTTTACCCTTCTTTAGCCTTCTTTTCCCTTCTTTACCCCTCTTTACCCCTCTAAACCATGTTTACCCCCCTTTACCCCTCTTTACACCTATTACCCTTATTTACGCCTCTAAACCCTCTTAACCCCTCTTTATCCCCTTTACCCCTCTTTGCACTTATGACCCTTCTTTACCCCTCTAAACCCTCTTTACCCTTCTGTACCCCTCTTTGCACCTACTACCCTTCTTTACCCCTCTAAACCCTCTTTACCCTTCTTTACCCCTCTTCGCACCTACTACCCTTCTTTACCCCTCTAACACTCTTCACCCCTCTAACCCTCTTTACCTTTCTTTACCCCTCTAAACCCTCTTTACGCCTCTTTGCACCTATGAAGTAAAAATATTTTAAAATATTTTTTAATTGATTAATATTATTCAATAATTATATTTTAATTTTTTTTAATATTATATAAATTTAATAAAATTATCTATTCTAATAAAGTTGTTAATATATTACCCCTCTAGACTCTCTTTACCCCACTAAACCATGTTTACCCCTCTTTACCCCCCTTTACCCCTCTTTGCACCTATTAGCATTCTTTACCCCTCTAAACTCTCTTTACCCTTCTTTAGCCTTCTTTTCCCTTCTTTACCCCTCTTTACCCCTCTAAACCATGTTTACCCCCCTTTACCCCTCTTTACACCTATTACCCTTATTTACGCCTCTAAACCCTCTTAACCCCTCTTTATCCCCTTTACCCCTCTTTGCACTTATGACCCTTCTTTACCCCTCTAAACCCTCTTTACCCTTCTATACCCCTCTTTGTACCTACTACCCTTCTTTACCCCTCTAAACCCTCTTTACCCTTCTTTACCCCTCTTCGCACCTACTACCCTTCTTTACCCCTCTAACACTCTTCACCCCTCTAACCCTCTTTACCTTTCTTTACCCCTCTAAACCCTCTTTACGTCTCTTTGCACCTATGAAGTAAAAATATTTTAAAATATGTTTTAATTGATTAATATTATTCAATAATTATATTTTAATTTTTTTTAATATTATATAAATTTAATAAAATTATCTATTCTAATAAAGTTGTTAATATATTACCCCTCTTTACCCCCCCCCCCCCCCCCTCCTTCCCTTCTTTGCACCTATGGAGCCAAAAATATTTTAAAATATTTTTTAATTGATGAATATTATTTAGTAATCATGTTTTATTTTTTTTTATTATATAAATTTAATAAATTTGTTAATATATTACCCCTCTTTATCCCCTCTTTGCACCTATAGAGCAAAAATATTTAAAATATATTTTAATTGATGAGCATTATTTAATAATCATGTTTTATTTTTTTTTATTATATGAATTTAATAAAATTGTTAATATATTACCCATCTTTACCCCCTCTTTGCACCTATGGAGCAAAAATATTTAAAATATCTTTTAATTGATGAATATTATTTAATAATTATGTTTTATAATTTTTTTATTATATTGAATTTTTAAAAAATATTAATTCTAATAAAATTGTTAATATATCAGGTTACCCCTACTTATAGTTACCAAATAAGATTTTTTACCCTTATGGTCAGTTCTTACTTTACCACTGCAATTACAAAACAAGATAAGGGTAATCCTTGTTCAAGGGTGACCCCTACTCGACCCCTTTTCAAGGGTGAGCCCTACTCAGGGGTAACCCCTTTAAAATTTACCCCTCATCCAAATGCAGCCTTTATGTTTGGCTTCAACCTAAACTATTGCATATCATATAGATTGAGTGTAAGACCAAACATTGGCAGCGGTTCAACAATTGAATATTATATGAACTGTGTAAGACTAAAGCCAGGCTTCGGCTCCATAACATTGAATATCTATAGAGTTGAGTAAGACCATTTAGGATTGTCAAATTGGTAACTGAGGATCAAACTGTCGACAGATAGAAACATCATCGTCGACTAAACTCTAATGAATATACTACAGTCAAGTCACAATAAGATACCGTCGATAGATGCTCAAGCAACTGGTGACTGCATATGTGACTACAACTGTTAGTCCCCGGCTTGCCAAGTCTCCTATTTGTTAATTCCATGACTTAGGTGAAGCCTTTCCTCGGAATATTAAAGCAATGATACAAGACTCAAGTGATGTGAATGTTGAATCAAACATCGAAGAAGGAAGATCAAGTTCAAGATTAAGCATCACCATGTGTATGACAATCACACAGGTAAATTGGCCATTTATGACTTTAGGTGGAACCCACACCCATAGTGGTCCTTGTTTAGGCTTACATATCACTTGGTAAATCATAATCTAGCCTAAGTAAGCTTTGACACTGATCAAAACCAAACGGTTACAAACATTGGAAAAATGACAAACTGTCAGGTAGACATGTCTAACTTATCGACCCATCGGTGAGAGAGGACATACCCATGGTGGTCATCAACATGTTGACTGGATTGACAAGGGTGCTAGATCGGAAGCACTACCATTTGGGGTTGCTCTCAAATCAAGTGTCTCGTGCACACCGACACATTGATGATGAAAGATAGACCCGTCGATGCGCACGACAAGTTGACCTAGGTTGAGTGAGTTCTGGAACTTAGAAGTCAGGGGTACTTTCAGAACAGACACATCTATGTAATAGACCCAACGAAAGTACTAGGATCGACCCATCTATGGTACCGACATGTCTAGACATAAGTTTGTCAACCCGTCTATGTTACCGACCCATCGGTAGTGACCGTTTTGTTAGTGCCCGGTTTTACCGAGTCCCTAAGTTTATCAATTCCTTGACTCGGGAAGAAGTACTTGCTAGAAGCTTGAAGATTTAAGGTTATCAAGATTGAAGATCATACTCCACCGGATTGAAGCTCATCGTTGTGGCAAAACTTATGAGTTTTGGGACTTAGAACTTAACTGGACTCTAGTGAAAACAAGCATCTCGGTAATTCAAGACCGATAGAGAGTACCAGGACCGACCCTTCGGTAAAGGGCGACAGATCCTTCTAGGAGTGTTTAATTAATGTACACATCTCTTGCTCACACAAGACCTTGCATCTTGATTAATATTGTTATTCCGCTTTATTAATTTTTTTAATTAAGAAATTTACAAAGGATCGAAAAAACTGGGGATTGTCCTATTCACCCCCCCTCTAGACAATAGTATTCTAGCACTCGGGAACTTTCATATTGCATATCACAAAGATTATGTAAGCTCAATGTTACTCTTGTTTGGCATTATCTACACATTACTTTATTATATAGACTGAGTGTAAGACCAAACATAATTGGCATTAGTTCAAACCATTGATTATTATGAATTGAGTACAAGACCAAATTCACTAACTGGCACACACAAACATTTGCACCAGTTCTTACCATTGAATATCTTGAACTGAGTGTAAGACCAATGTTATTTGTTAAGCATCAATTTTAACATTGTATAACACATAGACTGAGTGTAAGACGAAACACATTTGGCGTCAGTCTAACCATTGATTATTTAGACTGAGTGTAAGACCAAACAATGGTAGGAGTTCATCCATTAAACCACATGAACTGCGTAAGGCCATACTCATGCTTCAACTCCATAAGTCCGAATATCTAGAGAGCTTAGTAAGACCATTTAGTTTAGTCAAAATGGTGATACATGACCAAACCGTCGACAGGTAGAAGCATCACCCTCGAAAGAATTGAAATGAGTACTCTGCAGTCATGTACTGATATGAACCTGTTGGCAAATGCCTTGGCAATTGACAACAAATTATAGACTGCAACAAATGGTTGGTCTATTATTGGTTATCGTCGATTAATAGGCTTCTAACCATCGATAGCGCTTCATTCCAGAACAGAGAGTTTTCTTTGTTTACATTGTGTCGACTGTTACACATTAAACCGTCGACAACATTCTATTCTAGAACAGCGAGTTTTCTCTGTTTACATTGTGTTGACTGTTTTACTAGACTGTCGCCTATCCGAAATTGAATACACATGGAACAGGTGCAATGTGTCGACAATCCTCCTTAACTGTCGATTGTTAGAAATCAACGGTCTGGTAGGTAGAACATTAAATATATTCAGAATGGATACATTTTCCATTTAATGCTTGGCAACGGTTATGAATTCAAGCGAATTCAAATTGAGATTATATATACTGGCCAATATCTAGGAGAAAATTGCTGGAGCAGTGAGACATCAATCTGAAGGAATACCCAAACTTCATACTCCCAGTCACCGAGAGAGAGAGATCCTATCATATAGAGACTCAGATAAAGCCCATTCATACCCATTGCTAAGCCGCCATCTCTATTCATACATTTTGAGTAACTCTAGTTGAGTTTCATTGTTATTTTGTTAGAGCTACTCCTGTGCTACAAATGTAATTGTTGTTTTCTTTCTAAGAGAGAATAATGAGAGAAGGGACGAAGAACCCTATTGTGCGGTTGAGAAAAATGGTCAGTCCCGAACTCGAAAAGAGACCTCTTGGGATTAGAGAGCAATCGGAGAATGGTGTGATGGTTTGTCCTTCACCCATAAGAAGGGTGGGTTAGTTAATTTAACCCTCGAGTGCGGATCGGGGCAAGGATGTAGGTGGGAACAACCAAACCTCGTTAAAACGGGTTGTATCTCTCCATCTTTTGTATCCCCTTATATGGTGCTTGTGATTTACTTTTCTACATGTTTCATACTTAGTTAATCTGATATGGTTTGTTAGCATTACACATAGCAACACAATGAAAGCACCATGTGTGGATGCTCAATGTTCCTATGCTCTAACCTATTCACATCTGCATCACTGCCTTAATTTGTAGTGGATGTGCCTGCTCAATATGCTAAACCGATTTAATTAAGATAACTAAAAAAACATTTTTGAATCAATCACAAAAAGGAAGAGGAATCCGAAAAGTTTGTATGGACTCAATTCATCAACACCCCCCCCCCCCCCCCCACCCCCCCCTCTCCTCTTAAGTCAGGATCTGGGAAACAGAGATGAATCTGAAAGGTTTGCACGGACTCAATTCACCTCCCTCCCCCCCTCTCTTGAGTCAAGATATGGGAAAAATAAGATTGATGTATAAACGTGTGGTAGGATTGATGACATGACACAAGCTAACTTGTAATGAATCAGTGTAGCTTGGATGCCTATATCTTGTAGGTGTCCATCTTCATTTAATTCATGACCTTATAAACTCTAACAA